>OZ024912.1:44340271-44461387 GCA_964017125.1 Flabesymbios commensalis | reverse complement strand
CTTTTCCTCATGGGCCAGAATTCTAAATGTCCAGAAAATAATTATTGAAAGAGCCAAGGAGACAAGTATATCTTCAACGTGTAGGCCTATTTCTTCCACCACCACCGCTGATAAGTCAGTGTACGCGTCTATACGATGTACATGTAACTGGTACACACAATGTAGACCCACTCACCCACAGCGATGTTCCATTCTGGGCCAGCGTCGCAGCCCATTGCTGGTTCAATGCCTGTCAATCGTATTCGATGCTGGCCCATCATTGAAACAGAATTGGGTGATTGTCCCTGTTTGTTCTGACTGCCATAGGGTACGTGACGCTTTATACCCCGAAAATCCACCACCCGTATAACACCATACATTGGCCAAATTGAGAAAAAATGTTGGGCCACCGTCTGTGACGCTGGGCCAACATTATTACAATCAAAACCCTTCGAGCTGTTAACCACGAATATAATCGTGAATATATTTTGTTCTGAAGACTTTTTAAACACGAAAGTACTTGACCGAGGGAACTCAAACGTTATATTTCCCATGTTCATAATACCGTTTCCGACACATAGCACCCCTCTATCCCCTAAATGGGACACAAACTCAGGCAAAATAAACATGATAGGATACCGGCCGTAGGCCGGTCCTGATAATAGTATATAATATGTATAAATTATACCATGGCTAAAGTTGTATCGTCCAGCATATCATCCCGACCTTGTTGTATTCTCCAGAGGGTTATGGGTCTTGTATCGCCCGAAGACCGAACATCTAAGGCGATACAAGACCCATATAACCCGAGGGAGAATACAATTAGGGGGGCTGATGTAAGGGACGATACAACTACAGCCATGGTATTGTCTTTTTATCGCATACCAACATTTTCATTCAAAGTAGGTCTAGACTAGAGAACTGCTATTTAGAAAGTAAATTACTAGGCATATGACTGTAGCATGACTTATCATACCTCCATAAAATAGTCAATGTTAGGATTAGTAGCAATAGTCTAGCCTACTATATATTCACTTTCTCTAAGTTTATTGGCGCGATAAATAAAATATTTCCAATTCATGGCCTGTGATCCGATTCAATAATAGGTAGTCCTAGGCCTGCAGCTAGATTGCTTTCCGTCTTGTCACAGTTCTCAGCAGCACACCTGGCGGCGATGCATTGACCTGTTAACAGAAGATTGGGAAGTGGGGGGGGGGGGGGGCTGTGCACGTTGCAGCTTCAAAATGACGAAACATATTTCCAACTTTCGGTATACGGCCACAGAGTGTGATGCATAATAATCCCTCTGTATCCATGGTTACCACACACAAATTAATTCTACGATGGCTGGCTCTCGTCGTTTGATTACTGAACCACTGTAAACAATAATCGATTTGAACTCACAATAAATTAATACTTGAAGCGCTACAAAAAAACAATATTTTCACCCACCTGAAGTTGTGGATGCAAATTATCTATAATTGTTTCATTTGAGACCAAACAATTGCAAATACGGATGCTTAAACGTTCATATCGTTTACAATAACAGTGACTTAACACAAACATTTATTTACACGTCCGCACAAGCATAATATTTACAAAATATTTACGCCATTAAACATCTGCCATCATTTTGTCAATAGTAATAATTTATATTGCTTATAGCTAAGTAGAAGGGATTGTAACAGACATCAGCGTGCTAAATGATGCTAAATAATATAACGATCAACCATTAATAATATTATTATCGTAGTTATCGGTTTTTATATAACTATTTAACCCTTTGAATTTGCACTTTGTTATCGTATCGGAATAATAATTTATTCCCTTAAAATAATTGGCATCATTTCACTAACCCATCATCATTTTCTATCTTACTTCTACTCATTTTTGAAATAACAATTTAATACACTATGTGCTGAATTTCATTTTGTTTTAGAATGTGACAATATTTCTGTTATAAAACATCACCAAAAAAACTTTATATCATGTAAAAATACAAATGCGGTAACAAAATAATATTTCAATATGTGTATCTATACGTTTGAATAATTGTCGTTCTTGAGTCGTTCTTGAGTATGTGTATATACAATGCATTGTGTTATTTTATAACTACTTGATATACATGTAGTACGCACCATGCCACGCTGGCCAGAGCTTTAATAAATTATTGTCTATGGTCTGCAATGACTGACCCATCATGATCTTTAACCACTGTGCATAAATTTTCATGGATAACCATTATAAAAGCTGAATTATACAACTTCTGTACAGGAACTACATGTCATACCGTTATGTCAAACAGGTGCTGATACCTGAATACTACTATATGAAGGCATACCAGTGGCGGATCAAGAGGGGGGCAGTTCAGGGGGTTTCAACCCTCCGTTTGAAAATTAAAACCGGCCTGGACCCCCGTTTATTTGCTGAGATGATTAGCCTTTTAACCGCCGTTCCCGTTTTTTTACATTTTGTATTATCGCATTAAATACCAGCTTTTGAACATGTAGCAGATAAAACGTGACATCCAGCCTCAATATTTCAAAAATGCTGACCGCCATTTTCTCAAATCCAATTAATTTTCACTCACTTCAAGTTGTGGATCGCGTCAGCAAGACACAACTTCAAGTGGATGAAAATTCCAACTAAATAACTTGGCTTTTAAAGGGCTAAGGCAATCATTGTTTTACTTATCAATTAAATTAAAAGAACATTTGCGTGCAGGACAACCAAATTCAATTCGAACCTCCTTCCCTCAAGTTCTGGATCCGCCCCTGAAGTTCTGGACTCGCCTCTGTGTATGTGTTAGAGTATAATATGCATTTTGAACATGTTATCCGTTCCCATTTTAAGGGACCAACATTCAATTACTAGGGGGGGGGGGGGGGGTGGGCTGGAGTTTTTGAATTGGACAAATAATACTTAGGCCTATTTCACTTCCTATCTACATAACTTTATTTTTTCACACTTTGCCTGAAGCAAATATTTATTTCACTTTCCCAAGGTCTAGTCTTGATGTTAAGGAGCCGAACGAAGCGATGCTTCTCAAATTTAAGGGTCATTTAATGAAGCCGAGCGATGCGAGGCTCAAACTGCTTCTAAGGGCCATTATAATATTCATTTCCAACATGTCATTCAGGCACTTATTTATTTCACGAAAATTTAGTCTGAAAATAATAATTTTAAAAATACCTCAGCCCGCCCCCCCCCCCTGGTAATTGAATGGTGGCCCCTTTATATATTTTCCATGTGTTTTAAAGCTGGAGGAAAAGGCTGCCACCCGTGTTCCTTCGGGTAAAGATTTCAGACCATGATTGAAATGAGCTGAAGAGGGCTGAAAAAGTTTTGAATTTCGAGTTTAAAAAGAGTCTCTTAATAAACTGTAAGCCGAGGTACATGATTGTATGTTATGTGAGAACGGTGATAATTCTCTCAGCAGCTCCAGAATAAACCCTGACCCCAATGCCCCCCCCCCCATCTATGAACACTAACACTGTGGATGGTGCAACGCAAAATTCGACTTATGTAACCATGGTAACCAAGGTAATCAAAGCTATACTGCTCTGTGAAGGCAGTAACTGATTACTTGTAAAGTGAGAAATTACTGTATTTTGGTTTTGCATGGCAGTGCAGTATTGAGAGCGCCAGAATATGAAAGATCTGCATTCATCATACTGAGGCATTTATACATGATGTATGCCTACAATGAAAGGAGTGGGCCCAATTTAGTATCATCATGATTATTAGGGTAGTTTCCAGCTTTTTGAGTATTTTTTGTACGTCGTGATATATATTGAGTTTTTTATCAATCATAACTACTACTAGTTTTTAATTATCCCTGGGATAATGTGAAATTATCCTTATGCCATCAATTTCGATAACGAAAGAGTATGCACACGAGCGTGGCACAATGTGTCAATGCCGGTCCACCGTCTACGATGGTAGCCCAATACTGAGACAACATCGGGTCAATGTTTGCTGGGATTGATAGCCACATACCATCTGCATGGTAAATTTTCTTGAGTAAGCCTACCGATGCATCCAGCCCTCTCCTGTGCTGATTTAACACATCCTGCAGTCTTCATAGGTATTCGTTGACTGTTGGTGTGGAAACAGCCTAGTTTGCCGCTCTCAGGACGGTTTAGCCTTTTAACCCCCAAGTTTTTTAATTTGAATTTTCACTCACCTGAAGTTGCGCCTCGCTGACGCGTAGCGTGCTCGGCCTCAGACCGCCAGGGCTCGAATTTCGAATCCTGTGTCTGGAGGACAGTGTCATCTCAATCATCTCACCACCCTCAGGAGGTTCTCCTGGCCCAGTTTAGCCTATATGTGCACAAAGGTGGCCTAAAGCCCGATTCATTTCATTTCATTTTCGCTGACGCGATTCGCAACTTCAATTGAGTAAAAATTATTCAGATTTTGAAATATCGCAGATTGATGCCAAGTTTATCTTTACCATCTTTAATAGGCGGTATTAAAAGTGCTAGTACTGTAGGCTAAAAATGAAGAAAGATATAAGCAATAAGATATAATCGGGACCGCGGCCCATAACCCTTACAGCGCTGGAATCAGCTTTTGACGTCAAAATCTGACGTCCGCAGACGTCAGATTCTGACGTCTAAAGTCGATCTCCGCACTGTAAAAATAATACAAATATTTGTAATGTCCGGGTTCATGTCAATTCTTACCGGACTAGTAGACCCATGACATAGTTAGTTATTCAAATGAACCCAGAGATGGGCAACAAAATGACCATTCAGAACACCTAAAATAGCCATTTGTGGCGACAGGACTCATTTCGCCTGCAGGCGCGTATCGCCCACCCGTTTTTGTGCCAAATTCTTTAAAAAGTCCGCTAAATTGGCCTAAATATGCCCCAAAACTTGCCTCCGAGCCACCTGCGCCCCCTCCTTTTTCAAAGCCTGTATCCGCCCCTGGCCTGCCCACACCTGGAATCGGAAAGAGCTAACTAAGATATTTATGATGATTTGAATTTAAAAAAACCTTTTGATCTCAACGGTTTATACACATATATTTCAGCGTTGTAAGGGTTAAAGTGTGAAGTTCTAGAAGCAGGAGACATTAACCCATTAACCGCCAAGTTATTCAATCAAAATTTTCACTCACTTGAAGTTGTGTTTCGCTGACGCGATTCACAACTTCAGGTGAGTGAAAATTAGTCAGATTTGACAAAATAGAGGTCAACTGTTTTCAAATATTGCTGATCACATTTCATCTTTAACATGTTCAAAAGGTGTTACATAATGTGCTAATAAAAAATGAAAACCCAAATATATGCGGCACCGGCGGTTAAAGGGTTGAGGATGTTGAGCCGATTCTATAACATCAACTTAGCTGGTAAGCGGAGCGAGTCGCCTGGGGCCGTATTCTCGTACAATTTACGATATATCGTAGGCTTCTGAGTGGTCGCAACTCAGCTTTGGGTGAATGAATAGTGTCGATAGAGGGATGGCTGCAGACAGATCACGCACAGCAACATCAACTACAGCAACATCAACCACAGCAACACGCTTAGTCTTTCTGCGCGATGATAATCATGTTGTTTTCACATCATTCATTTAGGTCTGGCGAAGTAAACCACTTATTTTACTTTTCGCCGCGGTCTTTAGTTTAGCTATCGTTAGGAGACTTTTTAGGCCTATAGGTTACTTATAATATTATAATATCTTATAATATTAAACATCAGATATTCTAGAAGAGATATACTGTTACTGATAATCATAGACCTATAATATTTTTCATTCTCTGCTGATAATAACGTTTTTCTGTCTGTTTCCCGTACATTATGATGTAGGCGGATTAGTTGTTTAAATAAATATACTGTTACTGATCTGCTGATAGCTAACTTATTTTTTCTGTTCTTCGCAAATGTGGTGTCGCTGACTGAGTTTTTTCAATAAATAACTTACATATATCTAATAAAGATAACACATAGGCCTATGTGACGATATTAACATAATTTATCAATAACATCAATTAATACATCAAAACACCACACACATTCTTTTTTTTATCTTCCTACTCTGGGAAGTTAAATGAATATCACTGAATAACGCGACATTCAACAATTTGTTTATTTTCTATAAAATAATAAATTGTAATCGTTTTTGACCCCTTGAACGCATGATATTTTTAATTGACATTTCGCGAGCATTAGTGGAGCGAATTAACCTTTTCACCTCCGAATTATAAAGTCATAAAATGCCTGAGCGCTTAATAATTAATTTTTTAATAAAAAACAGTAATTGCTGATTTTGGCGACATCCGCGGTCTGCCAGGTGGTCGCCTTTCGGCGCCACCCGCGGTGAAAGGGTCAAAGTCTGACTCACAACTCATCGAAGCTGTTGATATTTCACGAGCGGCTCTCGCTGACAGGTCTGAATTAGCGATCGACTCACAAAATTTCTCATCACAACACTTGAGGTGCAAGGGGTGGAGCAGATGAGTTCACCAAAGACTCACAACTCAACTCTGTATATGGGCCGTATTATTAAAAGCTATTTTTCTTAAGTAACTGTTATTGCAAATAATTTAATCACATTTAGGCCTAATCATATACTATAAATAGTGTAGGCCTAATAACATTTAATCATATAGGCCTACCGTACAGAATCTAGCATAATATAGGGCCTTCCGTAAATAATTCTTGTCAAGTTAAGTAACGATCACTGCAAATAATTTAATCATAATATAATATAAAGCCTTCCGTAAATTTTTCGATTCTCCATGATAATTATTTATCTAATATATAGGCCTACAGATCTAATATAATTATAACTAATTTTTAAAAATTGAAATATAATTTTATTTTCACTGTTTTATAATGAATTCTAACGTTGTGGCGAACCTTCTTGCGACATTTGTGGCGAACCTTCCAAAGCTGTGGCAAACCTTCCAATTTTGTGGCGAACCTTCCTGTGGCGAACCTTCCCTGTGGCGAACCTTCCTGATACCCTACTGACCAGCAAACACGACACGGTAACACATTGCTGGGGTAATGTTGGCCCAGTGTCGTGGACTGTGGGCCAACATTACCCCAGTATCGGGTCAACGTGTTGCTGTGGTGAATCTTGGTGTGTTATTGATATCTAGACTATACTAGTAGGCCTATAGTATAGTATATTAGTAGATTATAGACATATATAGTGTGTTGCTGTGGTGAATCTTGTGTGTTGCTGTAATGGATATTGGTGTGTTATTGATATATATAGCATACTAGCAGGCATATATCGTGTTGCTGTGGTGGATCTTGGTGTGTTATTGATATCTATCGCATATTGATATAGCGTGTTGCTGTGGTGGATCTTGGCGTGTTATTGATATCTCTATCATATTAGTATAGCGTGTTGCTGTGGTAGATCTTGCTTGTTGCTGTGGTGGATCTTGGTGTGTTATGTCTATAGCATATTAGTATAGCGTGTTGCTGTGGTGGATCTCGCGTGTTGCTGTGGTGGATCTTGGTGTGTTATTGATATCTCTATCATATTAGTATAGCGTGTTGCTGTGGTGGATCTTGCGTGTTGCTGTGGTGGATCTTGGTGTGTTATTTATATCTATAGCCTATTAGTATAGCGTGTTGCTGTGGTGGATCTTGCGTGTTGCTGTGGTGGATCTTGGTGTATAAGTGATATCTCTATCATATTAGTATACGTGTTGCTGTGGTGGATCTTGGTGTGTTATTGATATCTATAATATATTAGTATAGCGTGTTGCTGTGGTGGATCTTGCATGTTGTTGTGGTGGATCTTGGTGTGTTATTGATATCTCTAGCATATTTGTATAGCGTGTTGATGTGGTGGATCTTGGTTTGTTATTGATATCTATCGCATATTGATATAGCGTGTTGCTGTGGTGGATCTTGGTGTGTTATTAATATCTCTAGCATATTAGTATATCGTGTTGCTGTGGTGGATCTTGGTGTGTTATTGATATCTATCGCATATTGATATATCGTGTTGCTGTGGCGGATCTTGGTGTGTTATTAATATCTCTAGCATATTAGTAAATCGTGTTGCTGTGGTAGATCTTGGTGTGTTAGTGATATCTCTATCATAATAGTATATCGCGTTTCTGTGGTGGATCTTACTTGTTGCTGTGGTGGATCTTAGTGTGTTATTGATATCTCTAGCATATTAGTATACCGTGTTGCTGTGGTGGATCTTGCGTGTTGCTGTGGTGAATCTTGGTGTGTTATTTATGTCTATAGCATATTAGTATATCGTGCTGCTGTGGTGGATCTTGCGTGTTGCTCTGGTAGATCTTGGTGTGCTAGTGATATCTCTATCATATTAGTATAGCGTGTTGCTGTGGTGGATCTTGGTGTGTTAGTGATATCTCGATCATATTAGTATAGCATGTTACTGTGGTGAATCTTGGTGTGTTATTGATGTATATAGCATATTAGTATATCGTGTTGCTGTGGTGGATCTTGCGTGTTGCTGTGGTGAATCTTGGTGTGTTATTTATGTCTATAGCATATTAGTATATCGTGCTGCTGTGGTGGATCTTGCGTGTTGCTCTGGTAGATCTTGGTGTGTTAGTGATATCTCTATCATATTAGTATAGCGTGTTGCTGTGGTGGATCTTGGTGTGTTAGTGATATCTCGATCATATTAGTATAGCATGTTACTGTGGTGGATCTTGGTGTGTTATTGATGTATATAGCATATTAGTATATCGTGTTGCTGTGGTGGATCTTGCGTGTTGCTGTGGTTGATCTTGGTGTTTTAGTGATATCTCTATCATTTTAGTATATAGCGTTTTGCTATGGTGGATCTTGGTGTGTTATTGATATCTTTAGTATATTAGTATAGCGTGTTGCTGTGGTGGATCTTGCGTGTTGCTGTGGTGGATCTTGGTGTGTTAGTGATATCTCTATCATATTAGTATAGCGTGTTGCTGTGGTGGATCTTGGTGTGTTATTGATATCTATAGTATATTAGTATAGCGTGTTGCTGTGGTGGAGCTTGGGTGTTGCTGTGGTGGATCTTGGTGTGTTAGTGATATCTCTTATCATATTAGTATAGCGTGTTGCTGTGGTAAATCTTGGTGTGTTAGTGATATCTCTATCATATTAGTATAGCGTGTTGTTGTGGTGGATCTTGGTGTGTTATTGATATCTGTAGCATATTAGTATAGTGTGTTGCTGTGGTGGATATTGTGTGTTGCTGTGGTGGATCTTGGTGTGTTATTGATAACATTGAGGTGCCATCTTTTGGACGCTTTTATAATTTTAGGTCAGATTTTGATCTAGCACAGCATTTTTCTTGCTAAGTGAAAACTGTGGAATGTGGTCAAATATTTCTTTCGTCATGTTGGCAGTTACGAAAAAAGGCTCAGCATAATTTTATTGGACAATTTAAAAATTTATTGAATCTACCCATGTTAGGACTAATTTGCGTTTTTAATTGTTTTGACAAGATCAATTTTATTTTTGTCTTTCACTCTTTAGACTATAAACCTAGAGTATATTTCATCAATTATCAAATTTATAACATTCAATTTATAACATTTACCGAAGCCTACAGTAATGAGTAGTCAGTAATATAAATAGGCCTAACTCAGACAAACACCCAAAATAATTTTCACTAATGACTAGGGTAGGTAGTCGACACTTTAAATGATATTGCCCATTGACGATTGCTAGTGATTTAGATCTCATTAAATTTGTGATGTCACTGATTATACTCATTCTGTGACAGTCACATTTTCAATGTGAGTGAGTTGTGTGATACTGATTGATAGACTGATTGAGTGTGAAATTAGGAGTGTGAATGTGATACTGATAGTTTAATTACTGAAACTACCTGATGCCTCATTATTTATAGGTTGGGCTACACCTGTCACCGAGATGTTAGACAAGGCTTAGTAGTCAGTAGGCCCACCATCTATGACCCTTCAGGACACACTTTGAATGCTAGGGTAAATATGTAAATAGATAAAAATGTTTATAGCAAATGCTAGGGTAAAAAAAAGAATATATTATTTCTACGGCAAAACAACACACATGGACACATGAATCAGAACATGCCAAATACGTAGCATGTACAATCCACAGGTAACATGTACAACCTGTAGGTAAGATGTACAACCTACGTGTAGCATGTACACCCCGTGACCGAGAGGTAGCGTGCTCGGCCTCAGACCGCCAGGGCTGGAATTTCGAATCCTGTGTCTGGAGGACAGTGTCATGAATCTCATTCATCTCATCATCCTCAGGAGGTTCTCTTGGCCCAGTTTAGCCTATATGTTTTTAAAGGTGGCCTAAAGCCCGATTCATTTCATTTGTAACATGTACAATCCACAGGTAACATGCACAACATACAGGTAACATGTACAACCTACAGGTAACATGTAAAACCTACAGGTAACATGTACAATCCACATGTAAAATGTACAACCTGTAGGTCACATGTACAACCTGCAGGTAACATGTAACACCTACAGGTAACATGTACAACCTACTTGTAACACTCGCAAACTACAGGTGACATGTACAACATACAGGTAACATTAACAACCTACATGTAACATGTCCAACCCACATGTGACATGTACAACCCACATGTGACATGTACAACCTACAGGTAACATGTACAACCTATAGATAACATGTACAATCCATAGGTAGCATGTACAACCTGTAGGTAACATGTACAACCTACATGTAACATGTACAACCTGCAGGTAACAGGTACAGCTTACAAATAACATGTACAGCCTGCAGGTGACATGTACGACCTACAGGTAACATGTACAACCTACAGGTGACATGTACAATCCACATGTAACATGTACAACCTACAGGTCCCATGTACAATCCACGGGTAACATGTACAACCTACTGATAACATTTACAGCCTACAGGTAACACATACAACATACAGGTAACATGGACAACCTATAGGTAACATGTACAACCTACAGGTAACATGTACAATCCACATGTGACATGTACAATCCACATGTGACATGTACAACCTACAGGTAGCATGTACAACCTATAGATAACATGTACAATCCACAGGTAACATGTACAACATGTAGGTAAAATGTACAATCTACATGTAACATGTAAAACCGACAGGTAACATCTACAACCTACAGATAACAGGTACAAGTAACATGTACAACCTACAGGTGACATATACAACCTACAGGTAACATGTACAACCTACAGGTAACATGTACAAACCTACAGGTAACATGTACAACCTACAGGTAACATGTACAATGCACATGTAACATGTACAACCTACAGGTAACATGTACAATCTACAGCTAACATGTACAACCTACAGATAACATGTGCAACCTACAGGTAACATGTACAAACCACATGTGACATTCACAGCATATAGGTAATATGTACAACCTGCAGGTACCATGTACAATCCACATGTAACATGCACAGCCTACAGGTAACATGTACAACCTACAGATAACATATACAATCCACAGGTAACATGTACAACCTACAGGTAACATGTACAAACCTACAGGTAACATGTACAACCTACCGGTAACATGTACAACATAAAGGGAACATGTACAACCTTGCATGTACAACCTACAGGTAACGTGTACAACATACAGGTAACGAGTACAACCTACAGCTAACATGTACAATCCACAGGTAGCATGTACAAGCTGTAGGTAACATTCACAACCTACATGTGACATGTACAAACTACAGGTAACATGTATAACCTACAGGTTACATGTACAATCCACAGGTAACATGTATAACCTATAGGTAGCATGTTCAATAACCTACAGGCTACATGTACAATCCACAGGTAAAATGTACAGCCTATAGGTAGCATGTTCAACCTACAGGTACCATGTACAACCTACAGGTAACATGTACAATCTACATGTAACATGTACAACCTACAGGTAACATGTACAACCTGTAGGTAACATTCACAACCTTCATGTGACATGTGCAACCTACAGGTAACATGTACAACCTACAGGTAACATGTACAACCTACAGGTAACATGTACAACCTAGCATGTACAACCCACAGGTAATATGTACAGCCTACAGGTAACATGTACAACCTACAGCTAACATGTACAATCCACAGGTAATATGTACAATCTGTAGGTAAGATGTACAACCTATGTGTAACATACACAACCTGCAGATAACATGTACAATCCACAGGTAGCATGTACAACCTACAGGTATTATGTACAACCTATGGTTTAGGTAATATGTACACTCCACAGGTGACATGTAAAACCTATAGGTAATTTTTATGTAAAAAACCCAACCAGTATGCCATGTGTCACAAAACTACACAGCATGTCATGTGTCAAAATTGTCCCAGTACCTACAATTGACCTTGTGAATATTGTGATAAACTACTTGATGCATATTACATATTTGTTCAATATTACATTGTTAAAGAGTATGCAATTATGCATGTGTGTAAGCAGAATACATTTTTAAAAAGGGATATCAATAAATGTACCAGCTCGCATGACCCTGGCAGCAAGGAACATATCAACACCCAATGCATTATGTTGTATGCAGACGCCAGTAATATGTAGAGATCTATCTGAGTCAATAGGAATAACTACTGCTATTTGATAGTGTGATGTTTTTTATGTTGCAGACGTAAATGATGCCCATGAGGAAAGGGGAAAAGAATTCCAAAAGAAGAAGGTTCTGATCTGACAATACTAATAAAACAACATGCTACTTGAGACAACCTTGTGCTGAAGGAAGAAGTACACTACTGCCTCCAGAATTACCCAGTGTGTCAAAGAACTAACCAGTGTGTCATGTGTCAAAGAACTATACCCGGTGTGTCATGTGTCAAAGAACTACCCAGTGTGTCATGAGTTAAGGAATTACCCGGTGTGTCATGTGTCAAAGAACTATACCCGGTGTGTCATGTGTCAAATAACTACCAAGTGTGTCATGAGCTAAGGAATTACCCGGTGTGGCATGTGTCAAATAACTACCCAGTGTGTCATGTGTCAAATAACTGCCCGGTGTGTCATGTGTCAAAAAACTACTTGACCAAGTAGTTCGAAGTTTTTATTTTAATACCTTTTTGTTGGAGGTACAAATGCAGTCTACAGTTCTTTCTATTCATTTTTTTATTCAAGGTGTTTGTTTGATTAATAAAATTTATACTTTAATCTTTTTTGCAAATCTTTGCAAGTATTCATCTGTCTGCATTCATATACATAATTTCTATGATTTGTCTTTTTTACTCAATGTCCAATTTGGACGAAGGTTATTCTCGTCCCCATGACGTCTGTCCGGCCGTCTGCCATCTGCGTTCTCTTGTAAGCGTGATTGACTTGCATATTTTTATTGTATTGCTCGGTAACTTTGCGTCCAATGCGTTCACTGTTCAAACACACCGACCGGTGTAAGACCTTTAGGATGAGTGCGCAACTTGTAGGACCAGTGTAAGACCTGAAGAATGATTGTGCGACCTGTAGGACCAGTGTAAAACATTTGGGATGAGTGTGCGACTTGTAGGCCCGGCGTAAGACCTGAAGGATGAGTGTGCGACCTGTAGGACCGTTGTAAGACCTGAAAGACGGTATGCGACTTGTAGAACCGATGTAAGATCTGGGGAATGGGAGAGCGATCTGCAGAGCCGATATGGGACCGAAAACTGGGCATGCTACGGATAGAAACGTTGTAATAGGCCTACATAGAGGATGGGTGTGAGATCTGTATGACTTGTCTGAGACCTATGGGGTGAGTGTGTGACAAGTAGGATGGATGTGCGACCTTTAGGATGACTGTGTGACCTGTAGAATGAACGTATGACCTATAGGATGGGTGTGTGACCTGTAGGATGGATGTGTGACCTATAGGATGGATGTGTGACCTATAGGATTGGTGTGTGACCTGTATGATAGGGGGTGTGTGACCTATAGGATGGGTGTGTGACCAGTAGGGTGAGTGTGTGACCTGTAGGATGTTTGTGTGACCTATAGGATGGGTGTGCGACCTGTAGGAAGGGTGTGTGATCTATAGGATGGGTGTGTGACCTGTAGGGTGGGTGTGTGACCTATAGGATGGGTGTGTGACCAGTAGAATGGGTGTGTGACCTATATGATGGGTGTGTGACCTGTAGGATGGGTATGTGACCTATAAGATGGGTGTGTGACTGGTAGGATGGGTGTGTGACCTATAGGATGGGTGTGTGACCTGTATGATAGGTGTGTGACCTATATGATGGGTGTGTGACCAGTAGAGTGGGTGTGTGACCTGTAGGATGTGTGTGTGACCTGTAGGGTGGGTGTGTGACCTATAGGATGGGTGTGTGACCAGTAGGATGGGTGTGTGACCTATAGGATGGGTGTGTGACCTGTAGGGTGGGTGTGTGACCTATAGGATGGGTGTGTGACCAGTAGGATGGGTGTGTGACCTATAGGATGGGTGTGCGACCTGTAGGATGGGTATGTGACCTGTAGGGTGGGTGTGTGACCTATAGGATGGGTGTGTGACCAGTAGGATGGGTGTGTGACCTATAGGATGGGTGTGTGACCTATAGGATGGGTGTGTGACCTATAGGATGGGTGTGTGACCTATAGGATGGGTGTGTGACTATAGGATGGGTGTGTGACCTGTAGGATTGGTGTGTGACCTATAGGATGGGTGTGTGACTAGTAGGATGGGTGTGTGACTTATAGGATGGATGTGTGATCTATAGGATGGGTGTGTGACCTATAGGATGGGTGTGTGACCTGTAGGATGGGTGTGTGACCAGTAGGATAGTTGTGTGACCAGTAGGATGGGTGTGTAACAAGATATACCACAGCAACACGCTATACTAATATGATAGAGAGATCAATAACACACCAAGATCCACCACAGTAACACGCTATACTACTATGATAGAGATATCAATAACACACCAAGATCCACCACAGTAACACGCTATACTAATATGATAGAGATATCAATAACACACCAAGATCAACCACAGCAACACGCTATACTAATATGATAGAGATATCAATAACACACCAAGATCCACCACAGTAATACGCTATACTAATATGATAGAGATATCAATAACACACCAAGATCTACCACAGTAATACGCTATACTAATATGATAGAGATATCAATTACACACCAAGATCCACCACAGTAATACGCTATACTAATATGATAAGAGATATCAATAACACACCAAGATCCACCACAGCAACACGCAAGCTCCACCACAGCAACACGCTATACTAATATAATATAGATATCAATAACACACCAAGATCCACCACAGCAACACGCTATAATAATATGATAGAGATATCAATAACACACCAAGATCCACCACAGTAACACGCTATACTAATATGCTATAGAGATCAATAACACACCAAGATCCACCACAGCAACACGCAAGATCCACCGCAGCAACACGCTATACTACTATGATAGAGATATCAATGACACACCAAGTTTCATCACAGCAACACGCTATACTAATATGATAGAGATATCACTAACACACCAAGATCCACCACAGCAACACGCTATACTAATATGATAGAGATATCAATAACACACCAAGATCCACCACAGCAACACGCAAGATCCACCACAGCAACACGCTATACTACTATGATAGAGATATCAAAAACACCAAGTTTCATCACAGCAACACGCTATACTAATATGATAGAGATATCACTAACACACCAAGATCCACCACAGCAACACGCTATACTAATATGATAGAGATATCAATAACACACCACTGTATGTAACCCCTGTGCTGTTTTTCACTGTAGTCGCTGCTTTATGAATCAGGTTTTGATCGCCCCTATACTGTTTAATCAATCTCATTTGATCTCGTACAGTTGTTTCACAGGCAACAACTGACAGTATGTCTTTGGTATACAACGTCACATTATTGTTGTTTGCTGTCTCCTTTTTGAACAGTGATATCTATGAGACAACAGTCAGAAGGCCTGCAGTAGTCTTCCCTCAGACGTATCACATTTCTCCATATTTGTCACCATTGTCATCACAGCACATATCCATTTTGCACATTTGTTCTGACAGGAAATTGCTCCCCATTTCCAAATTCACAAGTCATTCACTTAAATTATCAATAATTCTACTACTTTCAGGTGACATTAGTCTTAATCCTGGACCCGAAGCGAAAAATATCAAAATATCTACAATAAATGTTCGATCAATTAAATGCAAAACAGCACCTTTTACAGAATTTGTAACATCTAAGAAGCTTGACGTTGTTGCCGTTACTGAAACTTGGCTAAAGAAAAATGAGACCAAGGCAGCCATCGCAGATATTGCCCCGCCTGGGTATCATTTTCACCACCAGCCTAGATCAAACAAGAAGGTGGGTGGTGGGGTTGGTGTTCTGGTATCTGACAAATTTAAAACAAAAGTTCAAAAAATTCCAAGCTATGATACATTTGAAGCACTATCCACTGAAATTTCCAGCTCATCATTTTCAGGTCTTTTTATCTGTCTTTACAGACTCCAAGAAAATATGCAAACATTTTTTAATGAATTTGAAGATTTGCTAGAGAACATTGTTACAACAC
This sequence comes from Flabesymbios commensalis, assembly GCA_964017125.1. Classification (NCBI taxonomy): domain Eukaryota; kingdom Metazoa; phylum Annelida; class Polychaeta; order Terebellida; family Flabelligeridae; genus Flabesymbios; species Flabesymbios commensalis. The sequence goes on along the minus strand of OZ024912.1, from coordinate 44,444,821 downwards.
ATTTAGATATTTATATTTTAGGTGACTTTAATCTACATCTTGATGTATCTGATTCTAACACCCAACGTTTTAACGAAATTTTGAAGTGTTTTAATTTGAAACAACATGTAAATTTTTCAACGCACGTCCACGGCCATTGGCTTGACCTCCTCATCACCAAATCATCGTGCGATCATGTTAAATCTGTTTTTCCAGCTGACGGTATCTCAGATCACTTTGCCGTAGTATCAGAAATCAACCTTTCCGCACCCGTAAGTCCTAGAAAAACAATCACTTTCAGGAAAACAACAAAAATTTGCATGACTTCTTTCAGGGCTGATATCTTGGACTCTTCACTTATAAAAAACCCTAAGAATGAACTCCATGATTTGTGTGACCAGTACACATCAGTTTTAACCTCACTTCTTGATAAACATGCTCCTCTTCAAACTAAAAAAGTTGTTGAGAAGGCTCCAACGCCGTGGATGACGTCTAAACTACTATATTGTAAAAGATCATGTCGTCAGCTGGAAAGGCGTTGGAGGAGATCACGCTCTGGTTATGACAGATCAAAATACCGCAACTATCGAAATTTATGCAATCGTCTTATGACAGAGGCCAAATCTCAATATTTTTCAAATCTCATAGATGAAAATTCTGAAAACCCTCGCCGCCTTTGGGACACCATTAACAATATTTTACATAGAACGCCAGCTTCAGCACTACCGGAATCAAATAATGTAAAGTCCCTTTGTGATCATTTCGCAAAATATTTTTGTGACAAAATCAGAACGATCCGGGCCAATTTTTCAAATCAGGTGAATGATGTACCATCTGTTCAGAAGCCTAAAATAAGAACTCAACTTTTCAATTTAGAACCAGCATCAGAGGACGAGGTCAGGAAGATCATTATGAAGTCTGCATCAAAATCATGTGACCTTGATCTGATTCCAACGAACATCCTTAAGGCCTTGTTGGATATTTTAATCAAACCCATAACAATCATAATTAATTTATCTCTAGAATCTGGAACATTCCCGATATCATTCAAAGAGGCTCATGTCACACCTTTACTAAAGAAATCAAACCTTCCTGTTAATAACCTCAAAAATTATAGACCAGTCTCCAATCTAAGTTTCATTTCTAAAATTATTGAAAAAGTTGTTTCCAACCGTTTACAAGCTCACATAAACTCTAACAAATTGAACAATCCAATGCAGTCTGCGTACCGAAAATCCCATTCCACTGAGACAGCCCTGTTAAGAGTTCACAATGACATCTCAGTTTCTCTTGACAAGGGCCATGTCACAGCTTTGACTTTACTTGATTTGTCTGCGGCGTTCGATACTATCGACCACAACACTCTAACAAATAGACTAGCTGAGTGGTATGGTGTCTCTGGAATGGCTTTGGCTTGGTTTAAATCCTACCTTTGTGGCAGGCATCAAAGAATTAAAATTGACAAATCTTTTTCTGACTCTAGTTTGCTTGAGCATGGAGTGCCGCAGGGGTCTGTACTTGGCCCTCTGCTTTTCAGTTTGTACACCGCTCCTCTAAGCACCATTATTTCAAGTTATGGATTGAGTCATCACTTATACGCCGATGATACACAAATTTACATCTCCTTAACAGGTGACACAGCTACTGAGTCATTAAAAATGCTTCAGAGCTGTATTACCTGGGTATCTGCTTGGATGGCTCAATCCAAACTAAAACTCAATCCTAGCAAGACTGAGTTTCTTCTCATTGGCTCGAAATCGCAGAGGGAGAAGTTTATTAACCTTTTCCCCCTTGCGGTGTTGGACAATGAGATGAATCCAGCAGATTCCGCAAGGAATTTGGGCGTCTTTTTTGACAGTGGTTTGAATTTTCGTCAGCACATTTCACAGGTGTCCAGTTCCTGTTTTTATCACATTAGAGATCTTAAACGCATCAGAAAAAGTCTACCTCTAGCTTTAGCAAAACAAATTGCAGTGGCACTGGTGACAAGCAAACTGGACTACTGTAACTCCTTATTACACCAAATTCCAGCTAAAGATCTACAGAAATTACAGCGTGTTCAGAACTGTTTGGCAAGGGTTGTGACAAAGGCTCCTCGTTTCAGTCGCTCTATTCCTCTACTAAAATCATTACATTGGCTTCCAATCAAGTTTAGAATACAATTCAAAATATGCACTTTTGTATTTCGTTGTCTCGATGATGGTCAGCCATCTTATTTATCTAGCCTTCTTTTTTCTGCAGACTCCGTGAAACATCTGCGATCAAACAACACAAATAAGCTCAAAGTACCACGTATCAGAACTAAGTTCGGTGCTCGTGCCTTTTCTGTTTCTGGTCCTACTCTTTGGAATTTACTGCCTGCACACCTTTGTGTAGCTAAAAACATTTCCTCTTTCAGAAAACTGCTTAAAACGCATTTCTTCGATCTGGCTTTTCCGCCCTAGCTCCTCTGCGTCCCGGCTCCCTGATGACGACCATGCTTATTTCCCTCGACTCTTCTTTGGAATTTGATAAGGATGGATTGCGCCTCTAAGCTCGGCCCTCCGAGGAGTTAGGCGCTATAGAAGTTTTCATTTCATTTCATCATTTCATCAAGTTTCATCACAGCAACACGCTATACTAATATGATAGAGATATCAATAACACACCAAGATCCACCACAGCAAGACGCGAAATCCACCAAAGCAACACGCTATACTAATATGCTATACTTATAAATAACACACCAAGATCCACCACAGCAACACACAAGATCCACCACAGCAACACGCTATACTAATATGCTATGGATATCAGTAGCACACCAAGATCCACCACAGCAACACGCTATACTAATATGCTATAGATATAAATAACACACCAAGATCCACCACAGCGACACACAAAATCCACCACAGCAACACGCTATACTAATATGCTATACTTATAAATAACACACCAAGATCCACCACAGCAACACACAAGATCCACCACAGCAACACGCTATACTAATTTGCTATGGATATCAATAACACACCAAGATCCACCACAGCAACACGCTATACTAATATGCTATAGATATAAAAAACACACCAAGATCCACCACAGCAACACGCTATACTAATATGCTATAGATATAAATAACACACCAACATCCAACACAGCAACACGCTATACTAATAAGTATGCTAATGTTCTGCATCTGTACTGTACATTATCATGTGACGAAAGCAAGTATATGTGTTGCTGTGGTTGATGTGTTGCTGTGGTTGATGTTGCTGTGCGTGTACTGTCTGCAGCCAACTACATATGCTACATATGATAGTGTCTGCTACAGGCTGTGACTCAGCGTCATCAAAATCCTGGGTATTATACATAATGCGGTGACTGTGCCGTGGTACAAAGTATTCCTTTTTGACGGGTCTCTCGCCTACGCTTCCTACACAGAAAACACGAGTATAGCTGACCCGGTGTTGATTCAATGTTGGACCAGCGTCGAAGACGCTGGGCCAACATTGAATCAACATTGGGTCAACAATTCGTGTTCGGCATAACCACTGTTTTACAAGGAAAACCACAAAAACTCCGAGTCCTATCGTTAGTCATCTTCCCAAGCGAATCAAAAGCTTGTTGCCATGTATACATTCTCTTTCGACACCGCCATAGTAAACAGGTCAAAGCAGCGGCATAATAATACGCGTGGTTTCACAAGGTCATTATTGCCACACCGCACTATAGGACCATACTATACCATGCACAGATGATACAAGGACTAGTTGAATAGCAGTGACAATACTGTACTGAGTTCTACGTGACTTCGTATTAATACAAGGACTACAGTTTACCAGGTAAGGATTTTTTCTAGTCATCAGCTTCTGACCAGGTGTAACCTGGTAACTGCACTGAATTACCTCCCGCTCACCTATACCATGTATAGCCCCAGTGGCTGAAATAGATTTCAGCCACAGATTGACCGCGTACAAAATCGTGGGACATTTCTTTGGACTGTCATATCTGAATATATCGTGGAATAATCGTGTCGAAAAAATATTTTTTAGAAACAGCAACATTTCAGCTCCATGCCCGCATGATCAGCTCAGAGGTCGCACAGTCCTTAAAAAGTTATACCATGTATACATGGTATACCCCTGTATATTCTGAATTAAAGCCGGGTACATTCTGAATAATACCGTGTCTTTTTTGGGATACCATAAAACAAGTTCCCAAGTTCCGAAGTTCCAAAGTTTTGAAGTTCCCAAGTTCCCGTATCATATTATATCTGGGAGACTGGGAGCCCTTAAATTGTATCACACACGACAAAAATATACACCACAAAATTCAAGGTGAGGTATAAAGTATGGGCGATAGAGCGGATATAAAAAATGACTGACGGCCAGCTTAAGCGATCTTTCGCACAATTATTGTGTATTTGTTTAAGTAGATACTAAAATTTGCCCCTAATTATGGGGTGTAGAGTGTATTACCATGATTAACAATAGGAAGTGTCTATTTACCCCGTCACGGGGTGTGCAAGAAGAATAAGACCCTTATTTAACCCGACAATGACAACCAATCAAAATCGTTCTTTCAATGCCCTGCTGTCAATGTTTGTTTTTTGGTGCTCATTCACGTAACTGAATAGCCTACACCAGGACCTTAAATGAACAGGTAAGTTATGCTGCGTGAAAATAAACTTGTACAACGTAAATATAGGCCTATCCCTGACACAAGACAACTATTATCGCTTGCAACATTTACAAAAAATAGCTAGAATAGAAATAGAATAGAAAGCTAGAATACTACCAAATATATGTGAATTGACAACTACGCGTATTATCGTCCGTGGCCGCATTTGATTACGACGCCCGATGTACATTTTACATTGCTTAGTATCTGAGACATTCACCCAAGGTTACTTTATTGTTGGTCCACCGTCTACGACACTGGGCCAACATTAAAACAACATTGGGTAAATAAAGGCCTATAGTCAACTTAATGACGGGAAATGCCGGCCGCAGATCCAGGGCGGGGGAGGGGGGACGGCCCCGCTTTTTTCTCCACATTATTTAAAAAAGCCACCTAAATTGACCTAAATATACCAACAAAAAACTTAAGGGCCGGCCGCTCTCCCCCCCCCCCCCACGTTTATTTTGTCAAATCCTGAAAAAAACCTGGGCTAAATAACAATAAAAGTCTTCTTATAATACAACCCACATAAAAACAAGTGGGTCGTAGAGCTATTTCAATCTTCGTTTTCAACGCACACAAAATCACCCGGAATAAATAACTATATCAACTATATATGTGGCCTACTTATTTAACCCACAACAACGCATCCATGGTAAATAACCATTTCCACATCAAACAACCCGGGCTAAATAACAATTCCAACCTTCTAATTCAATCGCATTTAAGAACCCAGACTATATACCTATTTCAACGTTCGTATTTAGCCCACAACAAAGCATCTGGGTTATAAACGTTTACAGCCTGCTTATTTAACCCACAGAAAAGCAGCTGGGTAAGATATAACTAGGCCTATCTCAACTTTTATATTTCATCCACACCAAATCCACCAGGCTAGATAACTATCCTAACCTTGTTATTTAGCCCACAGAAAATTACATACTGGGCTATTTAACTATTTGAACCTTCTATTCACCTCAAATAAAAGCAAGTAGGTTTTATAACTTTTCAACCGACATATTTAACACACAGAAACCATCCCGGCTAAATAACAATACAAACCTTCTTATATAGCCCACATAAAAAATGTGGGTTATAGAGCTATTTCAATCTTCGTATTGATTTTAAATTGGAAGTGTCTATCTACCCCGTCAAGGGGTGTGCAAGAAGATTAAAACCCTTATTTAACCCGACAATGACAACCAATCAAAATCGTTCTTTCAATGCCCTGCTGTCAATGTTTGTTTTTTGGTGCTCATTCACGGAACTGAATAGCCTACACCAGGACCTTAAATGAACAGGTAAGTTATGCCGCGTGAAAATAAACTTTTACAATGTAAATATAGGCCTATCCCTGACACAAGACAACTATTATCGCTTGCAACATTTACAAAAAAATATGAAAGCTGGAATACTACCAAATATATGTGAATTGACAACTACGTGTATTATCGTCCGTGGCCGCATTTGATTACGACGCCCGATGTGCATTTTACATTGCTTAGTATCTGAGACATTCACCCAAGGTTACTTTATTGTTGGTCCACCGTCTACGACACTGGGCCAACATTAAAACAACATTGGGTAAATAAAGGCCTATAGTCAACTTAATGACGGGAAATGCCGGCCGCAGATCCAGGGCGGGGGAGGGGGGACGGCCCCGCTTTTTTCTCCACATTATTTAAAAAATCCACCTAAATTGACCTAAATATACCAACAGAAAATTTAAGGGCCGCCCCCCCCCCCCACGTTTATTTTTTTCAAATCCTGAAAAAAACCTGGGCTAAATAACCATTATAATATAACCCACATAAAAACAAGTGGGTCATAGAGCTATTTCAATCTTCGTTTTCAACGCACACAAAATCACCCGGAATAAATAACTATATCAACTATATATGTGGCCTACTTATTTAACCCACAACAACGCATCCAGGGTAAATAACCATTTCCACATCAAACAACCCGGGCTAAATAGCAATTCCAACCTTCTAATTTAATCGCATTTAAGAACCCAGACTATATACCTATTTCAACGTTCGTATTTAGCCCACAACAAAGCATCTGGGTTCTAAACGTTTACAGCCTTTTTATTTAACCCACAGAAAAGCAGCTGGGTAAGATATAACTAGGCCTATCTCAACCTTTATATTTCATCCACACCAAATCCACCAGGCTAGAGAACTATCCTAACCTTCTTATTTAGCCCACAGAAAATTACATACTTTCAACCGACATATTTAACACACAGAAAACATCCCGGCTAAATAACAATACAAACCTTCTTATATAACCCACATAAAAAATGTGGGTTATAGAGCTATTTCAATCTTCGTCTTCAACCCACATCAAATCACCGGGGATAAATAACTATGTCAACCTATTTACTTATTTAACCCACAACAAAGCATCCAGGCTAAATAACTATTTCCACATCAATCAACCCGGGCTAAATAACAATTCCAACCTTCTTATTCAACCCGCAATTAATAACCCAGACTATATACCTATTTCAACCTTCGTATTTAACCAACAAAAAAGCATCAAGGTTATAAACGTTTACAACATTCCCATTTAACCCGCAGAAAAGAATGTATACCTCCTATTTCTACCTTCGTAGCTTCCAGCCCACAGAAAATCTATTTAACCCAAATAAAAGCAAGTAGGTTTTATAGCTTTTCAACCGACATATTTATTTAGCCCACAGAAAACAACCCGGGCTAAGCAACAATTCCACCCTTCTTTATGCCTACACGTAATAAAGCACCCAGACATATTTCAACCTTCTTATTTAGCCCACTACAATGCGCCTGGGTTATATAATTTTACAACCTTCTTATTTAACACACAGAAAAACAGCTGGGTTACAGAGAGATTTTCCAACCTTCATATTTAATCCACAACAAATACACCGGGCTAGATAGCTGTCCCAACCCAACCCAACAATGTGTATATCCTACATAAGGCCTATAGCAACTTCCCAATAACTGTGAAACAATTATCTCGGAGGTGTTGTTTGTGCCGTATAGTCAAACACATACCGCCATGTCTGATGTGTCAATGTGATTTATGTTAGGCCTATTATGGCATTGTCGTCTTCTTTGACGTCAGACATTTACAAATATGTGATGGGAGACGATCAACGGAGCCATAGTGCAGCAGAAAGTCAGTGTTCCGTACATTATAATTACCTGACACGTCATCTTATTTAACCCATTTAGTGATTTAATTGAGAAAGTTTCTCTCACTTGAAGCTGTGTCTTCCTGACGCGATACACAGCTTCAGATGAGAGAACATTTGTATTTCTGTTTTTTTACAGATTTGTCAAACAGTCATGTTTAAATATTTCTGTGGATTGAAGACAAAATTCACCTTGAAAACGTATGCCTACCTTTGAAATGTTAAAAATAATATAGTTGTCATCGACACATAGAGGGTTCAATCGTCGAAGAGGCAGCCTGACCTTTCCTACAGGCAAGTCGTGGCACAAACATGGGGCGCTGATCCCATGTTGGTTTGATGCTGGGCCAGCGTCGCAGATTGTAAGCCAGCATTAAAAAACATGAGTCGAACCTATTCTGTTTGCTGGGACTACAACCTTAATATCACTTGCCACAAATATAATCTAATTATAACCGTAATCTAAAAACAATTCATGGTCATGGTTAGCGCTTAAAAGGTAAATGCATAACAGTAAATGAATAATTGCTAAATGCCCTTATTACGATAACTGTGAGGTAATTCAGCTGTGTATAATTATAATATAGCGTTTGATATTTTATTGGCACTTGGCAAACGTAGGTAGCCCATCATTTACAAAACTGCACAAAACCTATAAACTAGATGAGAACTGCGGACCGCTGTGCGGTATGGGGTGGCGGAGGGGGGGGGGGGGAGGGGAGGGGGTGTGGGGCGTTTGGGTTGGTGGTGACTGTTTCAATGATGACTGTACATACGAGACACTATGGGGACAAATGTCATTGACACATAACGATGGTGAAATTATAAATGTTTGTATTCTAAAATGATGAGTAGTAATAACGTATATGACTAGGCCTGGGTTAATTGACACTCAAACAATTAACTTAAATTTATGTCTTATAACCTACATTCCCCATTGGGCTCGGACATAGACCCTTGACCAGTGTTGACGCACCCTTAAAGATATTTGAAAAGTAGTAAATTATACTAGATTGGAATTGTGACTTTTCAAGTAACAACAATATTTGGGCTAGGTTTTATGAGTTTTTGTGGCGGCCATTTAAATTTTGTTGGGTTATTTTTACTATGACAGATTGATTGGAATTTCGCGTATGAGTTTTTTGGCAGCCATTCTGAGCTGGAATTTTAGACTTCAGACTTCAAATTTTTGAAGTCCCCACTGAGCTTTTGCACTTGTAAATAGATATATATTTGTTTGTCAAATGGAATCGCATTCAGAGTGCCCAGTACACACATTGACTTGTCTCTTTGTTGACTTAATGCTGTATCACTATCCCAGACGTTAGCCCAAAATCAAAACAACATTGCTTCAACTTTTTGTGTTTGAATAGAATTGCGACTGTTATTTTAAGGTTTCAACTGTTCATACCTAATAAACAATATTGGTTTAATACTGGGTCACTGTCTGCGACGCTGGCCCGGAATTAAAACATTGGATAAATGTATTTTATTATCAAATCTAGAGACTAAAGGGTGGAGTCAGTCTGGACATAGGGGCACCCTGTCCACCCTCCTAGCAATGAATGGAGAATCGCCCGACGTGTACACTATTGAACTGACATTAGACCCTATTATAGGCCTACTGCCGTGCGATCCAAAAGGCAGTATCTGCTCACTTTACAAGTAAGCAGATACTGCCTTTTGAATTTGAAGAGCAGCATAGTGCAGTGTCTGCTCACTTTACAAGTAAGCAGAAACTGCCTTTTGCCATTCAAGAGTATAGTGATCCACGAAATCATGGATAAATCCAGAAGAACATGTTGTCATAGCACCCCTCCTGATTACTCTGGCAATGTTGTGTTAAAATTTCAAGTTGATTAGAATAAAACTCAGGGAGAAATAGCGTCTTACAAAAACGTGCTAAGAATAATAAGTTTAAAGTTCCGTTGAAAACTCAATATATTTAGGCATAGCCCAAATATAAATATTTATGTAACATGAGGTCATTCTGCTCTCCGTATGCCCAAAGCTAGGTTAGTGTGAGTTTAGCTATAACAGTGTTGTAACCTTCAGTTTAACGCTAACCGGTATACCAGAAGCTGGTTTTGGCTTAAAGGGACCCCTTGGGATGAGACATTTTCAATGTTGTCAATTTTGAAAATTGTATTTATTAGAAGCTATATAGCCTACCGATCTTAACTAAAAATACAAAAAAGTCAAAAAACAATTTTAAAGCGCAAATCGAGTCACCAATATACCGCACTTTACAACACATATTCCCACGTCTTGGATGGTAAGATCAGAGCAATCGCCGCTAATTGGTGTCTTATAGTCAGGACATAGGGGGATATACCTGCAGCACTGATCGTCTGCCCAACGCTGGGCCGACAGCATCACCATGTCGTCCAATGCTGTAGGAGCATTTAACCGTCCTTTAGCAAGTGTTTAGATATACAAAAAGTTTGTTTGGGTTTTAAGCGGATTCATAGAAATGTTTATAATATTTATTTTTTAAATCTGAAAACTCTTAAAAAAATAAAATCATGATCTGGGGGTTACACTACTTCATTACAAAACTAAAAACGAAAATTGATGTCATCCTAAGGAGCTGCTTTAACACGATGATAAACCGGTGTGTTATGTTGCCAAAAAGTTACCCATTTAGCATCAGGTTAAGGAAGTTGATGGCAATAGCAACTTGAAATCACATCATGAAAATAGCTAAATTATCATAATTATCCATGGAATACTAATAGTGTGGAGTCATTAGAAAAAACTCAACATTATAACATATTATTGTTATATTTGATGAAAATGCAAATCAAAATACTTTTTAAGACATTGCAGGTATCTAATTCTTTATTTTCAAATCAGTGATGTACCAAACAAAATTATACACACATCTATGCATGCCTATCGCAATTAAATACTAATATACCTATCGAATTAATGAAATATGTTCTTATCTCAGATTTTATTGTACATACATATGACAATGAAATATTAGCCTTTACAACGCTAAAATAAATTTCGTATAAAATATGAGATAATAAATGATGACTTAATATATACTTTTTATGACGCACAATAACATCTGAGATAATACAAATGTATTAACCCTTTCAGCACGGGGACTGTCTGTTGACGTTAAGACGCCTGATTCTAACGTCTGTAGACGTCAAATTCAGACGTCTATAGACGGTTCACGCGCTAAAAGAACTTAAACAAATTATAATTGCCCTACACCCATACCATAGGTAGCCTACCCAAATGAAGCAGAACGATGTAACCAAGACATTAATCATTTTTTTCAATTTAAAATAATCAGTAATATTTTCATTAGCTTTTTCTGCTTTATTTGCTTCATTTTTAATTCTTTCCGGGCAGGGACCGCCTTTAGACGTCTCACGTTTATATACGTTAGATCAGAAATGCATTATGCATTTTTGGTTAGATTCAGACGTCTACAGACGGTCCCCGTGCTGAAAGGGTTAATACATCATTTATTATCTCAGATGTTACTGTGCGTCATCAAAAGTAAATATTAATTCATCATTTATTCTCTCAAATTTTTTTGCGCAGTATTGATTTTAATATTATTATTATGAATGTATCCTATGTAGGGCCTACTCACAAAACGTGTTGGACCAATAATCTGTTGGCCTCACAAAATTGCCTCGTGACGGATGACAGCATATTAGGATCAATGATGTCACCATCAATGTAATGGTCATCATCCGACTCAACAACGAATATGAATTTCCCTGTGTCTTCTTGCTATGTTGTGCAAAACACAGCAAGCCACAATTATTATAATCAATCTGGTGCTTAATTTGGTGCGGAGGCCAAAGTGCAAACATGCAAATCGTCTTAAAAATGTTTTAAAACGCCAAACAATCTCTCTATAATGTTTCGGGTCATTATATGAGACCGATTGTAATGCCGTTCATTATCTGTTGTTGGCCTAGCGATTGGCGTGAGGTACAGCAAGCGGAATCCCCAAGCAACAGTCCTCTTGTACGCCCATCCTCATACATTGCTCCCGGGAAACACGACACTTTGCGCCGTTGATGAATAAATGTTGTGCCGTGGTCTTCGACGCTGGCAGGAACAATAAAGCAGCATTGGTGGAATGTATCGTGTTTGTTGGACGTGCCCATTGTCGGCGCTGAGGGGAATCACTGCAATTGTACACAAATTGTATTATGCTTCACGGCGTTACAGCACTGGTTTAGGATTTAACCGTATGGTTTATTAACACGATGCTAACCTTGTTTTTGGCATACGGGCTAATTATTTTTAAAACACTGTTTTACTTAACACTGTGTTAAGCCTAAACTTCGTGTTAGCTAAACTAGCTTCGGGCATACGGCCCTTAGTGTAGAAGTATTTAATTCGAAATAAACAATTCAGTGTGTAACAAGACCCGTCTTTTCATCCCTGAGAGATGAAGTTTACCCAGTGTGTAGTGGGCCCCTCGTCATAAACTAAGCCTAAAATATGAGGAACATACTCCACTCATTGATGTAGTTGTTTTTGAAAATTAGAAATGCGAGCATATTTATTGTGCTAGTCGAATGGACTCAGTGTAATGCTTCTTTTGACAACCAATAAGAAACCTCGTTACATCATTCACGGGGTGGCTAAGGACACTTTAACTATCTTGCATACACCACAGCGGGCTGTATGACTCTGATTTTCCTTTATTTCGTCCGCCCCGTAGTATCGAAGGCACAAAATTAGCGGCTCCACGCCCTGTCACTGGACATGGAAGAGGATTTAACTGTTATTTGCCCCGTCACGGGTAATCCAACGCACTTTTCTTGCCTTGTGTGCCCCGTGACGGGGCAAATAGACCCGGCCTTAACAATAATATCCTCATTGTAATACTGACTTAGGCGTCCGAGAAAAACCTAGAATCCACCCACCTAACCCCCCCCCCCCCTATCCATTTTTTTCGAAATATTTGGAAACACGAAAACAACACATAAAAACAACAACAACAAAAATACAAATCCGAGTTGGGGCTTGACCCACCCACCCACTTCCGAGTTTTTCTCGGATTTTTAAATTTTTTTTTAACTTGACAAAACCCCTTAAAATTAAATAATTATTTAATACCAAGGGCCGACCGTGAGTTATCTAAATGTAGGTGTTACTGAATTAACATTATATTATTTAAGCCAGTACCACGCTCAATGTACAAACCATGTTAGGCTGTGGTGCAAAAGCAAGCAGCGGTAACTGCTTACTTTTTAAGTACGCTGTTACCGCTGTTAGCTTTTGCAGGACATCATGGATGAGTATCGCGGAAGGGGAATCCCCTCATCATGTGCGAGATACGAAACCAGAATAATTAGTCACTACGATGCGTTTTCATAATGTCCCAAGTGCAAGTGAAAAAAATTTAGCCAACATGGGGCTAATAAAATCCATTATTTATATTATAGTTAGACGCTATTGTTCACAACTGAGCCAACCCCCCAAAAAATGAAAAATGAGTTGAGTGTGCCAAGTGAGAGACATTATATGCATTGCCTTTTTTAAAAAAAAATACCGGAAATTCAAATTACACCAGCACGTCACCTGGTGGCGCGGAAAAAAACAGCACATGTAAAATTGAAGGATAGATTTATGCACAACTGGACAAACCCACACATTCTTGTGATTTCACCTAATAAAAATTACACGTATTTTACTAAAGCCGTTCCACAGCTATACTACATCTACAGAAGATTTAGAGAATATTAATATGTTCATTATTGTTTTTCTCTAAACATTTGTTAAATTGACAATAAATGTGGCTTGGTCCACTTGTGCTTAAATCGAAGTCTTAAAATTGCTTTATCCACAACTGGACCAACCCACACCTTTGTTTTTCCCATCATCCTTGCAATCCCTTGATTATAAAAAAGGTACATGTAATTTATTATATAAACTTCAAAATAGATCTACAGAAATATGTAGAGAGTCTGTGATGTGCTTATTATTGTAAATTTACCACATTATATTTGTATTTATTTAATTTACAATAAATATAGGTTGGTCCCGTTGTGCATAAGTCAAAATGATCATTCGTATTTATCATGTTGATGCACAACTGGACGACAGTTTATATGAGACAGTCAGGCTCGAAACCGGAGGTATCCGAAGATGTGGGTATTTCCCACGAATAGAGAATGTGAATGTCGTGTGTTGGTTTAACTGGTTTAACTCTATATTTTTCTCATTCGCTCATTTAAATTTACAGAAGACTATATAACTTCAAGTGCATTTATCTCGAAACGAACTTTTTGGGGTTGGTCTAGTTGTGCATAAAAGCGTCCAGTTATAAGTTTGATTATGAAGAACTGCACGCTTTGCAATGCGTCCCGTTTCACATGTTTTATAAACATTATGTATGACAGGTACTATTAGCAGGTTTGCTCTGCGTTTGCGAGGTTTTGTGAATAATCAATTGTGACCAGGTATACAAAAAGGTAGGCCTACTACCAGGGGGGGGGGGGGGATTGGTGCATTTTTATGTCGTCATATGAATTATTTCGAATTTAAATAATATCATAACTAAAATTAAAAACATTTAAATTTTAAAATACATTTAAAAGTAATAACCATTTCTTAAAAAAGAATTAAGTTCATGAAACGGGGAGTGCACGACTTCCCAATCGAATGCAAAATATTTTGTTAATTTTGGACAGTTGACGCCGCATGTCGTGTCACATGCTTATCAAGATTTTCAATATTCTTACTATACTTGGCACAAAAAGAAACGCAACAAATTAAAAATGATCTTATTTCGTGAAATTTAGTCAAAACCGTTTGATTGATTTGAATAATGTTGGTGTGTATGCCCCTACCCGCATTTTGTGTTTTGACCCCAATAACGGTCAAATGACCTTAAATGTCTCGTTTAATAATACTTATTGTGCAGCCTCAGCCTGTTTCTCCATGTATTGCTATGGCGTAAGGTGGTCTGGATACGGCTCAAATTGCCTAAAACAGGTTAGCAATACTGAGATTTAACACCAGATTTCAAGACACCGAATAACCTCTGATAAGCCACAACAGGAAAAATGAGGACACACAATGTACTGAAGATCCCTGTGCGGTATAAAAACGTGTGTTTCTGCACAGACACAAACGTTACGCATTGGGGTCAAGTGGTCACAAGTGAGTGACATCAGTCAAGAGGATGACTGCGTGGGTCGACTCTGTTTGGCAGTGCAACATGCAGAAATGGGCGTACGCAGTACTGTGGATGACCCACGTCAAAAAAACTGACAGAAACAGAATCTTTAATAACCAAGTAATGTTTGGCATATTTCAGTTTCTTGGAACATAGGAAATATTTTGAACAGTATATCCATAAAGTGGTGGTGCGTTTCTTTTTTTGCCAAGTATATTTTTGTTGTTGTGAGTGTAAACTTAAGCTGAACATACACTCTAACAATATAGGTTCTTTAGAACGAACCCTTCAGTACTATTACCTGATTACCATGCAAGCTCAGGAAAACCCTTGCAGGGGTTGCATGGTAATCTGGTAATAGTACTAAAGGGTTCTTTTTAAAGAACTTATATTGTTTAGAGTGTAAATACACACGGGCAATCACATACTTTTTAGGTGTTTTTTTTGTTAATAGCAGTCACACGGTTCATGTGAAATGAGATGCGTTGAATGTAAATAGAAGAATAATAAGAAAAATATTATTCGACAAATACACTGTGAAATAAAACAAATTAAGTAACATGTCAGGATGACTCCCATTAGGACTCGAAGAGTCGCTGGCAAGGAAGCCACCTTATTATAAATAATATAAATTATAAATTACTATATATATAGCAAATCACAATACAAAATTATTATGGAAAATATAATGCAACTTGTCAAATCAAATTTTAAAAGGGACTGGGCAAGTGAAAAACAAATGGATAAATATGGAATATTAAACAAACCCGCATGTTAAAGATAAAAACATTACATCAATCAGCAAGATTTGAAAATCGGTAACTCAACATCAATTTATCAAATCCCAGTAATTTTCACCCAGCTGAACCTGTGAAAACACTATATAGTGGAACAAATATCACGAACCTGAGCTTCTATTCTGTCGAAAATTATAAGTATTTAATATTTGGAGGCCATCTTGGAAAATGCCGATTTCTTTATACAGTTATAATACAAATTAAGAAAAACTAGTAAATTATTTTTATATTCGAATCAGCTGTCGAAATGTATGCACAGGGGCCACTCTGACAACGCCAGGACTATTAGAGAAGCTAACCATAATCTCAATAATGATTATACATGTATTTTACTATTTTTTATCTCATAGATCGGAAACGGCTCGCCACAGGTGCAACATGAGTGCAGGTACAGATACTGCCTGTTTAACTGATCTGCTGGACTTGGTCCTTCAAGAAGAATGTCAGCTGAGGCGCCTAACTTTTGAAATCAGAGGACAATTTATCAACAAAGAGATAGCTGCGGGTATAATACTGCAAACTGGCAGCTCAATGGACGGTAGTGGACTTTGTCGCTGGTTCCAAGACACCGAAGAAGCTCGTGAAGTGGAGATCGATTTGATGTACCAGGTATTCTTTAAGAAGAATGATAGTTTGCGTCTTGAACCTGTTTTGGGAAAAGCATTGCAAGTGAAGATACCATGGAGTTTGATGATGGAGAATTGTAAACACGAGAAACTGGAGGAACGATTGATTGAATCACATGAAAGTTTGATGAAAAATGGCTACCCAAAATATGTGAGTCCCTTAAAAACCCGCGAAATGGCCCAGAAATGGCTGCAATTCAGCGATAAAGATAAAACTGGAGAATTCATCATAGCTGAAGCGTTCGGTATCAGCTTTTCTAATGCTAGTCATGGAGAGGAAGACGGTCTAACTGGGGCTTCCCATCAGCTGACATACACCGTCAAGTCCAATAAGGGCGATCTTCTTCGTTTATCTTTCGACAACGTTCCAGCGATAAAATTACACGAGTGGCCTGAATGTCAGTGGGGTAGTCGTAAGCGGAAATGGCCTGCACCAGATATAGTAAGTAGAATACAAACAATGGGGTGTCATCTGGTGGCCAAGACATCTTTAGGCGGAGATGCTGACACAGATTGGCGTTATACGTTCTCCAATGCTGAACTGGTGTTAGCTTCGTGTCGAAGTCAGCAACAGAAGAGGGCCTACTTTCTAACAAAAGCCATTTTTTATCGGTACCTGAAGCCTCTGCAGCCTAAGGTACCGACAACTGGTGCAGACGACGAGAAAAAGGGGTTGTCCTCCTATCTTGTGAAGACCACCATGATGTGGTTGATGGAGGAATACCCTCCAGAACATGAAGTATGGCAGTGCCTTATTGGCGCTGTTAAGTTTCTTTTGGATAAACTAGCCAGCTTTCTAGATGCAAAACCCTGTAAATGTCTACCTTACTACTTCTTTCCTCAGGTAAATCTTTTGGACGATGTAGACGATGAGGTTTGTGCGCTCGCCGTGAAAAAAATAAAACAGATGCTGGAAAACATCGAAGCGTACTTGCCAGGTGATCTGCAGGGGATCCTTGGTAGTATACATGAGTTGATGGAGAAGTTGGAAAGCATGAAGGACATCGCACAACGCGTGATGGTCTTCAGTGATCTGAGAAACAACTTCAGATCCAGACGTAATCTTCTCGAAAGGCATCTACAAGACGAAGATTTAGACTGAAATTATATAGCAATGCCAAGCTTGCCCTTTGTTGCTGAGTGATCACTTCGCCATTTCGGTCTTTTAAAGCGGAAATTGTTGACGTAATTGCCTTCTGTATATCCTTTGTGACTAGGCGATCACCTTATTTGCAGTTTATCCGTGATATTGACGGATTACTCCAATTATTCCAACAACAGCTGTAATAATCATTTGTGTACATAGTGACGTCAACCCTAATTACTAACAGCAACAAACATATGTGAGTATAGGCGATCACGTGAATAGTGGTCTACACACGATATCACTTTACTGTGCAGTACGTTTCGTTATAACCCCATTACTCCAACAACAACATTACTCGCAATTAGGTGACTAGGCGATCACGTTGATGGCGGCCTCCACACGACATTACCTTACTGTGCAGTAAGTGACGTTATAACCACAATACTCCGATAACAGCATTATTCTCATGTGCCCAGGCGATCACGGTAATGGCGAACTCCACACGACATTACTTTACAGTGAAGGAAGTGACAATGTAACCGCAATTGTCCAACAACACCATTATTCTCATGTGACTAGGCGATCACGTTAATGGCGGCCTCCACACGATATTACCTTACTGTACAGTAAAAGACGTTATAACCGCAATACTCCAATAAGAGCATTATTCTCATGTGACTCGGCGATCACGATAATGGCGGCCTCCACACGATATTACCTTACTGTGCAGTAAAGGACGTTATAACCGCAATACTCCACTAACCATTCTTCATCTAAGATATTCAAGTTGTGAATGAGTAGCAGCAAACAATCAAGTCATGGAGAGCGGGGCATAAAACCAGATATATTAATCTGGTTTTATGCCCCGCTCTCAATTTCAAGTATTGTAGTAAGCTTGTGATTGGCCGGCTGTCTTGCTAAAAGTACCCTGATCGGCTTGCGAGAATATTATGGCGGCGGAGGGGTGGGTGTAGACAGACACCTGTGTGGAGCCCAGCAAACGCGAGCATTTGACCCAATGCTGTTTCAATATTGGCCCACCGCCAACGGCGCTGGACCAACATTGAAACAACATTGGGTCGAATCTTCGTGTTTGCTGGGAGAGCTGTCCGCATTTTGATACACGCGTGCCGTCTGTGTCTGGTCGGAACAGGCAGCACAGTGCTCTGTGTAGTTGAATAGCTACTTTTAATCTACATACCATTTAACATGTTTAACTGTTTAATACAAAGGAAGACCTGTGATCTGTCACTGATATAATACTATATATTATCATGTAGTGTACTTTTGTTCTGCGAGTGTTAATGTGTTCATAAATGCCTGTGCCGTCATTATCTGTCTCTATAATATATGTTGTCCTTATTGCATATTGTTCCACAACTTACTATCCATTTTATCATGAACATACGGTTTATCATAACTTGTTTGCTACTGATTAGTGTAGTCATTCTGGCACTAAATTCACGGAAATCTGGACAAATTGCTAACAAAGGTTTTATGATTTATTATGGTAGATATAGGTCCCAGCTAGAGATCCTGAAAAGTCCCAAGCAAAACTCCTGTTTAAATTTGGTTAAATTGACGAATAGCCAGCCAATGGTACATAATGTGATGAAAAAATGGAGTGATTGCATATCTTTGTTACAAGCAAACTAACTTCAGAAAAAGCGTTTAGTGATTGTCAAAGAACAATACCTGGATGGCTGACATTGTTTTACATGTCTCCTTTTTCGAAGAATAGCGAAATTCAGGATGGCCACATATCTTTACCAATAATTATGCAAAATGTTAATTTAATATATTGATTCGTATGTTGAGTCAGGGTCAAGGAATTTTAGTATCACAAAAATTAATAAGAAACATTTGAAACGTTTTTTGCAACTTTAATTGTGAAAGATTTCAAATCAACAGTTGTGATGTATAAATTATATTAGTTATGTACATTTGTAATGTCAATTCAAAATATTTACATAGATAATATCCACAATTGTATTGTGTATATGCTGTCTTATTATCATATCAATTCTAACCCTTTGAGTCCCAAGTTTTAACAATGAAAACCCATGTACATTGCAACGTACCTAATCATATATAATCTATATACTGAATACAAAATAATGTCTATTTCATCACCACAGCTATACAATGTATGATAAATTCCCTTTTCTAAATACGAAAACATCAACCTATGTTTAAAACAACGTGTATATGTTTTCATTTATATTTATTCACGTTTATTATTATTTATGTTTATTTATGATTTTTTTATTTTTGTTTTATTGTTGTGTACTTGGTCATTCAATGTCAAGTTATGCAAATGACCTTCTTGATAATCTTTTTTTTCCTATTAAGGATCTAGGGGTACAAAAATTCAATCTAGCCTGGGTGTGATAGATAACGAGGTTAACTATTAAATTCTAGTTGTAGGCAAATGGCTGAATTTTGACCTCGGTAATTATTAAACTGCAGCGGTGTCGTAAACATGGTAAAGTAATATTTTAGAGGCCATTAGAGACATGTTCTACATGTGATATCAGTTCTTTGGATATTGTGTTGTAGCCACTGGCATTGATAATTAAGAGAGCTCAATCCCAGAGTCAAACCCTCTTCTAACCTCGCTATTATAATGTGTTAACTTATGAATTTGGTATTATCAGTCGACAAATGATGATTATCCCATAACAAAACGGGATCAATTGATGACATTGAATTTGAAAAATATTTAGGATAACTTCAGGCTACGATCATTTAGTGATTTCTCCCAATTGAGTTTTTTTTCTTTGCCTTAAATTATACACTTAATAGACTAATATACTAATACTTGACAGACAAACCAAATACCAATATTGTATGTATTCACTCCGCCACACAAGCTACCTATTACAAACGAGAGCATATTATTATCTGGGCTAACAAGAATAATTTAAACAAGACTACATCATATACATAAAAAAATTACAATCACTTGAAATATCACTATTTTTCAGAAAAAATCCTAAATCAACTTTAAATCAACCATTCTTTGCAGTTAAAGACAAACTCATAGGTGCAATCGATTCCTGGTGTCCTAAAACATAAGTAACGATACCTAACATTTGTAAAATGAAAAAAAACTTTTAAAAATCGCTTTTCGCAAGCGATCGTGTATTGAAAAATAGTTTTAGTCGATTTCTCGAATTTGAACAGGAGTTTTGCTTGGGACTTGTCGGAAATGTTAGTTGGGGCCTATATCTACCATAATACATTTTAAAACCCTTGCTAGCAATTTGTCCAGATATTTTTGCCAGAATGACTACACTAGATACCTTGAATCTCATTATTTACTGGGAAATCTAAATACAAAATTACACGACCAGGCAAGTTTTTCTGTCTCACACGAGGTGATGTACAGGCCCAAGTAAATACCATTTTATTCAACCTGACTGATAGCTCGAATATAATTTTCAAGATAAGCCATCGAAACATAATTGAAATTATTTTAAATATGTTTACTTGATTTCGAATATTCTGAAAATGGGCACATTTGTTATAATGTAAACAAGTATGTAGAGGGCTCTAAACGTCAATATCCCGTTAAGTATAAAACTCACCTAATAAAACCACCAGTTATCACGGTAATAAGGTAATAGGCTATACCATCTATGCCGATAATAAAGACTTTTGTCAATTTTCATGTGTGTTGCTGTTGCTGTTTTTTTTAATAAATGATGTTTTTAAATAATGATTAAAAACTGAACCTCGTTGACTGATATAGGCTGCAATAGGTGTTTGTAGCCATGAAGGGCTCATCTTGTGATGCCCAGCAAACACGGGATGTTTACCCAGTGTTGTTTTGATGTTGCCCCATCGTCGTGGACGATGGGTCAACATCAACACAACTATGGTTAAACGTCCCATGTTTGTTAGGTGGTGAAGTGTACAGGCCGTGCAAAGCCAAAAGGCAGTATCTGTTTACTTTACTAGAAAGCAGATACTGCTTTTGGCTTTGTGGAGCGGTATACATTCATATCCGTGACTAAAAAAGACGATCCTAGTTTCAGAAGTTATAAAAAGACGATAATATTTTGTTAGCTTGTGATAGAATTACTTGACACATAATTCATTCGCACCAGAATATGAAGCAAGGTATTGACTGTACTTATAATATCTCTCATAGCATCTTGATCATCCGCTGCGTTGAATCAACATGGTCCTCAGTTTTTGTCGTTAAGGTGTTTTGAAGAAAATAAAATCCGTGAATTCAACAACTTTTGAATGAGATATACCATCAACACCCACCATGATTGTTCATAATTATTTGTGTGGAAGCCCTATGAACATGATTAAACACGGCTTGATGCGCAACTTTGTATAATTTTAGTTTTCATTTTGTCAATCAAATTAAGTCATATTAATCATGTTAACATGGTTAATGGGTGTAGATTACATGCTAGAATACAAAATGTACAGAAGCACTTTAACATGTTCAATGGGTGTAGATTACATGATAGAATACCGCTGAAGGGACAAGGAAATTTAAAGGCTCAAATTCAAGTTGTTTTCATACTAAAACGGCAGAAACAGAAGTAATTAGATATTATTGTGTGCCAAGTTAGTTTACTTAAGATTATGTAAATGGGTAATTGAAATTACCATAGGACCTGAACAACTGAGAAAGAAACGCCCGAATGGTTAACCCTTTAGCCGCCAAATTATTCAATCTGAATTTTCACCCACTTTTCACCCAAGTGAGTGAAAATTATTCAGATTTGACCTATTTCCAAATCTTGCTGATGGATGTCACGTGTTATCTTTAGCATGTTTAAAAAGGTTTAAAACCCGAATAGAATCGGCACCGGCGGTTAAAGGGTTAATCACCAAGCGTCATTTGAAGATAGTTCCACTTTAAAAATCACATCAAAATATATATATATATAACTTATGTGATTATTATATTTGACTTAAATAGATATATATATCTGTCTAATGATAAAATCAATAGGACATAATTTTAAATTACTATAAAACGGTGGTATACCATGTATACTTTACACAAGAAATTACGACAGAAGGGGCAAGGAAATATAAAATCCCCAATCGATTTGTATGCTAAGCGCAGCATAAAACTTGGATTTAGGAGTAACTAGATATGATTGTGAAGACCCTTAGTTCATGTAACTTTACGTCAACAGGTCGAATCGGAATGAAATTTGAACAAGAAGCCCGCGGTTCTGAACATTATTAAGAGTTTTATTATGTAGCCATAGTCAGTGATTAAGTTATCATCTACCTATAGCTATCTCATGAATTTTAGTAAGAAATGACTGGGCATATTTCTGGAACGGCGACCTGAACTACATGTAGGTCTAGCCTACATTCATTTATACCACTATTCTGTGAAACGCAGTGACGTCACTCGGTGAAAATAAGGTTATATAACACCCCTCCCCCAAACTTCAGTCTGTGAAACGCAGGGATGTCATTCGGTGAAAACAAGGTTAGGGACCTATATAAGACCCCCTCCCCCATACTTCATTGTATTAGCCAGCTCGGAGAAAACAAAGGAGGTCAAGGTCATTGAGTTTCACAGAATATATATATTTCGTGATGCAATGTGTACCCATTTCATAATTATTGGATATTCTATAGTTTATTGATTTTTTACATAATAATTGTTTATTTATTATATCTTTTAATTAAATTTAAAAATGCGTTTTACTGCTTATTTTTAATTTCTTATGAGTTGATTAAATTATATTATTATCTTGCCCCTAAAACAGTTATTCTTATTTGATTTCCTAGTCCCCTAATCCGTATTTCCTCATGCAATTTATACCCATTTCATAATAATTTGAACATAATACAATAATACAATAATACAATAATGACATTTTGATGCACGCTTCTCGAAGTACAATCATCTTTTAATGGCGCCTAAAAATTAACTTGTCCCTTCAGCCGTTTTGTTTCTTTCGCTCAGTTCCTCATGTACTTTTTTTACTATTCTTTTTTTTAAATAATTTCGCATGTAATATGCATGTTTAATTATATCCGTTTTTTCCACTTCTTAGCATAAAATAACTTTTAATGACAAATTTTAAAATACTTCCACCTTCAGCCGTAATTTCTCATGCAATCTATACTGCTCTCCAGAGCAAAAATGCAACATCTGCGTACTTGTAGCCTAATTAACGTTAGTAAGCATATAATGCCTTTCGCCTTTACACGGCAGTGTAGACTCCCAGTTCATAATAACCTAAATCTAACACCGGCAGTGAAAACCAAGCCTACCTATATATATATATTTCTAAATTGAATACATTAATTACATAATTAACATATGTTAGGTTTGATGCACGTATAAGTTGGGAAATACATGGATAATTTGTTCGTCTGTTTGGCATAGCTAGCCCTTAAAGCAGGCTGTCCGGGCCTTTAAAATGTGATTTGTCTCCTTGTTTGTTTGCAAATAAATATAATTAGTCAGTGAGACCATCCTCAGATTTCGAAAGGAAAAAAGACTTGGCTGAAATAGGTGTGGTTGAAAAGAACTGATTTACCACCTAGGGAGTGACGGCGGACGGTCCACTACGTCGGAAGGCCACGACATAGTACGTACGTGATAATCTGATAATACCGTACTGCACAAGCTGCAAATCAAGCTTAGTGATGTATCGATACATTAACCTTTTCACTACCATACATGACGGAAATTTCCGTCGTCATTCGTCAATGAACGTAACCATAAAATGACACAAATTTTTGTCAAATATATACTACATTTATATATTTTTCGTCATTTGAAGCTGGAAATTGCGTTAGCAATTCCAGCTTTAAATGACGAAAAATAGAACTCCTACACCAGTATATCTGGATCCTGGCATGCACTCCGGCCTGGAAGTCAAAGGGTTAAACACAAATTCACTTATAAAACACAACAGAGCGTAATATGCATATTTAATTCGGATACGACCGAAATAAAACTCCACAGTGTTATGCAACGTAATTATTTACTATCTTTATAACATTATGAAAACATGAGTCTCGCTTTACATGTAGGATATTCTCACTCGTTGTTTGAACGTGAATGCAAAAAGCTCGTTTTTGTTAACGAAAAATATGGTCAATAGCGTTTTATCAATGAAATTATAATCGTATGCTGCTCTCATATATTTTCCGCGCTATGGAGCAACCATTAACTCATAAAAGCTGAAATATTTTTTATATAAAGCAAAAAAACAAATGTTTTTTTCAATTCGAAATCATTATAATTGTCTTCGTGAACTCTCTTCCCGCTTCATTCGATTACCTATTTTATGGGTCTACGGCCATTATAAACTCTTTCAGTGTGGGGGTCGACTTTAGACGTTACAATAGGACGTTCATAGACGTCAGATTCTGACGTCTATGGACGCTCCCCGCGCTGAAAGGGTTGATATTACTCATTATTCCAATAAACATACCTGGAGAGTACTGACGAGCCTTGCAGCACGATACCGGGGTACTTGATGTGATTTTTCACCAATTTTCGTCTTTTTTGTATTCGAGATACAGGATGCCGCATAGGATACCAGGCTTCCCACGGTCATGGGAAATCATTGAAAACCATGGAAAATGAAAGAATAAAATCCAGGCCTGGAAAAGTCACCAAAAATGAAAATTTGGCAATAAGTCATGGAAAAGTCATGGAATTTTGTGAATTTTCACAAATATCTCTTACTATTTTTTTTTAGAAAAATGTTCATTCACCTTTGACTCACAATGACAACGACAGTCCACCTTTAGCTGTAAAATATTTTACATGTAAATAGTAAATAACTTCGCGACACCCGCTGGATACGGTTCTGCTACTAGTCAGGGACCATATCCACCGAAATAAAGTCCCGTGCGAATGATGCTAAGCCACCCATCCAAAAGTCTTAAGGACATCCTAAGAAACAAAAAAAATGCTGGCAGTCTGAAATATATTGGGGGTGGGTGGTGAGGTATATTAGACAATTATAGTATTTTACTTGGCTGACTTTGGGATAGATCATTAAAAAGATCCAGAGGATATTTGTACACATTTTGAAAACAGTAATGCCACATTTTTTCATTGAATAAATTCAGGACGAAACATAGGTGATGTTATTTTTTTTCCAGAAAACATGAACCTACACTTAGAGCGCTCAAAGTCGATATTTCCAAAAAAATACACTAAGTTCTTAGAATGTAACTTTCCCGTTTGCTCTACATGTGTATGAGTATGATCATGCTAACGTCTGTTGACTTTATTTGGTATATCGGTCATCTGGCTCCATCATATCAAGTTAGAAAAACCCTACCTTGCTGCTTGAAGGACTTATGAGGTCAAAAGAACGGTCGGGGTACTCTCACTAGTAACATTTGTTCGACGCTATGTAATAACATAATCCTAATTTTTATACCTATAAACAACGTTGATACAACTCTTTCCCCACATTTTGTCATTGAAGACATTCAGGACGGAACATATGTAAAGTTTTGATTTTTTAAAACACACCCTTAGAGCTCTGAAATTCTATATTTCACAAAAAATTACCACAACTCTAACAAACGTGTTTTAAAGACATTATTCACCACCACGTGGCATACAAATTTGTGTTTGTCAGTATTGTCTTGTGTGGGACCACATGCTGATATACTTAGATTGTTAGCAATATTTCAGTTATTTTATTAGAAGGGGTGTCAATTTACCAGATGCAGATATGTCCTACTGATAGGTTTGAACAATTAGGAATCTAGATTTATTGGTTTGAATGGGCATTATGAGGCTCGTTGAGGTCAATAAAATATGATGACTTGCTGGCAATGAACAAAAGACACATAGTTGGGTAATATGTCTGCAAAGGGAAGGTCTGCTGGATGTATAGTTATTATATGACATGTTCATAACAAACACATCAAAATAAGTGTATGTGGTCTTTGGCATTGTCATATTACTGCGTTGTTATCTGTGTCTTGGAATACTAAATGATAAATAAATAATTATAGACTTATACAAAAAATCTGTTAAATTTGAGAAGTCATTCCCCACCAACAGTAAATAGCTAGGGACAACAATCACTGACTTTTTTAATGTTAAATTATCAAGACGTTGCTTTTGATAAACTTTTT
The DNA here is from genome assembly GCA_964017125.1 of Flabesymbios commensalis. Classification (NCBI taxonomy): domain Eukaryota; kingdom Metazoa; phylum Annelida; class Polychaeta; order Terebellida; family Flabelligeridae; genus Flabesymbios; species Flabesymbios commensalis. The sequence continues at coordinate 44,418,204 of OZ024912.1, read as the reverse complement.
AAGGCAACATGTATTGGCATGGGTGCCAGTCGATTCGCCCCAAAACCAACTCGCCCCAACCAACTCGCCCCATATTTATGCCAACTCACCCCAACCAACTCGCCCCACATTTACACCAACTCGCCCCACATATATGCCAACTCGCCCCAACCAGCTCGCCCTACATTATACCAACTCGCCCCACATTTATACCAACTCGCCCCACCAATCTCTTTGCAATTACAGATTAGAATATAATTTTTTTTTCTATATTCACTATTTTTATTGAAGAAAAGAAGGCTGAAAAGTAGACGTAAGCCTTGTTTATTTTATTATGAAGTTATAAATAAATACATGATGAGGTCAATACTGCTTGCGTATACCATACCCGTAGGGTTTACAAATTCAAAATGAAAAAGTATAATCACTGATAATATGTTATCTTATGCTATTCTAACGACGTGTCATGCTGTTATTTATCGTATAAAATTTCAAGCTGTAAGGAATAATATCAATCACGATAGGAAAACTGGATACAATACTTTTGGCCTATATCATTAAAGTGACACTGGGTGACATCCCCCCCCCCCTCCCCTCCCAGCTCAACAGTAATTACAACACTTTACCCGTCTAGCAGTTAACTAAGTGATGGCATCGCCAGTGACTTCATCTTTTCAGAAATACAGTCGGATAATGTCTAAAAATCCTTCTATTCTCGAATTATGGAATGACATTAAGCTGTAGAAAAATAAAGGTTAATTCAAATGAGCACATACATACACTTATAATACATTATAAGATACATTACTATATTTTTATATGCCACTACTAAAATACATGTGTTATGTCACGCTGTATACGGAATATAATTTAAAAAAAATATATATATTTCATAATTCGACCATAGAAGTTTAATGAAGTAAATAGTTATTGCTGCGACGCATGGGATCACAAATTTCGTGATTAATAAGAAGGGGATGGTGTGAAGCGCCTTCAACATTATTGTTAATATGACTTATACTGTTGTTATATTGATACCAACATAATTATGAATGTATGCAACTTTTTAAACGCGTAGATACATTTAAATATTAGGTAGATAGTTCTGAAAATCACAAAATTTCAAAATATTAGGCCTATCTATCTCTATCGGAGAGTTAAGTTGAATAAACTTTCTTGTTCTTAAATTAAGTTGTGAGCGTCAAAACGGGCATAATTAGCAGCATTACGTAATTAAAGTGGCCTCTCCGCACACATTAGACAATGCACCAATGTCTGTTTGATGCTGGGACAGCGTCGTGGTAGATTGTGGGCCAGCATTAAACCAACATTGATTTATTGTTGCGTGTTTGTCCCACTCAAACACCCATGGCCGCCTGGAAGCCCCGCATATTTTTCTAAAGTGATGGTATCTATATATAACGCTCAAAGTATCCACATAATATACGTTGACAATAATATTGTATCAGAATAAGATGAAAGGACTTATTATATTAAAAAAATATACAAAATTCATGAGAACTCATCATTACCCGATCACCCTGCACCCTCACGTCATCATCTGTACAAATGAAATGAATCGGGCTTTAGGCCACCTTTGTGCACATATAGGCTAAACTGGGCCAGGAGAACAACCTGAGGATGGTGAGATGATTGAGAGGACACTGTCCTCCAGACACAGATCATCTGTACAACATTCATCACTATTTTTAAAGCCACTTAATTGACCGTTAGTGCCGAAAAGTGACGTAAAACTTATGATACTGCTACTAAAATCGAGATAAAACTACAGGTAATTTAGCCATCCAATCAGCTTGATTAGTGGGAGTGGGCAATTTATGACAGTTCTTAATGCTTCTTCAATAAATAACAATGTATATAAGCAAGTAAAATGTAAGAAAGTAAGTACATACTGAGAGAAATGTTAGTTACCATGAGCTGGTGGAGTACTGTTCAATTCGCCTTAATTACACTTCACAACCTAACACCACAACTCAACTCCTGTCATATTCGGAGCAGTTGAGGCGCTTACACCTCACAACTCACATGACGGTTTAATAAGTAACATTTTTTCAAAGTCAGCCGTACTGACAGAATCACAAAGTAACACTTGTTCAAAGTAAATATTTTTCAACACTATTTATTTTTGAAATGTTTTGTTGTAGTCAAGATTAAAAATAAAACAGATGCATAATTCAATTCACAATGTCATTGCTGACTTATTAGTGATAACAAAATATATATATATCATCAACTATGACATTTGCTAAGCTATTGGACTCATAAGGTTAACACGTTAAGCGGCTTAGAATCAACTGCCTATCGCCGACCGATAGGCCTAATTGGTGACTGCTATGATTACCTGTGATGTTACGTCACGGTGATTAGTAACAAGCAGGCGTAAGCAACAATTTAAAAGCGAAATTTGTTAATTTACATCAATATACTTGTTAATAAGATGGACTTAAAGGTGATCTATCACCCCTTATATAGTATGAACAAATTTGTGACAAATAAATCAAAGTTGCCACAAAATGGGGCACAAGTGTTTCCTTATATGGGGTGATTGGCTATCATGTGACCCTCTGAGAGGGTCACATGATAGCCAATCACCCCATATAAAGACATAATTTTTCATACCATATAAGGGGTGATAGATCACCTTTAACTATTATATATCATCTCAGAACACACTCCTGGTCACATTTTTACACGGACTGTAGTAATATAATAACTGAGGGTAATAAACATAACGATCGCGACGATGAATAATAATAATAATATTCACTTTATTCGTCCAAAGTACAATTTTTCATACATCTTGCATCACATCATAATATTTATTATCAGCATGGTATATAATGTTTTTTTTGCTGTTACAGATTGACCACAAAGCTGGAACTTTACCCCAGCAACATCCTCCATAATCCATCATATTGCACCAATTTGCAGCTAAAAAATAAGTAAAAATCCCCGGACCCCCTAACCTGCGTCTTGCTTCGCTCAGCGCCTTAAATCAATTCTATCACTATTTTATGCGGGGTCTAAATTAACTTTTTTTAAAAATACCCAGCAATACAAAATTCAAAAATTCCTGGGCACAGGCCTGACTGTAGCATCTGAGAGAAGTAAACTCCTCGCTTCTTAAATGTGGTGTAGCAACAAATAATATTTGTTGCTACGTATATTATACGTGGAGAATATAATCCTGTTATCTGGTTATGACTATGCTACCATCTATAAAGCCAAAATTCGAGGTAGACCCAGCTCGCTGGACTAATAAAACACAACCATATACACAAATATATGATAATGGTAGAGATAAATATCACAGTGATTCGTTGTCAAGTACAAATTAAACGATGTAGATATGCCTATTATTGTTTTGAGATCATGAGGTAGTGCCCTACATATTTAATATACATTAATCCGTCAAATTAACTAACTTCTGGAGTAACTGCACTAAATGAACATGAGCATTAAAGGGATAGACAACTGTTCTTAATACGCGGGATAAGGAGGGCCCACAATGCACCGCGCCATAAATATCATAAACTACATTCGATAATCTGAGTAATTTTTCTAATGTATCATCATATACTTTTTTTGTATTTGTAAAAAACAGTCTATACAGAACGATTCCCATCATTAAAGCTATCAAATGTATGTTGCCATACCTAAATATTTTTCATTCGTTAGCCCACGTGAATGTTTTTAATTCGAGATGACCGACTGAAACAATGTGGCACAGCATTGTAAACTGTATACCTTTCACGTTGAAAATCACTCTGTAGAAACCGTTTTCACACATACAAATGCATACCCAGCAAACACGAGACATTGACCCAGTGTTGTACCAATTTCGGTCCGACACTGAGTCGATTTCTGGTGTTTGCTGGGTATGATGATACCTCGGAAAATTAATCAGACCGTCAGCGCATGACGCTTCAACAGTGGACCATGGGTTTAGGCGCTAACCACACCAAAGCGAACGCGACAGTGAAAACGCAGCACGTCAGCAGATGCGAAATTTGACGTTTATATTCCTATCTCACCCATGAAAAAATGGCGAGAACGAGAAAAAAATAAAACCAGTTTGAATTGTTTCAATGTTGCTTGCATTTGCACCCAGTAAAACAAAGTTTTTGTATAGCATTTATACAATATTGGACCAACGTCGTATAAATGTGATACATATGTTTTGTGCTTACTGAGCAGTTACCATGGTTACAGTACAGCGGCAGACAGATACATTATTTAACACACAAATGTGCCTTTGTTTATACGCCCAATCCTACCAAGAACCTGATTGTTTTACAGTAAATTGGCCGCTTGTAGTATTCTTTTCCCCATTTTAGCGAATACCGTGTTACTCTCTATATTAGCTTGCATGGTGAAGAGTTCAGGGGGTGTGGGCGTATTCAGATGGTAGGAGTAGGCCATGTCAATCCAGTCTGTCACATTTAGTGCCCAGGCCGCAGGGTCGGTGGCTTCTGGCCAATGTGGGTAGCATTCATTCGTGGTTGTGCCTGCACACATCACCTGCAGGTGAGGACTAATCTTGAGTAGCTGGGGGTTCCTCTCGTAGATTTTCAGCAGAAGTCGTGCAGAGTTCCAGTTCCATTCCTCCTGCTTGAAGCGTCTTTCTGCCAGCTCCACCATGCTCCAAAACTGCGAGCCGGGACGAGCCAAGAACAGGCCGATGTTGATGTAGAACGGGTAGAACCTGGAGTACTTGCGGTTGGGAGCGGCCACGGAATCATAATGCCAGTACTCCTCTGGAAAAGGCTGCCAGAACAGCACATCTGGGTCCACGTGTACACCGCCGTACTTGAGTACTGCGTGTACAGCCGCGATGTCTGCCTCGTGTTCTATATTGTCCAGCCTCTGCTCATACACGACACGTGTACGAGGCAAGTACACCCAGAATACACTGGAATGTTTAGACACGAGGTCCCAGTTAGCACCTCCCGGTGGTAAATCCCCATGAATGTACACCATATCCAACTTGAGTATATAAATACAGCTGAGGACAGAGAGGTAAAACAAATGATCCATTTCTCCACCTCCGAACCAGACGTAATGTGCTAGCCGTGGTATGACTGGTTCAGGATGGTACGCAGGGGTGGGTATACCTTCCTGTCCGTACATAAGCCAGCGGCATAACTTTAAAAAGGGAGAGGATCCGTGAAGAATGGTGTCTGGACGCATCATGTACCGTACGTCACTGGTGGTTACCCTTTTTAACGGCTCCAGTTGTATACAGGTATATTTTCTAATAGAACTAAATGAATCATATTCTCTAGAAACCACACATGCTTCGTCTCTTTTGTTAGTCAGTGGTAAGGACTTGAGCGGGATAGAATGAGGTCCAGATGCGAGGTATCCAGAACTGGTTTTAAAGCGGAGAAGATTGGTGACTGATGTGCCGAGTGGAGGGTCAGGGGTGGATGTGAACAATGTGTTCTCAAGGACAACCATACTCCCTGGACGGCTGAGGTTCCTCAACACAAAGTCTGGATTCACTCTACCACTGCTCAGGCACATGTCTGACTCACTCAACTTACCCCGCACAACGAAAGGAAAGCTCTCCCCAAGCTCTTCAAACCAGGTCATATACGAGGGCTTGTCTCTGGGGGGCAGCTGATTATAGTACACAAAAATCATATCCGGATTCAAAAATCGTAATATGCTTTGTACGGAAAGAAAATGGCGAAATTCAAAGAAGTTGATTTGAATTGACCTGTGGCTTTCTGTTTGACACCAAATATAATAGACTATCCTCGGCTGCTTTGCCCAGTCTTCTGGTCGGTTGATTATGCCTAGATTGCTGGAAACTGTGTTGTTTCTTTCAATCTCCTGAGGAAGTACTTGCATTCCATACTTGCTGTGGGAATGGTATTTGGCCCATATGCTGTCCAGCATGGACCTCGGTGGGAATGTTGTATTGCTGAACAGCGATGGTCGATTAGCTTGCCGAAATGAAGATTGATCTGCAAAGAAAATATAGGTTTATTATAATTTTTCAATATGCATATGTAACTAAGGTGTGAGTAGCACAACGTCAATACATCTTCTCACGCAAGGCTCGGCTGTTCCCGATATCGTAAACCGAGGTCTGCGACATCGGGAGCAGCCGAGCTTTGTGCGGGCAGCCGAGCCTTGCGTGGGAAGATGCTTAAATACAAACTTCGGCTATAACTTTTTTCCTCAGTCATATAGGCCTACAAGTGTAAGCGTAAACCTTCGTAACTAACTTTAGTTGTGATAATTACAGACACTCATTACTGGGGTGCTGATTGGCTATGAATGTTTACGCAAACGTATAGCTTGGGTGAGTGTAGCACAACTAGTCAAGCAGATAAGCTGATAGATTGTTCAAAATGTGATAGAAGCACCAAATTTCGCCCATATGTAGAGTTCGGTATGTAGTTTCATATAAAAGCAAGCCCCAGGACGATCTCGAAAATTAAAGACCTGCATTTTGATAATTACTGCCGCCATTAGCGAAAACTAGTTTAAACTTATTATCTTCACCAAAATTTGAGATAACAAAGACAAAATTGTGTCTGCACCTATGTTTGTATGGTCAAATATTACAATAGATAATAATCATGATAATATCGTCGCCTCGGAGCTAAAGGATCCTATCTGCCACTCTGACGAGTGTTAGATAGGATCCTTTAGCTCCGAGGCGACGATATAGTGACCAAATAAAATAATATATAATTTTGAAAAATACTACAACCCTTAATAAATTGAATAAATAAAAATTTTATCTTTACAAATTAAAGTTATTTACGAGAAACTCGTGTCTACACCGCATGTTTGTATTTTCAATTATTAATATAAAACAACACAATACAACAGTAGAAAATTACCCATATAAATTTGAAGAGCATCAAATATTTTCAATAACGTTCTTGCATGACTTTAAACATATACATTCGTGTAAAATTGTTGGATTCAAAATTACACCTGTAGATATAATGTCATAATGTTAGGAACTATATAAAACAATTTTGCTTGGGACTTGATCTTTTTGGATTCTACAGATATTGTAGTATTATTGCACGAAATTTCAGACTTCTATCACAATTTGAACAATTCAATGATATTTCATTGCTTAATTGCTTGACTGAACGCAATCTCCAGTGAAACTGTCTGAAACCTGTAGCCTACCACCTACACTCGGGGACCGCCGGCCCCGATGGCTCATTCGGTCTCGATCGATCCGCTTGTGGCTAGAAACTCGGAGGTTCTAGGTTCAAATCCCGGTTGGGTCGGATGTTCGGCATCGATGTTGTGCATAGGCCTACACAGTGTTCCAAACTGTTCTAAGGCCTGGAGTGTGCATTGCTGTCTATGGTTGGGTGCACAATAAAGAAACATCGAAGTAATTCGATGAGAGTAGGGCATAGTCCCGACTTCGTTTTCCTTCAGAATCTGTCGCGATATTTACATGATTGCGCAGAAAGCGACGTAAAACAATATTCAATCGCTCACCTCGGGGACCACCAATCAATTTAACCTACCGGATACACGACGCTAAAACAACGTCAATTTCGTTTAAGGTGGTAAGGTGTATGTAAAAGTTATCGACAAGTCGAACACATTGTATTGAATTACGATATGAGAGTTGGATATCTGAAAAGAACAGTTTTTTTGTCGTTACATAGCACATATCTTTGTGTAAAACCTATTTATTGTACCTTAGCAAGCACGGGACTTTGATCCAGTGTGGATTTAATGTTGATCCACCGTATGCAACGCTAGCCCAACATTAAATTAACATTGGTTCAAAGTCTCGCGTGTTTGCTGGGATTTAATAAACTTGCGATATAACATCCAAGCGAATGGGAATTCGGATTGTATATTGAGAACTTTGACCAATTAATTACTGCCCCAGTGTCACGCTCAATTCATATGACTTAACATGTTTACAACACAATCACTCAGGCCAAAAATGTATTAGGTAACCATTGGCCAGACTTGACTGAATCACACTTAATTAACCCTTTCAGCGCGGGGACCGTCTTTACACGTCAGAATCTGACGTAGACATCAGATTTCACGCACTGGAAGAATTAAAATATTTCTAATATCCGCAGACCCATAACATAGGTATTGAAATGAAGCGGGAAGAGCTAACTAAGACATATCTGATGTTTTTAAATAAATAAACCCTTTGGGTTCCATGTTTTATACGCACATATTGTAGGCGTTGTGAGCTAGGGTCAACGGTCATTCATTTGAATATATTCAGATTATTACAAAGTCAGGTAAAGCACCCATCGCTGACAAAGATAGTTATTAGAATTTCATTTCACCGCTTTCGAACTCTGAAAGAGCTTGTTCCTTTCTTGGCACATTTCACTTATTTAAAGCTGGTATTAGACGTTGACCCAATGTTGTTGTTGAGATGGCCCGCGTGAACCCCTTGGTCTCCATGGTTTGTACACAAATATTTCAGCGCAATTGGCTCTTGGACACGCACACCGCTTCAAGCATGGCTTAACCCTTTAAGCCCTCTAGATGCATTGAAGCATAATTTTGCAGCACTGAAGAATGACTTAATTTCCCGTTTTTGAACGAAAATTTTCATGGAATGTTTTAAATAATAACATATATTTTGTTCTTTTGCCACCCAACTCAAGTCGTCTTCATCCGCAATGAGTCGAGAATTGCGACAGCAATTCGCGGCTTGTAGTGGATGAAGATGACAATGGTAAATTCAGGCTTGAAAGGGTTAAACTAGAGCATGCCATTGAAAATGATAAACTTGTTCCGCAGAGATGCGTATAGATAGATCATCGAATATCTCAATTTGCGATATGTCATAAATCAACACTTACGAAAACAAAAATAAGCAATTAATCAGCGCAGGGATAAGTCCTTCAGTTGGTCCGGATTTAATCTTTTTAGTGCGGGGACCGACTTTAGACATCAGAATCTGACGTCTGTATACGTCAGATTCTGACGTATACAGACGGTCTCTGCGCTGAAAGGCCCAGCGACTATCTACTGAACACATGGATAGCCCACCTTTCAGAGAATGGACAATAATATAACTATTCTATGCGCACAAAGGTACATGTATAACTAGATGATAACTACAACATACAGTCGCATATTTGCACAGCTAAGGTGCTCATCATATCCAATGCAACCCGAAATTCAACTAAATACAAATAGTTCAGAAAATAATTAAAGTTCCACAGTATACTTAATTACCCCCATTTCTGCCATGTTTCACCTTTTATATTTGAACAATTATATTATATGTAGGCCTATTATATTACCGGGTAATGAGTAGACAATATTAAACATTTTAAATGAAGATTTAAAAAAAACAGCAAATTTGTGAACAATGATTAATATGCTATATGTAAGATTATGTCAAAGCGGGGAATCATTAAAACTGCATTGAAAGCGAAATTTCAGTTTGGAGACACCTCAATATGGCATCTATGACAATAACAATGACATTGACGTTTATTCAGGGTCTCAAGTAGAGATAAAAGAGCCTAGGAATAGTAAAGATAGTATTTAAACTGTTAAAGTGGTATTTGTTTGTACTGAAAAAGTTTAGCGAAATTATAGTTTCTTAGTTCCCCAGCAAACACGATACGTTGAACCAATGTTGTCTTAACGTTCGGCCACCGTATGCGATGTTGGCCCAACAATAAGGCGACATTGGTTCAGCGTATCGTGTATGCTGGGTTGACGAAAATTTCATGTTGCTGACTTACGTGTAGATCTATCTCTCGCTGAGTGAAACGTGGAGGCGTAGATGACGTTCCATATGATCCAGAAGGTGGTGATGGTGAGAAAACAGAGTCCCGCAGTCCAGCGCCTCCGGAGAGAACCCCATCGCCAGAGGGCGCACGGCATCCGGATCATGACGTCAGCTGCGGTCGTTGTTGTGAACTGGTGTCCTAGACCGCGAGTGAAGTCGTCACCGGCTCGCCCGGCACCTGCATGACTTATCTCATTGACCGCCGGCGATTTGACTGCATGGCCCGTTGCGATGTGTCGACTTGTACGTCCTGTCACTGTGACTAGGTATCGCGCCACTGTCCCTGTATAATAAGGTTCTCTGTGATGGCCTCGCGGTCCACTGCCTACGACTCGTGTCACCACGGAGCCGATGTCACTGGAGCTTTACTATGATGTGATTCCACGCGTAATGACCTCTCTTTATATATATACACCAGTACAATACAGGGGTGTGGCGAGCACTCGTGGCGTGAGTGTTAAAATAAATAACGTCTTTAAAATGTCTGCTGCTGCAATGCAATGCGACCTTAACTCCACGAATCGAAGAAATTTTCAGTCACTTGGAGTTGTGGATCGCGGCAGCGAGACACAACTTCATGTGACTGAAAATCGAAAGGAGTTGGCCTAATAGTTCAATGTTCTAAGGCTCGTACTGATGTTAATCGCTGCCAACATATCACCACAACTCTATCCAGGCCAGCACCGGCCTGGTTCACTGCACAATGTTGGTATAAGTTATGGATACTTATCGAGATCGTCCGCATTTCAGTGTTCAAATCGTGCAATGTGCCTCTTCGTAGTGATGTAGTAGATTGTTATATTTCCAATAATCCAACAACTCCATGTTAATCTCTTCCCACGGTGCGAGATATCACAACTCTGATTGGTCAATTTGGCTTATCGCATAGCTGAGAACCAGGTCGACATGCACATACACGCTGAGCTTTACGCTTTGCGCAATACGTTGAACGGATGAGAAACGAGGCTCCGGTTCAGTCTGATTCTTCAACCGCGAACCGCCGAGGGACTACGGCTTCGTCGAAATCAGCGTGAATCATTTTCTACGGGAGGCATCGAATACCACCTCGGTGTCACGTGGATAATCCAGCCAGGAACCCGGCTGTTAATGACGTAGTTTGCCTCCCAAATGCGGGGATAATCCAGCCGATTAACTAGCAAGTGTTGGTTCCCTTCAGCTAAGAGGATCAGCCACGAAGCATGGTGCATGGGCCAAGCCTGGGCCCGTATTCTCGTATACAAGTTACGATATATTGTAGGCTTCAAATTGGTCGAGATGTCGTATTCCCGTGCTCTATCGTGTTTATCCGTGGTCTATTAGCTGTAATAGGCTTATAGTAGAATTATAACACTTTCATTGACCGTTGGAATCCCATGTCGTAATATTATAATTTCATCCCCCCCCCTTTCTCTTTAGGTTTTGTTTTACCGTACCCCCTCCTTGAAGTTCAATAGGGGCAGGGGGTACCCAATATTGTAAAATCAAAGTGAAACATTCGTCGCGTTTAAGGTCATTCCACCTTGAAACAGCCGCGTTTCAGATGCAACTAGAAACGACTTGACAATCGACAAGCACGTCAAGGGTGTACAACATTACTTGATCCGCCTGAACGGTTGAACATGAACATGACTTGTACGGTTCACACATGACCGATCCCATAATACTGTCACTGTACACAGCGCGCCTTGTTCTGTCAGAAAACGGATAATATACCCTCTGGTAGATTGGTCTATTACCCCTGCGAAACACAATCTACATACTACTCAGCCCCACAGTCTTGCATTGTGCTGAAGTCTGGCACGCACGCGTACGTGAAATCTAATCCGGGGCTTGACGCAACCATGCACATGGGTTAGCGTCAGTGTTGGAGAACATGGCAAAAGCCGTGTTTTTGCACTCTGCATGATAGCCAGTGTACTCTTGAGATTAACAATTTCATGAAAAATGTGAGGGTGATAACCTATACTGATAATAAATTCACATATAACGACTGACGTTTAAATCCCCACGTTAAGGAATCATTCCAATGAGATTTAAATCTGTCAATATAAAACAATTCCCAGTAAAGCTAAAAGATGGTATCTGCCGATCATTTGTAAAGTAAACAGATACTACCTTTTGACTTTGCACCACAAAACACTTCCAAGATTTGGTGACGTGTATACGTATTACGTACAGTATTACAGACAATTATTACTGATCTGATTATTCTACGAAAGAGCTGATTACGGCACAATTATGGATAATTGTGGCGCACTACGTGAATGACATTTAGTATCCTAGGGGAGGAGATTAACTCTTTGAGCTCCAATCATCGCTATCATTGTTTTATTTATTTTTAGTAGCACTTTGAGCTGTGTGTTTTGGAAGTTATAAATAGATATTTATATATGATTGATCACCACAAATGGCAATAATAAAAATAAAACTCAAATGAAACTCGAATATGATTAGTTTTCGAACGTGAAAATTTTAATTGCATCAGTCGGAGCAGAATCCCCATACCAGGCACTGACGCAAATTGCACCGGGAAAGTATTATTGTCTTAAGGTATAAACGTATTTAATACCTAAACCTGGTGCCAGGAATTACTTTCTAAAATATTTACGCACAGATCAAGCTATTACAATATCTTAGTTACTTGCGAACAAGCACGCTTATCACAGTTAACATTTGTATAACATTTGTACAATGTTGGTCCAACGTCGCCGACGTTGTACAGATGCTATGCAAATATTTTGTGTTTTGCTAGGATTTATAATCGTGTCTGCGTAAATAATTTCTGGGCCTGCATTATTGTTTTCAATCAAACTTTTACAATTAAATTCTCAGCCTGCATATGTTTTCAATGATACTTATCATAAACATTGTTCAAACGTACATGTATAAATACTTTCTGAATTTACAAAAATAACTTTTGAGCATGCATAAATGCTTCTAAAATGCATTGATGTTTTGAACGTAAGAATTGTGACTTGACTTCTTTGTCAGTATGTGGACATTGAGAATGTCATATAACACTACAAGAGCAAGTAGTCCAGGAGCTAGTGTTTGCAGGGGCTCTAAAGTTAGCCAGTTTGGTCAACCGACGTATTATCTACAGTCTGACTCAAATGGTGGGATGGACCCTTATGCCCAAGTCACACGGGGCTTTTTCGGGTAATAGAGAGATACGTCCGCCAAAGAACCGAATCGAACCGTATATTGGACCTCGCGCACCGCCAGCCGACCGGCCGTCGACCGCGTGTGTTTTTTTTTTAAATTTTTGAACATGTTTGAACACTCGGTACGGTTCACGCGCGGTCCGCCGAACCGTATATAACCTTATAACACTGTAAACTTCCGTAAATGACCGCAAATGATATTTCGTGAACCGTAAATGACCTTAAATGACCTCAGCTTTTTCTAGGTCTGAGGTTGGAAAAAGTGATTTTCGTTTATTTTTTATGAATTTATAAGGTGATGTACGGTTGGCTATAAGCGGTCTAATGCGGAGATTTTTTTCAGCCGTTGTCGAACTTGTCCAATAACTGCTTATTAGTAACATGCATAACAAATTTGAACAGGATACATGAAAAACTTTTCAAGTTATCGCGCCCACAAAGTCAAATTATTGATCTAAAATGCGAAAAAGCGCAATAAATCGGCCATTTTGAATTTTTCAGCCATTATTGAACTTGTCAGAGAACTGATCATTTGCAACGTGCATAACAAATTTGGGAAGGATACATGAACAACTTTTCAAGCTATTGTGCCCACAAGTAAATGTTAACGCCGACGACGCCGAACTTCAATCGCAATAGCCAACCTTTTCTAATTAAAATTAAAAGGCGGGCTAAAAATAATTGGCAATAAAGAATAATAAGTTGTGTTGCTATGGGCATAAATAGCAACGATTATTAACAAATCAATCAAAGCAAATTTATCAAATCAAACTTTATAATTAACAATAATTAGCGCATTCCAGAAAAAAAAAATTGCCAACCAAGAACGGAAATGTACCAACTTACAGACGTTTATCATTACATTATTTTTCGTCATCTTCACTTATATGATCAAAAAAGTATAAACATACATAGCTTAATCTGTTATGTTCTTGAATATGAGCTTAGCGACAGTAAAATCGGCAGCGATAAAAATATCCAATCCTACAGAGAAATAATGTACATGGACCGCTATTTTCATTGTTTACAAGTGTCACATGATTTAATTGTCAAATGACTCTTGATAATACAATAATTTCTGCCGAGGTAGGTGTAGGGTAGCCTTGGTTACCATGATAAAAATAATATTACTTAGATTATTTATTACACCTTGCATAATACATTCTGGCCGGAATGCTATCTATTTAAACGCATTATATTCATCTAAAATATACGTAGAAAATTAAAATATGGTGGGCCCTCATTAATATACCTCATCAGTCGTCTATTTACAAGTATGCATTATCACACTTATTGCCCAAAACAACTTAAAAAGGGAGTAATCGTCCCTATCCCAAAAAGTGGAAAGGATCCGAGTGAACCTACAAATAATAGAGGTATTACATTAATGAGTGTGATAAGCAAAGTCTATGATTCCATATTATTTAAACGTCACGAGAAATGGTTCAAACGAGTGCTATGTGAGACACAGGGTGTCGCGCAGAATAATTGTTCAAGTCTCAACACTGCGCTAATGTTACAAAAAGCCGTTTATGCCAACACCTGTGTGTATGTTGCATTGTTAGATGTAAAGAAAGCCTTTGACTCTGTGTGGATCAATGGGATGCTGTATAAACTTATCAAATTAGGAGTAGATAAAAGACTTTTGAGAATTATAAGTGACAGTTACAATGGCTTCCAATGCACTGTTAGAGTCTGTGGTCTATTTTCTGAGTGGTTTATTCCCAAACAAAGTATTCACCAAGGAGATATTTTTTCCATGTTTTTATATTGCGTTTGTAACAATGACTTGCTAGAAGAACTCAGAGATATCCCGTGTGCAGTTAAAATAGGGAATCTTAAGATCAGTGGTGTAGGTTTTGCTGACGATATCTCTGTAATGTCTACGTCATTATACATTACAACACTTAACTGACGTGTGTGTAAACCATAGTAGAAAGTGGAGATATGAATTTGGCCCGAGTAAGATACAGCTCATTATATACGGCGGGCAAGGTGGTCAATTAGTTATTAATAATCATGTAATATATAATGTAGAAGGTGCTAATCATCTCGGTGTCCCTCTGTGCAGTACAAAACACGCTGAAAAAATTGCAACAGATGCAAGAATTCAAATTCATAAGAAAATATCATATATGATCCAAGGTATCTGCGCCCGTAATGGTGGAATAAACCCTATGAGTGCATCAAAGGTGTATCTGTCTGTTACAATGCCGCGGTTATTGTACGGGTGTCAAGTATGGCCTATAAGTTATGACAATGTTGAGTTGATGGAGCGGTCACACCAGGATGCGGCTCGTAGACTGCAGGGGTTGCCGCAGCAATGCGCTGGTCCAGCAGCCAAAGCCCTAATGGGATGGCTCAGTGTACAGGCTACTATAGATATGTATAGACTGATCTACCTATGGACATTATTACGAATTCCTAATTTATTTTAAAAAAATCTGTCTAACCTTCTAATACACTCCCAGTAGGGTCTGTAACAGCGAGAGTGAAGTCTTTATGATCCTAGTAACATAGTCCCGATGACTGTAACGCAAACTTGGTGATAGGCTACGCAAACTTGATGATCCTGTACTACAGAATGAAGAGCAAATTAAGTTTTGTCTGTTTTTTACACGAATAACAGTCTCTTACCATCATCAAACTAACACAATCTCATGCATCAATGTATGTTGCCATGTCAACGAAAATTTCACGACCCTGTGATTGCTCTACGCTCCCGTTTAAGCTGTGGTGTAAGCACCCTAGTAAATTGTGATTGTTGGTCGGCACACAGCAGATATCTCCGATTTCTATCGATATAGCGGTGGGTTAGAAGTATAAGACTAAATATATGTAATAAACTTTGTTGTGTGATGTGTTAGAGCTGAAAAAATGCGATTACAGTTATATTTTTCACTAAAAGTGTGTAACACAAACTTGATGATAGTAATGAAATGAGTAACAAAGTCTTCATGATAGTGTAACAAAGTCTTGTCAAAATTGTAACCAAGTCTTTATGATAAAGTAACAAAGTATTGATGATAGTGTAGCAAAGTCTTGATGATAATGTAACGAAGTCTGTTTGATTATCGCAGATATGGAATTATTCTGTGCAAGTTCATCCTGCATTTCCCTGGATGAAACAGACATCGCTGCGAATCTGTCCTTGTCAGTACAGCATCTAGATCCCCGATTTCTATCTATATACCGGTGCGAGCTTTCCCATAGTCGTATTTACAATAGTTATTTAGTTGTCCTCTGGCTTATATTAGACTTGCAACAGCCCGAGACCGTTGCAACGTTAGCCTTGTGGCATTGCTTCTAGAGCAAGAAATATAGACACATTTAATCCCGCAAAACAAATGTGGTGGGCCCTTGTTGGCTCTAAAAGCCCGTTACAGGCAATACCCTTCTACAGGGTCCAAAACCACGAATAAGCCTACTTTAAAACTTTTTATCAGGATGGATCCGTGGCTGATCCACAAAAATTTGCACAGTGTTGGCCCTACAATTGATATCCACAAATGTAAGGAAAATAAAAGTCTGGGCTACTTGTATACATTTTGTGATGCAGGTTGATCCAAGTCAGCCTAAATTGGTTGATTAATTTATTGATGGATTGATTGATTGAACATTGATAAATGCGTCTCTCTGTAACTGTGTATCCCCCTGGAAATCATACAATGGTCCAGACCGGGAAACGCTCGGACATCCTGAAGGCACCGGCGGAACTCCACCCGGGTCCCCTACTAGTCAAGTCAGGATCTGATAGGCTTCAGCCACGGTCCCGTACGGGGGGGGGGGCGTGGGGTTGTCCTTCAAAAATTGTGCCCGTTTCCCTGGCGGATCCCGACAGGGGCCCCGCCGAGCCCCTGCCGGACTGTTTACGGGCTTGATACGTGATATATTTCTCGCCAGGCCCGGGTTTCTTTTCAGTTAGAATTAAAAGTAACCCGGGGCCCGCGTGGGGTGAAAAAAAGGACGGCACCCGGTCGGGGTCCCTCCGGGTCCCGTGCGGGACGGCCAAAAAACGGCCAAAGACAGCCCGGGAACTACCCGGGAAGGCCCCATTTGTGAAATGTGACCAAGGCATGGGCTTGAACGACACCACACGTCTCATCACATTCACATATTTCAAAAGGTTATGCTTTGTATTTCAATATGGTTGCTGTTGACAGAGTAGGTCAAAGCAGTCAACTTTTTTTCAGAGTGTTTTATAATGGAGTGTCTGATCACATTTATTGCAACACCAAACTCTCCATGACAATAATGGATACATCCTTTCTTGTGATCCTATCATCATGATTATCAAGGTAAACGTTGTCATCCAGACTGTGTGACATAAACAAAGACTATCAGGAAGACCTTGTTACACTATCACTAAGACTTTGTTACATTCATTTATTGCATTTCATTATTTTGCCGATGATAACTAATAACCACCAGTATAACAGACAACCATTATAACAGATAACAATATGGAGTAATACTTACAGTCTTTATTTTTGATTATCATAAATAAACAACAACATAAAACGACCATATCAGCATTATATTTGCAAAACATCACTATTAATTGATTATTACATAGGTCATGTTATTTTGTACACGGAGACTCGGACAACTAAATATTATACATGTTTGTATAATTTAATTGCTAAATCATGTGTTTTCTGGCCATTTTAAGCCGTCATCAGTTTGTATGTTGTCACACTGTAAACAAAACTATCACCACGTTTGCGTAGCCTATCACCCAGTTTGCGTTACAGTCATCAGGACTTTGTTACTAGGATCATAAAGACTTCATTTTCGCTGTTACAGACCCTACTGGGAGTGTAATAGAAACATTCCATATGCCTTACTCAAAGCGTAAAAAAAACAGGGCCCTTTGTCTACGATTGTTAAAACGTGTCACAAATATAATATACAGGACAAAGTTTTAAATTTGTTAATTTTAAACCCAAACCATATTAGTCGTGAGCAATGGAAAAAAATAGTAAAGAATGTAATATGGTCACAATACAGAAAAAACTGGTATAAGCAGTGTATGCTATTTAAAAGTCTGTCAATGTTTGTAAAAAGTGTAAATAATGTTGCAATGAGTTGGATGTGGCGTTTGTGTAGAGACCAGCCTCAATCAATTAGAAAGTGTATATGTACTGCTAGATTCGTTGTGAGCTCCGTGAACTATTATATTATGTATACTCAATCCAGTAAGTTGTGTCAGCTCTGTTCAATGTACAGTCGACTATGTCATGAGCACGTATTGTTTGAATGTCCAGCACTTGTCAATGAGCGTGTCAAGCGCTGGACAAGTGTCATCGAATCTATGCCTGCAGCTTTGATATCGTCAATCGAATGTATGAATACAAGTGAAAAGTTAGTTTTTATTCCGAGTGGATTGAACTGTGAATATGTGAGTGAATGGAGATATATATATGAGGAGATTGTAAATTTTATTTTTTATATGAACCATGAATTCAGGCAATTAGCAGTGACTATATATAATAATATGTAAACGTTTGTTTTTCTCATCATATCAAAATAATTATTCAATAGGAGATCTATTATTATTCTCAATAGTATGTATTAAATTGCACTGTAAATATGACTTGTATTGTATAATATCTGATGTTAATTTTTAAATTTCTCATTCTGAATGTGTTGAATGTTAAACTTTAAACCTTTGTACCTGTATCTTTGCATGCATGCTCTCCAAAGTGGAGGTTAATAAATACATAAATACATCCATCTAGAGGCAGTGTGAACAAAGGGTGAGTGTGAATAATAATGTATGAAAAAAACGACGTCATTAAAATTCACCAGCCACTGGTGGTCGTATGAGCAATTAAAAGCCAAAATGGCCTTGATTTGACATAATTTATTTTCAATTTTTAGATTAGTTTTTATTTACCTATCATTACTTTAGAATCCTAAAATTATGGGGAATAGAAATTGATGTAGATGTTGAAAAAATACATTTATAATTTATATTTATTTTAATTTTTAGTTTTAATTACACTCCAATCAGTGATACTTGTTTCTATTTACATGTTACCGTGGCACAGGAAGAAAATATGGATACAGTGTAAAAATCCTGATGATAAACATTTCTGGCAGCTACTTTTAAAGTGTTCAAAATGTTAGAATTATACGTCTATTATTATTACGTCTAGAATTATACGTCTGCCCTATCTCTCCCCGCATTAACCCTCTAAATCTGTATTACTCCTTATATCTCCTTATATGTCACTATATCTTAGTATCACACCCTATATACCCACCCAGTCAACCGTAAAAGACATTTTCACACCGCCCGTCGGTCCCTATTTGACCTTCCGAAGGGGCGGGGGCCATATGGTAGTGGTTAGCACCGCTGCCTTTCACGCGAGAGTTCGGGGTTCGGTTCCCGGTCTCGGCGGTTTGAAAGAAACAAAAAATGTTTCTTCCCCATCCACGTGTGAAAGTCAGTATTGTGGGGAGCTTCCGTTACCGAGAGGTAGCGTGCTCAGCCTCAGACCGCCAGGGCTCGAATTTTGAATCCTGTGTCTGGAGGACAGTGTCATCTCAATCATCTCACCATCCTCAGGAGGTTCTCCTGGTCCAGTTTAGCCTATATGTGCACAAAGGTGACCTAAAGCCCGATTCATTTCATTTCTCGTCACCAAGTTTGACATATAGTAGACGAGGCATTCCTAAAATGCATTCCCCCCCTAATTCATCAGAGCTCAGCAAATCATGCAGACGCGATCCACAACTTCAAGTGAGTGAAAATTATTCAGATTTGACAAAATAGAGGTCAATTGCTTTTAAATATTGCGGATTGATGTCACATTTTATCTTTAACATGTTCAAAAGGTGGTACTAATAAAAAATGAAAACCCGAATATATGCGGCACCAAATACTGTGTCTGGGAGATAATGTCATCTGATTCGTCGCATCATGATCGGGGGGGTATCTGAGCATGTACGTGCATATATGAGGACAGTGCTATCCAATTCGTCGCACCATTCTCAGTTTAACCTGCATATAGGTGGCTTATGGACTCATTCATTTATTCATTCATTCATTCATTCATTCATTCATTCATTCATTCATTCAGTCATTCATCCATTCATTCATTTATTCATTCATTCATTCATTCATTCATTCATTCATTCATTCATTCATTCATTCATTCATTTGTTTATTCATTCATTGATTCATTGATTCATTGATTCATTCATTCATTCATTCATTCATTCATTCATTCATTCATTCATTCATTCATTCATTCATTCATTCATTCATTCATTCATTTATTCATTCATTCATTCATTCATTCATTCATTCATTCATTCATTCATTCATTCATTTGTTTATTCATTCATTGATTCATTGATTCATTGATTCATTGATTCATTCATTCATTCATTCATTCATTCATTCATTCATTCATTCATTCATTCATTCATTCATTCATTCATTCATTCATTCATTTATTCATTCATTCATTCATTCATTCATTCATTCATTCATTCATTCATTCATTCATTCATTCATTCAAGATATAAAGATTTGATCGGTGTATTGCTCTGAGGCGTATTGAACACGCTACTTCTCGGCCATGGAGGCTCTCCATATACAATAATGAATCTTTACGAATGAAACCCGAAGACCGCGAGCCGGGAACAAAACCCCGAGTTTCAGCGTGACATGCAGTAACATTACCCCACCACACCACACCACACCACTCCTTGACGAATGATAATTTACACGAACAGGCTACATAATATGCAATTATAAATAGTAGCACAATGATGTGACAAACACTCCAGCGAACACGAGATGCTGCCCCAATACTCGTTCAACCGCCAAATTACTTCATTGAAATTTTCACCCACCTGAAGTTGTGTCTCGCTGACGCGATCCACAACTTCAAGTGAGTGAAAATGATTCAGATTTGACAAAATAGAGGCTGATAATTAATATTTTCAAATCTTGCTGAGTGATGTTACGTTTTATTATTAAAGGGACAGTCCCAGGTTAAATCATAAAAAACGGTGATTTTATTTTGGCTTCTTAATATGACCATATGATTTAAACATGTAAGAAATACGAGAATGTCTCTTTAACGTGTAAAGAGATGGTACTTAATTAATGTGCTAAATAAAAAAATAAAAAACGAATATAATCGGGAGGGTGGTTAAAGCGTTATTGACGGGCCACTGTCTACGACGCTGGGCCAGCTTTAAATTACCATCGGGCCAGCGTCTGGTATTGTACTGAGGTGGCATCAGATCAATCACTGTTTGTTTATTCTTCTGGCGACTACCTCGAGAACACTCTGTCGAGGGGACAGGGTTATAAAAGACTTCTGTCAATCACTAGAACAATAACCTCTTGTGTCTGTGTTGTTCTAGCATGAAGTATGTGCCCTTCTTTGTTTATGACAGAGCTCACGGAGCTCGGTCGTATAGACCATGGGCCAGAAATATGACACCCCTCCTCGCTGGGGATTTTTGTAGTGATTTTTTGGCAGATTGATATGCATTGAGCACAAGTCAGTTTTTTTTTTTAATCTTTGAAACGGGTACTGGAGGCCTTGAAAAGTTGATACCCCTGCAACTGAATTTGAGGCGTTTCGCCACAAATATGACAACGGCTAACTGCAGACAAGCTTGTATTTTACCATCATAGCAGTTGTTTGTATGCTCACAATTTATTGGATGAATTTATTTAGAGCTCATCGTTAAATACACCCACTGTGAGTAATGGTTAATTACAGCGAAACGTAACATTGACTGTCTTTAAAGTAACCATGTCACATAGCATATCTAAATAACCAAAATAAAGTAAGGAATCAAGCTGTGATACTTTAATTAGCAACATCTGTATCAGTTGACGACGGGTTCAATATTTACTAACTGCTAATATATCGGTACACGGACTTTTCGCCCCATAGTCAGTTCGCACCATTTATTAGTGAGACGTTTCGCCCCCAACTCATACTTAGGAGAGACGTTTCGCCCCCTCCCCATAAATAGCCCCCGTCTTCATAGTTCAGTAAGGCGTTTCGCACCCAAACCATATTTCAGAAAGACGTTTCGCACCCAAACCATATTTCAGAAAGACGTTTCGCACCCAAATCATATTTCAGATAGACGTTTCGCACCCAAACCATATTTCAGAAAGACGTTTCGCCCACAAATCATATTTAGGAAAGACGTTTCGCACCCATTTCATTATAAGGAAAGACGTTTCGCCCCCTAATCAGAAAGACGTTTTGCCCCCTATAGTCATAATTTGGAAAAACGTTTCGCACCCTTTTCATAATTAGGAAAGACGTTTCGCTTGCTATTCATATATCAGCATGATATTCAATTTTAACCCGTTTGTGACGAGCCCCGGAGATCTCCGTGATTTAGAGAGTCCATTCTGATACGAGGCCCGGAGATCTCCGGGTTTGATTGCATGAGATAACTATGACGTCATAAAATAATCTCGTTTCAGACACAGTGCAGTAGCATAATAATCTCGTGTTCAATGGGTTAAGAAAGACGTTTCGCACCCTAATCATAAAACGGCATAAAATTGTGAAGATTGTCGTCCTATTTATTATTAGGAAAGACATGTGTGTGTGCCCACTTTTAGCTACATTGTTGCTCATGCATTTTACTATCACTTATCGTTTTCATTCCTAGCCTTGATTCAGCCAATTTAATTTATTGTGCTATCGATCTGATCGCCGACCTAAACTTGGAACATAAATAATTTAATGCAATATTGTAAGTTGTATTACATTACCGTATATATAAATTTGAAGGCTGATTAGTTGTTTTTAGAAATATATATAGGGGGTGGGTATCATAATTTGGGGGGGGGGGTGAAACGTCTTCTCTGGGGGGCGAAACTTCCTATAAGAACGGGGCGAAACGACTTGCCTAGGGTGTGAAACGTCCTATAAGAATTTGGGCGAAACGTCCTATAAGAATAGGGGCGAAACGTCTCACACAAGGGTTCCAAATGTCTTAATTTAGAGAGGGGGTGAAACGTCTTTCTCAGGGGGCGAAACGTCTTCCCTAGGGGGCGAAACGTCTCAATTGGGGCGAAACGTCTCAATAGGGGGCGAAACGTCTCACATAGGGGGCGAAACGCCTTCCGTGGGTGCGAAACGTCTCACATGGGAGGCGAAACGTCTTAAACTGGGACAAGTCGTCTTGAAGATGGGTGCGAAACGTCTCGGGAGGCGGAACGTCTATGGTGCGAAATGTCCTGGAGCCCGGTGCATCTCCTCTTGGTGCCTCCTGATTAAAAATATTTTTGTTAATATCATTCACTATTTAGTTTCTCACCATTACATATTTATCAAGTTAAACTTAACAATCGTCCTATGTTTTTTCTATTAATTCACACTGAAACAGGCTTTAAAGTAACCGAATGGTTATTGTAGGGTTATATTATTTAGCACTTTATAGCGTCCCCAAAATTGTAGCATGCCAGAATTAACTGTCCTATACACACAATACTATAATGATATAAATAAATTCTCTGAATCTTGGTCATATATCTACATATTAGATCAATAAGGTAGACATGAATGCACATTCACCTAAATTCCCCGTTACCATATGCATTGGTCAAACCTAGATGTATTAATATGTATGCATGTACATTTGGTACATTTGGTGCCACAAAATATGACAGAAGTCTAATGAATTTAACATGTAGGACTTTGTTCTTTACCAATACACATTACTTTTTTCATCATAGCACTGGTTCTTTTCATCATAAAGCCACCAGGATATTATGTCTGCTACGGCCGCAGGATTTATTTACAGCTAGGGCGTCATCAGAACACCTGGCTGTACATAGCAACTTAGCACTGACACATCAAGATGCACGACTTGCATCGTGGATTTTGGCGTACCTCATAGTGCTGTTCTAAAAAAAAATGTTTTGCCTGATATTGTTGCGCATGTCTTATTATGCGCCTATAATGTTGTCAATTTCTGCGCAGGCATAGAATGATGCAAAGACATTCATCAGAGTTCTTTATAGATGTCATGTACCTAGTGTCAGATCATATGAAAATACATGAAAAATCGTGTATTTAATGACAAACTTTTAAAAGTGATAGTACGTACTTGTGAATCATGTGTGATGGGAAAGCTGCTGTAGTAGACCTACATTAATTCCAAGTCAAATACATGAATAATGGTATGAAATTTGTATGAAACGTGTAGGCCCCCTATATAATTGTGTAACTACTATCGTATCCCCGCGCATAAACATGATAAACGTGCATGCACTTATATTTGAAGATGCACTTAGTTTTCGAAAACAGGTGCATGCACTTATATTCAAACATAAAAAATATTTTAAGAAAAATACATGCACTTATATTCGAACATGACCTTGATAATAAACAAATGGTAAATAAATTTGATATATAAATGCTAATTTGTAATCCTATTTGTTTTGTAACGACATTTATAGTACGCATAACCTTATTAATACACTCCTAAGCTGTATGTTTTGGCATTTTGTTCAAAATACGATGCTGAAAGCGCTCTTTTTGCAAAGTAATCATGGGAATGAGCCACCAGAACAATTATCTTTGTTAAATACAGCCACATAACAACAGTATTCCATATCAAGTTTATTTCATATCAAACAATGTCACATGATATTTTATAAAGCAATACTACATAATCATATTATCAGAGATACATGTAGGCCTATATTTAATCACCCCAAGCAAAATAATACATATTCAATCATCCGAAGCAAATTAATATCTTAGCATCGAGATGTGCATTATATAATCTTATATCTAGAAAACAACAAAATATTTGCACTTAATATAAAAATATAAGTCTATAGTTGCCAGGCGCAAACAAATCTTCACTGTTTCAACAGCCAGCCATCATTCCTTATAGGCTAGTGCATGTTTGAATCCTCACAGCTATCGTCAACATTGTCGTCCACACCTCTGTTTAGGAGGGCTCAAGACGTGATCATTGTTATAAAAACATACCGTTCTCATTGAATGAGATTAAAGACTTGTCCAGCCACGGAGTCTCTTCCCACTAACATGACGCCTCCCCACTCTCCAACCTTTCGTGAACTGCTGCCCCCACTTGTGCATTATTTTTTCTTCGCGGATTAGTACTCCACAAGAATCTGTTTAGATGAGTGCAAAGTTTATTTCAATAATTATTCTGGCGTCTTATAATCGGCTAAATGGGGGCGAGTGTTACGGGGCTGATTCATATAATGTGACTTGATAGACTAAATTTCTTATTGTCGTTTATGGTGTCAGATTTGGCGACACAATTCCTTTTTTACAGGGGTGCACTTAGTTTTTGAAAACAAGTGCATGCACTTATATTCGAACATAAAACAATTTTAAGACATCCCTAAAACATTCAATTTTCACTTATAAGTGCAGGCACGTTTATGCGCGGGGATACGGTAATAATTGCAAACCTCATAATTGGAGGGGAAACAAAAACAAATAAGCTATTTCCACCGATTTTGATCTGGTTTGTCCTTGCTGTGACATTGAGATGAATCACCCCTATGATACCATTCATATTTAAGAAAAAATCCACATAATTACAACACCAGAAACCGAGATCTACTGTATCGACTTTCTACTATTACTACTATTAACAGTTGTCCTAATATTATAAAAGATAATAATATACACACAGTCTTTCTGGTTTAAATATCTATATGAAACGTTTCTTCATTGAAAATTATTCAAATAACTGTAATTTGGTCAATTGGTTTGTTTGCTCGTATGAGTAGTTTTTTGTACTAGGAACACATTATAGCTCATTAGCTACTTTTGCTTTCAAGTACTTTTCTTAAGTCAAATATTTCTATACATATTTATATATTTTCTTATGTGGCTTCTACGCTAGCGACGTAAAATCTATGTAGAAGTCTCCTTGTTCTCTGTAATTATTGTTTTTTTTGTTCGTGAGTCAGAGTCTGTGAAGCCCAGCCCCAAATCATGTCACCATGTGTACTTGGATTGGGCTAAATCGCTCTGAAGCCCAACCCAATATCATATCACCATGACTTCGTGTACATGGATTGGGATTCAATAGGTGTAGGCCTAATATGGAAGTGCTGACGATTGGTCGAGACCTGATAATCTGCCTTATTTGTTTCATTTCTGCTATATTAGACAGGGGTAGCATAGGGGCGATAATATGATGGGGTATTACCCCTGAGGCTCCAGCCCATGTGGTCGTGGTGGTCTTCTGGGATGTGTTTGTTGTAACTCTGTGTTAGGGTTTACATGTGTTTTTCAACCAGCGTAGACATAACAAGTGAAAATAACTGAGAGAAAAACAACAAAAACGCTATTGTGAATCATTTTCAGCTGCTTTGACCTTGTCCTGACCTCAGCTGCTTTGGTTGGGCTTCATCATCGCTAATGATAGGCCCCTATGTGGCGATTGGTCGAAGCATGACAATCCGCCGATTATTCTGTGAATTTTTACCATATCAAACAAAACTGACATAAGGGTGTTTCATGGGAGTAATACCCCTCCAACCCTTATAAAACACATGGTAATGTTTTGGAGTGTGTTTGGTGCAGCTCTGTGTTGGGGTGTAGGTCATCATAGACATCTGAAGTAAACATACATGTAATTGGAGGAAAAACAACAGAAATAAGCTATTTTCGTCCATTATTAACTGATTTGACCTTGCTGTGACCTTAATATGACCTTGCGGTAGCACCGCTGTGATACGCGACCACAGACCATGTCATTATGTGTACTAAGATTGGGCTTCATCAGCTGTAATAAAAGTGCTGGCCATTGTTCCATGTTTATTTTTGCCATTTTTTTAACAAAATCTCTTGCCAGTGACACAATGTATATTGCATGGCAATTTCTCCTACCAGAGCGAGGATTAAACATTATAATTGCAGATTTAAATTGGAACTAAAAACCTATTATTTTGATTTGTGTTTTTCAAAAAAATATGTTTACCTTTTCTAACCGACCATACACTATCATGTCATAATATATTTTATTTATTTATTTATGCATAGATGCATATATGCCTACATATCACAGCATCCATCTTGATGGATTTTTAATTTTGTAAATTAGAATATGATGTACAAATTTTATCATTTTTCTGTTTAAAATGATTTAAATATTTATTTTTTTAGCGGGTTTGTACCCCAAGCCACAGACGAAGCCCGATTTCTTGAAATAGGCCTGAGAGAGCCTCATTGCTCCGACGATCATTGCTCCGACGATCATTGCTCCGACGATCATTGCTCCGACGATCATTGCTCCGACAATCATTGCTCCGACAATCATTGCTCCGACAATCACTGCTCCGACAATCCTTGCTTCGACAATCACTGCTCCGACAATCATTGCTCCGACAATCGTTTTTTCACAGATTTTTGAAAGATAACAGTCCTCATTTTGCGGTTTCACTTCAGATCTACCCGTAATTTTCAACTTTACACCCATTTCAATTTAATTAGGATCGTAACACTTTATTGCGTTTATCTTTTTTAAGTATGCATTGCTAACGCAGATGCCAACTGCAAAATTATTAATCGAGGGGTTATGCAGATAACCGAAAGAACCAAAGATATAAAACCTATGTAACTGTAAGTGCACATCTTGATACACGCTTAATATATCAAATAAAATATTTTCCGGTTTTTATAGAGCTTACACAGATCCTAAAAAATAAACATCGGGAAAATCAACTACAGTATAGCTTGTAGTGTAGCCTATATACCGGAATGCCTTAGGGACAAAGTTTATTCCGGTTTTGACAGGTTGGAGAGGTTTGTTTTACCTTTGGAGAGGAACGATAGCTTGTACAGCTGACATGAGGCTTGTAATTCAGGGTGCGTCCTTGGTAGGCCTATAAATGATAGTGACTGTATGCAGCCAAATTAAATTGATATGATAAAAGACATATATTTTTAAGTTGTTTATTATGGTTTCAATATTCTCTTTTTTAGCTCGTTTTTGTGTGGTTGAGTCATGTGAATATACGGATCAAATAAACAAACTGATCAATTTGCCGGTATTGTGGTTTTGATACGAATTGCCTTTTTAACACCTGACTTAGAAAAACAGTACATTTTTGTAACTGAATGTCACATATCACACACGGAGCGCAATTGTCATTTTATAAACATTTAATATTTTTTGCCTAACCTAAAATAACATTTAATTCTTGTAAGCGTCCGTCACGCATTTTAGACATGGAGCATACTAATTGTGTTCACAATGGAATAAGTTCGTTTGAATATTAAAGCAAATAGAGTTAATCATAAATATTGCAGCAGTTTTATTTATGATTAACTGTTTCAGTGTTGATGACGACTACACTCGTTTGTTTATATATTTTTCGAAATGAATGACGCTGGATAATATGTTATGAAACGGTATAATTATTTAAAAAAGAAATCCATTGATAATCCAGTGGTGAAAGAATTATTCAAATAAACTTATATTTTACCTATGTAGCCCCTATTTATTTATGTATTGGGTCATTAAATAGCCTATCACAAACAGAATAAATTTAACCAAAACACAGCTTAATTTCCTTGAAAATTATTTGTGTTTAATGCACTGATATGTTTATGAATTGATACGAACTTTTAATATTTTTTTAATATATTTTATTAAAGTTAATAATGGGTACCAAACTGTTTTTCAGACTAAAAACGATTTTTGCAAATAATGTTTTAATATATTTTTTCAATTATTTTGGAATTTCGGAACTTGAAGTTCCCGGAATTTGAAAATTGGAAACTTGAAGTTCCCGGAACTTAGGAACTTGGGAACTTGTTTAAGGGTATCCCTGATTACTCTGCCCCAGCAAACACGATACATTGGCCCAATGTTGGGTTGATGTTGGCCCATCGTCTTCGGCGCCGTCTACGCGGGTTTGTTATTTGTCCGTTTTGATGATCACGTGGAGACTGAAAAATTTTGATAAGCTGCCATTTTTCAATTGGGTCAGATATAATAATCACCGTTATTAACTTTCAATATTCCATTATATAATAATCGAGACACATTATACTAGACACATTATACAAGACACATTATAAAATTTACGATATGGGGTCATGTAGGGTGGCTTCAAACTTTTCAACAAACTCCTGCAGGATCTGGGTAAGTATTTAACCCTTACAGTGCGGAGATGAACAGTGTATGTAAGAGTAAAACTATTTCTATTGGCCGTAGACCCATAACATAGGTATTCAAATGAATCAGAAAAAGCTAACGAAAACATTTATGATGATATCAAATTGAAATAAACCCTTTGGTCTCCAAGGTTTCTATAGAAAAATTTAGCGCTTTAAGGGTTAAGTCCTAAGTTCAATATAAATAGAGGCGATTTTATACTCTATGTACTACAAATAGTGTTATCGAGACTATTATATAGTGTATATTACCCGATATTTGTCTGGTTTCACCCCTTACAACGCTGAAATATTTTTGTACAAATCATGGAGACCAAGATTTTTTTTTTCAATTTGAAATCATCATAAAATTATTTGAATACCTATGTTATGGCCATTATATTTTTTCTATTTCTGACGTCTATATACGTCAGATTCTGACGTCTAAAGACGATTCCCGCTCTGAAAAGCTAAGGCAAGCTACAATGACTACTTACATGAACGATAATGCTGTTTATCTGTTTACCTATTGAGAGTATAAAGAAACGTATCTGTAGCGGTAGGCCTAGCTGGGCCAGCCTGTGACACAAGGCCTAGTCTGACCAGTCACAGGGCTGCGTCTCGATCACATGCTTAATAAACATTTTCACTGACCAAGCACCAAATATTTTGTATTTCTGACATTCAAATTAAAATGTGCGAAGAAGCAACATCAACTATACGACTTGTCCATTGTCTATCAACGAACACGCTTCATATCTGCTAAAAAATAAATCAACAAGGCTTAAATTAACAACGTACAAAATATTTTATCTTGTATATAAGTAACAAACAATTACACAAATAGTACAAAAATATCAGATATCCCATCCATATGACCTTGTATGTAACAAGGTTGTCTTGAAATACAATAGCATTAATCCTAAAAGTGTCAAAATATGGAATTAGGCTTCTCGCCCACATAAAGCTGCGGTCGAATTTTGCTGATAAAGCAAAAATTTCACGCCAAGAAAGTGTTACTTAAAATGAGAATCATGATGATTAAAAACGATTATTGTCGTAATTGGCACTCAAAGGGTTGGATATTATTATTCTACGATGCTTAGCCAAAAGGCAGTAACTTCTTACTTTTCAAGTAAGCAGTTACTGCCTTTTCGACTTACCTTGCCTATTTCATTGCTCTTTTTTCAGCTTTAAATTAATCTTCAGCGTTAAAATGTGAAATTTAACGTAATAGAGCGACATATAACATATGAAATTCACGGTGATAGAGCGACAAATAAAATAATTATAAAATTCAAGTTACCAGTTCAACACGTCAACAATTCACATATAGCAAAATCATAATAGCTGTAGTTACGTATGGCACTTTCAGTCCTTATTAATTTCCACAGTCAGTCAGTCCTGAATAATAGTGACTCATATTTCCCGGCTACAGACCTGCAATTGGTGCTAATTTAAAATGTCACCCACTTGAAGTTGTATCTTGCTACCGCGACCCACAACTTCAAGTGGCTGAAATTACTCGTACTCGTAATAATTTGAGACAAGACATTTTCAAATCTTAATGTTTAAACACCCATTTCGTTGTGTTTAAGTTCGCTTGAGCTGAATACCTAGTGCAAAACTTTAGGCCCACTGCGTCAAGATCCGATCATTTTTACGTCGATCGTCGATTTTCGTCATTGATCATGTTTATCTATTGTTTTCCCGTGTAGCACTAGCAAATATTGGTAAGACGAGTTATGTGAATCCGTTTGTAAAGTTTCCCGCTACGACAATCAGCAGATCAGGTG
The DNA here is from genome assembly GCA_964017125.1 of Flabesymbios commensalis. Taxonomy (NCBI): domain Eukaryota; kingdom Metazoa; phylum Annelida; class Polychaeta; order Terebellida; family Flabelligeridae; genus Flabesymbios; species Flabesymbios commensalis. The sequence continues at coordinate 44,387,306 of OZ024912.1, read as the reverse complement.
ACTGTCTCCTGGTCATATTGATACAACCAGAATCTGCTAGCACGTTGTCATGACCCTGTAGAATTCTGCAAAACACAATTCAGCATTATATTTCATTCATTCATCCGACGAACATGAGTTATAATAAATTTAGATTTTGTTTGAATCAGGTATAATTTCCAATTTAAAAAATTGAGATCGTGCGTAAATTCTAAAATGTCTCAACTCGAGATAATAATACTAACAATTGCAATTGAAGGAGTGTACCCCCCACACACACACTTAACAATGTGAGGGATACACTTCACAGGTGGAATATGACGACTTCTTTCAACTACCTTTTCAAAGCAAAATATGAAATGAGATATGCAGCCACGGATTTAACTCTACACTGAGCACGATTAAAATTGTTTTTAATCCGACGGCATTATCTAATAATCACTCTTATTTAGAATGAAATAAATCTCTAAACAGTAAGATTTGCAAATGTTTGATCTCAAATTATACAAATTTAATAGGCCTACGAGTAATTTTCACTCACTTGAAGTTGTGGGTCGCGTAGCGATACACAACTTCAAGTGGGTGGAAATTTAAATCAGATAATTTAAATAAGATGACCTAGCGATGAAAGGGTTAACTGAAAGCGCACAATAAATTAAAAAATGTATTTTTTTAGTGTAGTTTTGTTAAAGTTAGGCTATCTGGCCTTTGTTTGAAAGCAACAATAATGATTGCGCCAGCAATGCCAGATTTAAATTCATAAAAATATCAAGTAACACGTTGATGCAGCTCGTCAAGCGTATTCTACCCCTGACCAATTATAAAGTGCTTTCACCTGTCACATGACGAGATCAGCCAATCAAATCCGTCACTCAATTGTTATTTAAATTAGGGGATAGAATACCATACTTGGGTCCTTTTTCATGCTGAACAACTTGATGACAACAATACAGCGAAGTGTGCGTAAATTGTGTTTTGTTGTATACCGGATACCGGAAGTGTTACCCCACAATGTCATTATCTCCTCTCGTGGGCCTGCTATTCATTCGACAGGTTCCGTGTGCCGTGACTGATTTGCTTCGAATAAATAGAATCGAGACTCAAAATTATTGTTTATGTCTGTATGTAACGAAATTCCAGGAAGCGATCGATAGGCCTATACTGATTCGGTGGACCAAGTATAGAATTCTACCTCCGACCAATGAGAGAGCGATTCAACCTGTCACATGACGAGATCAGCCAATCAAATCCGTCATTCAGTTGTTATTTAAATTAGGGGATAGGATACCATACTTGGGCAAAAAAAGTACTGACCGTCGTAGCTGACCTTGCCGTCTCCGTCAAGGTCAGCTTCCACAATCATGGCGTCCACCTCCTCATCTGTCATCCGCTCGCCAAAGTTGCTCATGGCCAGTTTCAGCTCCCGGTGACTCAGGTAGCCGTCACAGTCCCTGTCAAACTCCAGGAAGGCGTCACGAATCTCTTCGTCCGTGTCCGTGTCACGCACCTTCTTGGACATCATCTGCATAAACTCCCGGAAGTCAATCTCGCCGTTTCCTGTTTGAATAAAGAGGTACCATGTACAGACTACACATCATTGTGTTTCAGGTTGAGACCAGAGATATCTCTACCTGGAGCCTGTGCCTAGACTTTTTTCCTTTCAAATAAATTTGGCTTCACTTTGTGTGATTTTCTGCAGCAATTCTCACCTCAAAGTGAAGCAAAATAATGAGTTTGATATAACAATCATATAAAATTATCAATAATTATTGATGATTTCTAGCATTTCTATACTGTGTACTGTTTATGGCGCATTAATGCGACTTTGGTAGTTAAAGTATCACCAGTACGTACTTTATATAGTAGTGAACATTTACATGTGCACTAAATGCAAACCTGAAATTTATAAAAACAAACGTAATAAATGGTAAAACCAATTTTTGTAGTCATTCAATAATGGACTTGCACGTTGGGTGAAACGGGTAGCATACATTGTCTTCAATCAAAAATCTCAAAGTACAACAGCCACTGGCAAATCCACAACATTTGCTAGATTGTGAACCGAGAGATCATAAAAATAGAATGCGCTACCTTCGTGGCAAAATAGGCTGTAATAGCTTTGCGCTAAAATAGGCTTCGCTATAGCTTCAAGCCTTACCGTCTTCATCCACATCTTCCACCATCTTCTGCAGCTCTTCATCGGTGGGAGTCTGTCCCAGTGACCTCATTACCGTGCCCAACTCTTTGTCTGTGATAGTACCGTCTCCATCTTTGTCAAACAGTGAGAAAGCTTCACGAAACTCTGTGTGAAAACAATGTGGTATTTATTGGAATGTACGTTAACTAGTGCGGTGTAAAAGTGACATGTCAAACAAGCATTACGTGATATTACAATAATTAACACTTTCAAGCCTTGAATTCACAATAGTCATCTCAATCCACTACATGCCGCGAATTTCTGTCGCAATTCTCGACTTGTAGTGGATGAAGATGAGTTGAAGTGGGTGACAAACGAAAAAAATGTTGTTATTATTCAAACAGTTTTTAAAAATATTTGCGTTCTAAATCCCATCGTTTTTAGTAAATGAAGTCATTCTTCAGAGATGCGGAATGATGCTTTGATGCATCGTGAAGGTTTAAATATATAGGTCGTATCGATCTCTGATCTGATCAATATTATAGCGATAGTAGGTATGCGTCGCAAAATACAACTATCGGTCAACCCGGCAAACACAAAACATTTGTATACCATTTATATAATGTTGGACCAGCGTCCAACACGTCAAATAAATGTTTAGGCCCTATGAAAATGTTTTGTGTTTGGTGTGGCATATACTTTTATTATACCGGTGGGACTGCAACCAGATCATGTTGTTTACCGCGAAGACGTCCCACCTTTTTTAAGCAGCGCTTACCTTTAATTTGATCGATCTCAAATTCAAACTCTTCAGCTAGCTCTTTGTTTTCTTTTTCTTTTTGCTGCTCTTTCTCCATTTGCTGAAAAACAACGGCATCCTTATATTCACAATGTGAGATGTTTTTGATAATAATTTATTTAATTTACAAATATCGCGCTGTCGTTCGCAGGGTGAGCGTCAGAATTCGTAACTATTGTAGAGCGCACTGGTTGAAGGTGATCTATCACCCCTTATATCTATATATTATCTATCACCCCTTGAATAATTATGTCCTTATATGTGGTGATTGGCCATCATGTGACCCTCTCAGAGGGTCACATGATGGCTAATCACCCCATATATGGGGTGATTGGCTATCATGTGACTCTCTGAGAGGGTCACATGATTGCCAATCACCCCATATAAAGAAACACTTGTGCCCCATCTTGTGGCAACTTTGATTTATTTGTCACAAATTTAGTCATACTATATAAGGGGTGATATGTCACCTTTAAATGCCGTGGATTTACTGTGCACCTCAAGCGCACAACACACCAACGTTAACTCGCACGCCAATTCTCGTTGGTGTTATCAAACACATTATTTTATGATTGCCAAAACATACCAGCGAACATTTTGCGTTGGTTTCTGCGTTGGCCATGGTCCTCTTCTCTTGAGGTTCAAATCTCATTAGATGTTTCAAAATTATTTAATGGTCACGAAGAATTGACCTCTTGTTCAGTTCTTAGCACAGCTACCTGTTTCTCTTGCTAGATGTATTGTGAGATTCTCAGCTGGGCTATATTATAGACAAGTTGGGAATCTCACATTTTGAACAGTGAGGTGTACCGAGCTCCCCTCATGGCTGTCAGTAATCATATGGTGGCCACCATCAGGGAGTCCGGTACATAATGACAGCGTGAGATTCCGAGCTTTTCTATATCTATCATATCAACGGGAACAGGCAAGCTTTACTCTAAGGCAGCTGTCAAGCGCTGTCTGATTGGTCAGTCTTGAGACGCAGCGCACGCAATATTCAAGGTATCTCGCTATTTAAAATAGTTGAACGCTAGGCTCGATAGAACAAGGTATCGCCCTGCGGGCTCGTGGGTAAGATAATTTGTTAGGGAAGATAGACATGGTGTGTAGACAGTCTCTCATCATATCATATATCATATCATCATATATAATGGCCCTCGCGTTCTCGTTGGTTGTTTTGCCCTTTAATCTCTGATTTAATTTGTCATGCACAAAAAGGTACATTGATGTACATGTCAACCAGTAACGAGTAACGAATACTGACTCACCGTGAATGGATCTTATCTGGCCTAAATTACCCAATTTTCATTGTGTGAGTTTTTTTTGTTTATGTTGTATATGACTAATAACTTAAGATACTGTTATTCTGATATGCAAAGTTAAAGAGCCGTAACTGCTTACTTGAAAAGTAATCCCTTATAATTGAAGCCACTTTCCTTTCCATTGCAGTGCGGGGATCAAATTTAGACGTCAGAATCTGACGTCTATAAACGTCAGATTCTGACGTATAAAGTCGTCCCCCTCGCTGAAAGTATTCATATATCATATACAAAGTAACATTGCGTTACCATAAAATCTCCATCAGTGGAGAAAGGAGACGGTTTCGGATACATTTAATTAATTAATTAATTTATTTATTACCGTACCAGGGGAAGGACGGGTGACAGACTTACCTTTTTAGACGCTCTATCTTTTCCATAATACTTGCTATCCTGAAATCAAAACATTGACAATAAGTTGTAGGGATATTACTAAATCATCGTAAATTAAAACTAAAAATATTTAGGATGTACACTTACTTTTAGAACATTTTAAACTATGAAATCACCAATGAGATCATTTTTCACTACTATTATAACGGGCCACTCTGGAGAGTGAAGAGTCTACATGTCATCATAATTTATTGACGATACCAATTGCGCTTCGCTCCACATCATCAGAATAATAATTAGCGAATGAACTATTACCCAGCACTAAATAGGTTACTCAAGAGAGCGAACATGTCATCATAATTAACTGATGCTATCTCTTCATTCTTCTTCATCAGAATAATAATTAGGACACAGTATATCTGATGAAAATTGATGGATGTTAAATAAAAAGCCACAGGAGTATGTTTAAAACATGTTCTTCTCTCAAGCAGGTCACGTTGTCAGGATTTGGTGCATCTGTGATTGACAAAACTCGTATATCAACACGGTAAAAGGGTCACTTTGATGTTATTTGAGTGTGGATTTGTCACATTAAATTATAATAATGTTGCGATATTAGAAATTGTTGTTGTTAGAATCGGCTATCATGAACCGTCGTCTACAGACAAGTCAGCCTGTGCTTTCACAGGTTGACTTGTCTGTAGATTTCGTGAGGTTTAAAAACCGGTAATAAATTAAAGTGATTTTAACGTTATCCACGTTCATTTGAAAGTTCTCGTTTTCTTTTATTTGGTAGTTGTGAGCCGCAAATGGGCAAACTATTTAATGTATTATGTGCAATTACTAGTTTAAAACTCGCGCTGAAATTTCAATCAAAGTTGTTATTTTGCAGAAACATATCACACCATTCATTATTGAGTAACATAAAACGTTCACCCAAGGCTAGTTTGACGTTGGTCCATCGTCTACGACGCTGGCCCAACTTCTAACCAACATTTGGTCATTTTTCATATTCCAGGCCGGATACTCGGCATTGGGCCAGCGTTGATCCGATCTTTTCGACCAGCCGATTGATGTTTGTGATATCAATCAACTCTATCATTACCAGAAGGTTGTTTTCTTCGTCATGGAGTTTGAAATATCCTCAAAATATACGTGTACGCCAAATTATTTAATTCTTATTTTCACCCACTTGAAGTTGTGTCTCTCAGATTTGAGAAAATGGAGGTCAACGATTTTGAAATCTTACAAATTTATGTTACCTTTTCCAATAAGTTCAAAAGCTGGTATTTAATGGACTAATGATAAAAGAAATTAATTGAAAATGAAAAACATACAGGAGCCAGCCTCGACTACCTCCTAAAACTCAATTTGGCGAGTCTACTATCACTTATACTCCTTTTATTTCGACGACAAAACAATTCACTTTGAACTTTCATTTGTTTATGGCTTGTAAAAATATATCCTCACAGCGCGGGGATCGACTTTAGACGTCAGAATCTGACGTCTACAGACGTCAGATTCTGAAGACTAAAGTCGATCCCCGCGCTGTGAGGGCTAATGAGCTAATGATGTTTATAGAGGGACGTATTTTACTAAATATCGCAGAGACTAACTTTTGAACTACGTGTATACATATTTTTATAACATTTTCAGTTGACCCATAACATGGGTATTCAAATGAATCGGAAAGAGCAGACTAAGACATTTATGATGATTTAAAAATGAAATAAACCCTTTGGCCTCTATGATTTGTACAAAATTATTCCAGCGTTGTAAGGGTAAAGTGAACTTCAGTCAGCTTTAATTCAGTTTTAATTTCAGCATTGCATTGTGATCAACAGTTTAACTTCTGAAATACTAATTGAAATTACTGTGTGTGTATATACAGTCACGATTCAAGCAACTTTCATGAAAAATTGTAGAGAATTAACTGAAATTTCAGCTAAACTCATTCACCACGGCTAAATTGGATCAATCCTACTATAAAGTATATATGTAGTACTCACACATTTGTTTTGAGAACTCAAGACTGCGTGCGTCATATAACCCTTTAACCGCCGGTGCCGCATATATTCGTGCTCTCATTTTTCATTAGCATATTAAATACCAGATTTTAAATATGGTAAAGATAAAATGTGACATCAACCAGCAAGAGTTGACCTCCATTTTGCCAAATCTGAATAATTTTCACTCACTTAAAGTTGTAGATCGCGTCAGCGAGACACACCTTCAAGGGATTGAAAATTCAGATTGAATAATTTTGCGGGTAAAGGGTTGAGTGGGGTCAATCGGTTCAAGTTTGTCATGTCATGAATTCTCACCGTTGTAACTTATAATTATGAGTGGGGACCTAAACTGCGAATAAAATACATTGAGGGTATTTGTTTGTGCGTTGAACTAATTATTGTATATATATATGTATGTAGGCCTAGTATGCCATGTAATAGATGGCTTTACGTATGTACATGTCAAGACGCCAAATATTATGCATAAGTAAAATGTCATCATGACATATATATTACTGTAATAAAAAGAGCATCACACAACTAGCTATCATGTACTCTCCAGTTTCAAGTCTTTCTTTGTCTCAAGTCCAATGACGCTAAACATACATGTAGGCTATTAATTTTACTAAGCTTTTCAAATGTTTTGCCTAGAATGAAATGCGAATGCCTATCAATGAATGAAAATGAACCTAATTAACTAAACTGATAAGTGTAATATATCGATTGGAACGAAAGCTGAAAACGACCTTATTTTGACAGTGTTTCTGATCTGTCGCCATGTCATCAGAATTGACGACAAGCTCTCCCCCCTGACGAAAAAATATTTCTTTCTGACGAAAATGATTAATATAATATATCGGTAAAAGTCACCTAAAGCCTTCTCTAATAAAAAAAATCCTGGGGGGACATGCCGCTGAAACCCCCTAGAGTTGCGACCGCTTTTGGTAGAATTCACCGGAAGCCGCGGCGTGCCGCGCCAGGGTGCTGATTCCAACACCAGCTTTGGAATCAGAATCTTCATATTGCTTGACGCCAATTTTTTTCAGAACCAGAAACACTGTTTGATGACAGTTACCATTTTCTATTAAATTATGTTTTTTTTCATAGCATGCCATATATTTTCAAACAGTGGAGATCAAAGGGTTGATGTAGGTAAATCGGTGCTCGTTTTAAACCCTTTTCTTGCAAAGTAAATTTATTCAAATTTCCAACCATTTGAGATTGTGTCTCGCTACCGCGATTCACAACCTCAAGTGGTTGAAAATTACCCATATTTGTTAAATTTGAGTCCTAACATTTACAAATCTTGATGTTTAAACAATTATTTAATTCCCAGTAATAGTGTGTTTAATCGGCTAATAAAACGGATTAAAAACGACTATTGTCGTGATCAGCAGGCAAAGGGTTAATCCAAGTGAACACAAAACATTCGCATTTGTAATATTTATACAATGTCGGTCCAACGACTTCGACGTTGGTCCTACATTGTACAAATGTTATGCAAATTTTTTGGGCTTGCTGGGAATGCTGCTTTATGAAATGAGATGAATCTGGCTTTAGGCTAAACTGGGCCAGGAGAACCTCCTGAGGGTGATGAGATGAGTGAGATGACACTGCCCTCCAGACACATGCTGCTTTATAAAAGCACTGACACGCAATTGCGGTGGCAAGACAGTCTACTTGCTGTATGGTGGATTTAGCAGTAGTCCTAGCTAAATAATCACTAATCGATTACCTGATCCTATAATAATGAATATTGAAAAGACTAGGTCATTCTTTATTTCACCAGGGGTACCCATTAAACCCAGCAAATCCGAGACATTGGCCAAATGCTGGGTTAATGATCGCCCACCGTCTACGCCGTCGGCCCAATGTTAAGTCAACACTGGGTTAACTTGACGTTTTTATAGGGCACTGCAAGTATGGTACACCTTGACACATGCGTACTCGTGACGACCCCCCTGTTTTAATCAATTAGACATAGGCCTACATGCATATGTACATATCGCATTTATATCCACCACAAGACATATTTTGAACAAAGTAAATTTAGCAATTTACCCGCTACGATATCTGATTTAAATTTTCACCCACTTGAAGTTGTGTGTCGCCATCGCGACACACAACTTCAAGTGGGTGAAAATTACTCATTACCGGTATTCGTTTAATTTTAGACCAAACATTTTTAAAGCTTGATGTTTAAACACTTGTTTATTCCCAATAACTGTGATCTACTCTGCTAATCAAACACATTAAAATCGACTATGGTCTTGCTTAACGATGAAATGGTTAACCCTTTAACCGCCGGTGTCGCATATAATCGGGTTTTCATTTTTTATTAGATTAGCACATTGAGTACCACATTTTAAATATGGTAAAGATAAAATGTGACATCAACCAGCAATATTTGAAAAGAGTTGACCTCCATTTTGTCAAATTTGAGAAATTTTCGCTCACTCGAAGTTGTGGATCGCGTCAGCGAGACACAACTTCAAGTGGGTGAAAATTGAAATTGAATAATTTGGCGGTTAAAGGGTTAATTAGAAATTATATAACCAGGTATTAAAACACACCACTACATTATCTTCTCTGTCAGACCGACCACTACTTTCTAAGCCGGAAATGGAGAATTTTTGTTGATCAAGTACAGACCAATTATATCATGGTAGGCCTCTGGCATCACAGACAGTCACGTGTGACCGAGCTGTTGATTATGATAGATTCTCATTGTGGTCAGATGTGTTTTAAGTCAGTTAAAAGTGATCTATCACCCCTTATATAGTATGAATACATTTGTGACAAATAAATCAAAGTTGCCACAAGATGAGGCACAAGTGTTTCCTTATATGGGGTGATTGGTTATCATGTGACCCTCTGAGAGGGTCACATGATAGCCAATCACCCCTTTTCCACAGCTAAGAATCTAGAGCTCCTCGTGCTTTATCCTATACATAACAGACACAACTGACATAACGACTGGCGGGATGAGCTTTTCGTGTGGTCTGCCGGTCAGGCCGCTGATACAGGTAGACTTCGACACATGGGACATCCGATATATAATAGCACATTGTATTGAATTAGGAAAACATCCTTATTCATTTGAAGCTTGTACTCGCAATAACAAATAATTGAAGAAATGTAAAAAAGTAATCATTTGGAGAAAGAGGCCTATGTAAATAAACGAGATTTGCAAGCTGACGTAAATAAATAATTGTGTTACTCTCATATACGTGTGAATGAACAGGTTTAACATGTAACTTTCATGAATTATTTGGGCATTTTTTTCGACTAATTGTACCGTTCTCTTACATTGTCAATTACACAAATTCCTGTACACTGTCCCCAGACTTTTTTTTGTAGGGGTTAAACATACAATCGATATACTGCTAAAATATAAGATATATATACTGCCCCCCCCCCCCCACAGACGTATAATATTATACACACAACTCGCAAATACATACAGAATCCACAATGGCGCAAAATGTGTGATCGGAGTAAACACTGAGCTTAAATCCGGATCAAAGCATACATTAGCCCATGCAATATTGGTTCAATGCTGTTCCTTTCATTTGAAGCTGGAATTGCTATGAAAAATAATGTTATTGTGAAAAATAGACGTCTTACAAACTGAATTATTAGATCAGCTGAGCATCGACCACAAGAAATGTTACAATTTCAGTTGAATTGTAGTTAGTCTTACATTTTCTTGAAAACGTATATCATACGATCTCAACAAAACAAGGGGTAAAATGCGAAAGAGCGATCACTGTCCTACCATATATTCCCGTAAATTTGGATCCTTTCAAGTATCCGGCGGCTGTAATGGGGACTTTCACTGTCCGATACTGTCCGATACTCGGCCCGATACTGCCGCAATTTCCTGTGAGTACCAGCGCGCCCGGCGTCAGGGACTGAATCAACCCGGGCAAATTCTATGGCCACAGGATTTGAGCTTTCAAACTAAATATTGATCCGTGGCGTTGGTGGCTTTCACGTGATTTTGCGCGCCAGGGCCTGCCGTGGAACCGACGGGGTGGATCGTTAACCCTCCGAGCGCCACGGGTGTCTTATTATTTACATGTACACTGTATTTAGAATCGCTGTTATTTCTGCCAGGGACTGTGCTTCAGCTTAATAGCAACCATTATAACTATCGACTGGGTGTAGCAATTGAAATACTTGAATAATACATTAAATACTTTAATGATACACAAGCAAATAAATTATTAGGGGGCTTATAATAATATTGTTTGAAAACAGCTCATTTTGTTATGAAAAACACCCTGTTATTCAGGATTTTAACTGGAAATAATACCATGCACTCTATTTAAAATGTAATTTCCGTTTACATCGCGGAGAGAATCGCCTTCGCGATTCTCGCCGCGATGTGAATGGAAAATTACACTTTAAACACCGCAGCGGGCTATGCTGCCCTGCAAAGGCATACAGCAGTAACGGCCTGCTTATCATATAGAAAGTTACTGCCGTTTACTTCAGCACTGCAGAGTGCTTCAACAGCAGATCACTATTGATGATTTTGTTGGCTTTAAGCCTTTGGCCGCCGCTCCCGAATATATTCGGATTTTCATTTTTCTACTACCAGATGAAGTACCACATTTTATACATGTTGAAGATAAATTTGACATTAAATCAGAAAGATTTGAAAAAAGTTGACCTCCATTTTGTCCAATATGAAGAATTTTCCATCACTTGAAGTTGTGGATCGCGTCAGCGACAGACAACTTGACGCGATCCACAGACAACTTGACGCGATCCACAACTTCAAGTGCGTAAAAATTCCAATTTAATAATTTGGCGGTTGAAGGGTTAAAACACGACAAATCATCGGGATTTGTGTGTGTGTGTGGGGGGGGGGGGGGTAGGACAGAGCAGAGGCGTGCTCCGGCAAGTCAGTGCCGAATGCCATGTCGATGCTGGGCGAACGTCTTAGACGCTGGCCCAGCATTGAACCGGCGTTGGCATGCGCGGCAGATTCTCGTTATGACGTAATATCACCTGATGATCTTTTAAACGCGCGCGGTCATTGTGAATTGACCCCAATTGAGGGATTTGTCACCCGTGCTCGCGGATTTGTAACCGCTTCATTACCTGATTACGTGCAATTGTAACTGTAGCGATTTTAAGTCTTTAACCGCCGCTCCCGGTTGATATGCATGGGCCCTGATGCAGTGGTAAAGTTGCCTAATTGGAAAGTTGGAGATCGCGGGTTCGAGCCCCGCTCTGGCATTCAAGTCTCAAAGAAGCAAACTGTTTCTTCACCGCTCACTCGTAAAGATTCAATATTGTGGGGAACCTCCGCGACCGAGAGGTAACGTGCTCGACCTCAGAACCCCAGGGCTCGAATGTCGAATCCTGTGTCTGAAGATCAGTGCCATCGCATTTATCTCACCATCCTCAGGAGGTTCGTCTGGCCCAGTTGAGCCTATATGGGCACAAAGGTGGCTTAAAACCCCATTCATTAATTCGCCCCCCCCCCCCGGTTATATTCGTTTCATTAGCACATTAAATATCAATCAGTAAGATTCGAGAAAATTTGACTTCAATTTTGTGAAATCTGAATAATTTTCACTCACTTGAAGTTGTGGATCGCGTAAGCGAGACACAACTTCAAGGGGGTAAAAATTCAAATTAAATAACTCGGCGGTTAAAGGGTAGTTGCATCAATAAGTATCTCCACAAAATATGCCGTCAATTTCGGTTGCATTTAATTTAGGAAGATAGGACACAGCAGCACAAGGGTTAAGCAACTATCATGTTAGGCACTGTATAATACAACGTACTGTTCATTTTTAATGACATAAAGTCTACACATACTTTCTTTCGTCAATAAATATCCATCTATCTATTATAAGAGCGTATAGTAGGCCTAATAATCCAGGCCAAATATATGTTTGATGTAAAATATCTATACCATTATGTAGGTTTTAGATATGAGACGTTCACCCAATGTTGGGTTACTCTTGGGCCAGCGTCGCAGATGATATGAAATACTACTTGGTGGTAATATGCGTACCTTTCAAACGTCTTTTCTGATATTTTGTCACCTGGTAATCTAAATTCATAGCTGCATATTGTACAATACGCGCTAGCTATACAGACAATGGTACAACATTAAATAAACATTTACAGCGCTTTGAAAAGGGTAAACATAATGATAAATAGTTGTTAAACACAATGCAATAAGTATATATATCGTTTTACGTGTATATTTTATGTGCATAATACAGATATTGCACGGAATGGCCTTTTACTGTTACTTGCTAAATTGAACATGCCAATATTACGCTTTTTATGAGAAACAAACTTCATAGTTTTGATTCAAATAATACAAAATCGTCAATAAATGTCATCGCCGATGATGTAACTAGAAAAACAGCGTCACTAACGCTGAGGTAACGTTTACACATCATTGTCAGCCGATTTAAACTATTATAAGAGTTATCCTAAACATTCCATACCACCGTAGTATTCTGTCATGCAAAGCAAAAGGGAGTATTTTCTCATTTGTAAAGTAAGCAGATACCACCTTTTGGCTTTGCACGGTAGTATTCTCTCCAATATCTCAGAATGGAAATTGCATACAAACTACGGTAAATAGATATTGCTTTACGCAGACCAAAGTATAATGATGATGTTTTATGTTAATATTATCAAAAGGTACTTTATCAACTTGTCAAATTATGCACCCGCTAAGCCTCTGAGTACGACATCACAGAAATAAAGTTTTATATCTATTTGAACAAATAGGCATCTTTTTCATAAATTATACTCTCAGAGTGATTATAGATGATAAAATGTAAGATTAGAGTCTGATTAGTGTCCAGGCCTGAAGGTTAAGAACTTGGTCGACTTGTTCACTGAAAAATATGATCAAACCCCTGAAGCGCCGACTGACATATGATTTCATTTTTTGTCAACTTAAAGTTGTGGGTCGCAACAGCGACACACAACTTTAAGTTGACAAAGAATATAATTATAACACTGTGTAAAATTAGTTGCTCGATTTCAAAGCTAAGCTTTTCCACTTTTTATTTTTTTTATTTTAATCCATATTTCACAACCTCAACCAATCATTTGATAAATATGGTAATACAAACTAATTAAAAAGATTCATAGGGCTGAGATATCATGATCATTAAATATTAAGCTTCACACATTTTTCCGTTGCACTTAACATGATTAATATTTAAATGATCAGATACTATTCATATACACATCAAAATACTTTGCTTATAATGTTTCAATTGCTCGTCTACAGAGACTGCAAACATAGACATTGTTATTATTTATTTCAAAGTAAGCCCCCATTGATTCATATATTCATTGATTCATTGAATAATTCATTCATTCATTCATTCATTCATTCATTCATTTATTCATTCATTCATTCATTCATTCATTCATTCATTCATTCATTTATTTATTTATGACCGTTAGGAGTGAAATACTGCCGTGCAAATCCAAATGGCAGCAGCTGATTTATCTACAAGTAAAAAGTGACTGCCTTTTATCAGGTTTATACGTTTTTTTTTGCCTAAGTTTATTCTGTTGGCGATATTATGTAAACAGCCTGCACACATACACCTTCTGTGCTGTTATATTTGAAGTACAAAGCGGCGTCTTCATGCTGCTCGTTTGTATCTCGTATGCTCTCCGTAACCGTAAATCATACATACATTCACGATCATCGTGATTGTATGGCTAATTTACTGATGACTTGTGTTTTATCACAAAAGCTTAGTACTAATTTCACCCATTTATTGTTACGGGTCGCGGTAACGAGACAACTTCAAGTGGGTGAATATTTAATTAGAGCGGATGAAAATATGTTGAAATGGTTGTATGAAAATCTAAAATGTACTGAGTGAATCTGTAGAGTAGCATATCGCACATTACCATTCTCTTAGATATCCCAGCATAAATAAATCAAAATCGAAACACAACTCTTTTGAAAGACAGCGAGGAATATTCTATTCATTTATTAGCATACCCGTAATTAAATAGGCCCAGAGTGAGCTGTGTGGAGGTTGTGGATAGAAAGCACGAAATATAACGATTCAAAGAGTATGATGTGTAGGATAAAGCCCGAGGAGCTCTACATTCTTAGCTGTGGAAAAGGCCTAGGCCGAAGGCCGAGGCCCTTTCCGCAGCTAAGAATGTAGAGCCCCGAGGGTTTTAACTGACTTAAAACACATCCGACCATAATTAGGATCCCTCATAATTAACAGCTCGGTCACACCTGACTGACTATAGCACCATAGGCCTACCATGATAACTGGTATGTACTTGATCAACAATAACTCCCAGTTCCAGGCTTAGAATGTAGTGGTCGGACAAAAAAAAATAATGTAGCGGTGTGTTTTAATATCTGAGACAGTTGACCTAGACTTTAAAACGGCCTATGTTGAACATTTTTACTTTTTCTAGTATTTGACTATCTTTTCATTTTGTATCTTAGTCGTATTGTATTACTGTCCATTTACTCTGATAATGTGTACATACCAGTAGGCCTATATAGGTCAAAAATGTCTAGATTTATAGAAACGTTTTTGAACCACACTTAATATAAAAATGAACAGGAAAACAAATGCTCTGGTTTGTTTTATATTGCTGAAATGACATGTCAGTTTATTAGTTTATATTTCAAATTAACAATAAATATTATAGTAATATTATAAATAAAAAACATCGTATTCTTTTAGTATTGGGTCTACGCTTCTGTGAAGTGGGAAAAACCTCGACAAGCTTTCTGAATTTTCTATCAATGTCAATAATTATTGATAGTTATTTATACGCCAGGGGTATACATACTCAACGATTAATGCAAACTTGTCATTCAACCTTCACAATATATCTTAATATATCTGCTGGGTAGGCATGCATTGTTATGCTTTATCTTTGTTGGTATATTCTCAGGTGTAATGAAAATCAAACTCTCGGTCGGGCGGCGTCGCACCAGCGTCGTACATTCAAACACCATGAAGCATACTCGGCAAAGGGGAGGGTGGTGTCAGATGAGCTTAGAGGGGCTTGTCAATAATCCTAGAATAACATTACACGTGGTGAAGCCATGGAACGTTCTTGGTGAAACCTTTCGTTTAGCGCGCCCCACTCTCCTGCATTGACTTGCCGTTTAGCGGACCACTCTCGTACACATCCCTGCAAAGCAAAACAGCAGTAACTGCTTACTTTTCAAGTAAGCAGTTACAGCTCTTTTACTTTGCACCGCAGCGTACGTAGCTGACGAGAGAATAAAAGGCCCATTTTCATATTCTGAAATCAGTCAGTCGACTCGGAGAAAACAAACAGATTTGTCTATGTGGGCGGCCTGTCAGCCCTATTCACAGAGAAAGTGTGCGGTTCCTATACGATATCTAACCCTTTTACTGCTAGTCACGACTACCGTCTTTTTTAACCCTTTAACCACTGGTCCCGATTATATTCGTATTTTCAGTTTTTAGTAGCACACTAAATACCAGCTTTTGAACATGTTGAAATAAAACCTGAGATCAATCAATAAGATTTTAAAAAAATGTTGATCTCTATCACTTGAAGTTGTGAATCTCGTTAGCGAGAAACAACTTCAAGCGGGTGAAAATTCCAATTAAATAAAGGGTAAATCCGTTTATTAGCTGATCAAATCATTGTTATTCGTAACGGAATGTGTGTTTAAACATAAAGACTTGCAAATATTTTGTATCAAGTTAAACAAATATGAGTAATTTTTAACTACTTGAAGTTTGTGGGTCGCGGTAGCGAGACACAACTTCAAGTGGGTGAAGATAGCTTAGCAGAAAATGGTTAATATAGGCTCCACAGCGTATAATTCTGTTGCTCGCGAGGTTTTTTTATTTTCGCAGGTTCGCGTGAATAATTTCATAATATAAATCCTGAATGTGTAGGTGAATTTTCAAGGCTTTTGTGCTATAACATTGCGTGAACATATATCAGTATAACGAGTTGTTTTCTGTCATATTCACTGATGTCAACATTACCTAGTCGAAATTCCATTCTGGTAAATTGAAGTCCATGCGGACATCAAGGGTAGAATTAGGAGACAGCATCATTCGTATAGGAAATTTTGCGTAGATTCCAAAAATCACTGTCTCCAAGCTGAAATATTGTCCGCCCATAGTCAAATTACCCATTTTCAAAATGGCCGCCAAGAGGTTATCGTAACAAAATATAATTTTAATAAACGGTCTAAAATTCCATTCAAACCCTCTAATATTACAAATCAATGAATGCACAAATCATTGATGGCATTACTTTTTCTTTATTGCTCATGTAAATTGTCAAAATTCAAAATGGCTGACAAAATGGTGGCCAAATGGTCTTTCTATCATAACCTGTGTATTAGTTCAGCGGATTTTATTAATATTTTGGGAGAATCGTTCTCATCGTGTTAAAAGCACCAAATTTGTTACAGAGCTGGACTATAGTAACTAAACTTATCCATATTGGAAGCAGAACCACCTAGTAGCTGTACTGTTTGAGCTTTGTTCAGGGCATTTTCAATCCCCTTTATTTTTTTCAATTAATCTAAGTTATTATTTAAAAAAATATATGTTTCACCAAAAATGTCCACAAGACTGTTTATTAATGCTTTTAACAGTTTATTTAGTCAAGACAGGGGCGGATACATAAGGTGTGGGGGGGGGGGATCGCACTCCTTTTTTTCGACAAATTAATATAAAAAAAATACCATAAATCGAGTAAAATAGCTCAAAATGTGATTAAAGCTGGTATACTAATATAGGGGACTAACCTAGTACATTTTCTTAACTACAGCGAAAAGACTTCGCCAAGGGCATTTTTCACCTACCCATATTTTTTTTTAAAAGTAGTAAGTATTTTTAAATATTATTTTTCACCAAATATATCTACAAAACTGTTTATTATTGATTTTAGCAGATTATTTAATCAAAGCAGTGGTGGATCCATTGCGCGTTTTTTCGACCAATTATTATAATAAGTACCCTAATTAGGTTAAATGGTTTGAAATGTGATAAAAGCTGCACAAATGAAGGCGAACCAATTTGTAGCTAAAGTTCGAGGGGTTTTTTCCAGGTTATTTTTTTTGCTCGAACACCTTTTTTTGCCAAATTATTATAAAAAGTGCACTAACCTGGCTTAAATACACAAACAAAAATCTTTGGGGCGGCGAATCACCCACGTCAGCCACAAAATATGGACTCGCTATTACATTTAAACACTAAAAACGACCTAATTTGGACAAATAATCTGTTTTTATTTTGCTATTTTATTTTTAAATACCTTAGAGATTTTTCCGGTATTTTACAGATGCAAAAAATTAAAACATTACCTAAAAGTAAACTTCTACAATATATGAAAAACTAACAATATTTTTTTTAGATCTATGAAATTAGTGTCTGTTTTATGTTTTCATTGTCAATTAATAAAATGAGCATGAATTAAATATTTTTGTAGAGCCTTATACCGGTAGGTATGGTAATATAATGTGACATTAACACACGAGTTAATGTAGTGAAGTACAGCAAAGCGCTTCAAAGCATCAGCAGTTGTTGCTGCTGTGCAGTAGTCATGTATTAGAGGGTGAGATTCTTATTATAAAACTTCGATGGAACTATCTCATCGTAAAATTGAGTGCGCCCAACTCATTATCTTGCTTTATTATTGACAAAACAAGAAATCAAAATATGGAAGCTGATGTGCCTCAGATAATTAAGGAGAAATAGGGAAGAACCAGAAGAACTGAGATACCATTTCACTGTCGTCATTCCATCCTACTCTATGTTTTTTATGACTTTGGTAAGTTTGATTGTACCCAGCATGTAAATTGGGGAATATTGTTACACACTATTAGTACCAATTTTAGTGATACGTAATGGCAAGCACATTTCCCACCTGCAAAAACTATTAAAACGTGATAAAAAGTGACGGCTCAGTAAAAAGTGGAACAGCTGGTGGGGTGCAGTGGGACAATTTCATATATCTCCTTAGATACATCGATGCTAGAAATAAAGGGTATTGTAAAGAGGTGTGAATGATTAAAACAGTATATGAACACATTTACACAATACATATCCAGTTGATGAAGAAGTACTGGAATCGTACGTGGAGAAGTGGGTCACTTACGGAGAGAACAGTTTACCCGATGCCTAACACTAGTTATAGCCCCAGTTCTTCCTCTTTTATAATACATTCATTTACTCAATAATCACTACTATATAATTATAGTGAAAAAAAATTATACATACAGATGAATAAGGTAGCGAGGGTGATCTGAACACATAGAATATGATATACTAGTCTATACAGTCATATTAAACTTGCTTTACATCACTATACTCTACTAGTGTCTGTAATTTGATTCTTGAAGAAGATGCTACAAATGAAGATGAACAGTTGCATCCCGCGTCAGATTCAAAGATGAGACCAGACACACACCTGGTCAAACTTTTCACTTAAATTTCCCTTATCACTTCAAATTCCTTTGGGTCACAATAAAAAAATCGGGGATACATTGAAATATTGTAAGGACAAGTGAATTTTCCTTACAAATAAATAGTAAAAGATGGTAAGGGCTAGTTGGATTTCGCTCTGCGCTGGTAAAACCTTTAGTCGAATTTGCACCCCTGAAAAAAACCTTTAGGGGCATCCCCATCGACACACGTTGCGACGTTGTTGCGACGTTGAACCAACGCCAGTGACGTTGATTCAACGTTGCAATAACGTTGTGTGCCCAGTGGGGTATTTTACTGCTACTGACACTTCACCATCCATTGCCCATACTCTGATATAGTGGAATATTTTACGGGCTAGTGAATTTTCCTTACAAATATATAGTAAAAGATGGGAAGGGCTAGTTGGATTTTGCTCTGGGTTAGTGAAACCTTTAGTTGAATTCGCACCCCTGAAAATAACCTCTGGGGACACATAAAACTGCTACTGACACTTCAACACCCATTGCCCATACTCCGATATAACTAATTAAACACATACCTGATCACACTTCATAGTTAAATAAATGTATCTCTTCAAATGACTTTGGTTAGTGACCTTCAATAACCTCTGATGTCCAATCTCACCACTGCCAGCATCTTAATGTCCATTGTCAGACTCCCATGGGCCAGATAAATAACCTTTCCAATGATACAAGACACAAACTTAGTCAAAGTTTTCAGTTAAATCACCCTTATATTTTGAAATGACCTTGGGTGATGACTTTAAATGACCTTACTAAACACATATATGCTCAACTGGTTTAGTGAAATCACCTTTGCCTGTTTGCGTGATTTTTATGATCAAAAACACGATTTGTCAGCAATTTTGGCGACCATCTTGAATTTGGACAATTAATATGAGCAAAAACGTACAAATTGTGCCGGCAATACATTCGGCACTAATATATTAGTAATTATAGCGTTTAAATGTATTTTTAGGCCGGCTATTATGATTTTATTGTTTTACAGCAGCTTTCTGGCGGCCATTTTGAAAATGGCTAATTTGACAGTGATCGGACTATATTTCAGCTTGGAGACAGTGATTTTCGCATTCTACGGGAAATTTCCGATAAGAATGAGGATGTCTCCATATTCTACTAATGATGTCCGCATGGACCTTTTTCTATGCTTCGTTTCAGAAATGGAGTCTCGACTATAATGTTCTATTAAATATAAGCCTACACTATTTCACTTTTCAAGCAAAATAAAGCACACGTATAATTAAAATTCGCAAAACACCGAGCAAATAACAAAACGCCAGATATTGGACATATAAATGTCTTTTTAATATAAAAGCTGTTTAAATATTTAAATCCTCAAACATTGTGCAGCAGTGGCCCGCAAATATCAATATTACGCTGTGGGGTTGGAAGTGTGTTTATAGGTCTTGTGCCGTGTGCAAATAAACAGGAATCTTTGTTGTGTAGTGGTATAATTCAACAGTAATATTACAATT
Organism: Flabesymbios commensalis; assembly: GCA_964017125.1. NCBI lineage: Eukaryota > Metazoa > Annelida > Polychaeta > Terebellida > Flabelligeridae > Flabesymbios > Flabesymbios commensalis. The sequence continues at coordinate 44,366,762 of OZ024912.1, read as the reverse complement.
TCCTGAGAAAATTATGTAACAATAAATTGAGTATTTTTTTAGAAACTTACCTTTATTTACATAATATATTTCAATACTGTTCATAAATATCATTTGTAATTATGTAATAATGTTCATGATTATAATTTGTAATAATGTGATGTAATAATAATTCATATTTTACATTAAAATGGGGGAGGGTAGGGGGGGGGGGGGGTCCGTTCTCTAGAATAGCAGTGTGTCCACCCTCATCTCGGGTGAAAATGTTAAATATAACTTGACAAGGCAAATGAAGAAAAAGATATCAAAATATAAAATAAAGAAACGCCCCACAATAAATACAACTAATATTCACTTGTTTTAACGGCGCCATTTTGCCTTGGCGCTCGAGTTCTCAGAATGTAACCAGAAACCCAGAAAAAACAAGACGTTGAGCCAATGTTGATTCAATGTTAGCCTACCGTCTTCGACATTGGCGCAACATTAACTCAACATTGGGTAAACGTTTTGAGTTTGTTGGGAAGGGCACGACACGCTGGGTTACATTTCATTCGGAATCATCATAACGAGACATTGATTCAATGTTGGGTAAGCGTCGTAGACAGTGGCCCAACTATAAAACAACATCGCCTCAATGCATCATGTTTGCTGGGTGGCCACGCGATTTAATTCTTTAACATGTTTAGAAGGTGGTACTTAATGTGCTAATAAAAATGAAAACCCGAATATATGCGACACCGGCGGTTGAAGAGTTAAACGCCGGTTCCGCCAAGAGCTGAAGTGTAGAATAATACTGTTTGTTTGAATACTCCGGAGAAGGTTGACAATAAGCACCTATTCTATCAGCGGAGAGACAAATCGATGAAATGACGAGCAAAGCCTGACTTTATTGGAATATTTATTTCGATCACTCTTTCGTATAGCCGAGGCTACGCAAAGAAGAATTGGTGTTATATGGTACTCAGATGAGAGGCATATATAATAATACAGTTCTGAGGTGACGAAATTGGTCTCCGCGTCACCATGGGTTACTGCGGCAAATTCAAGTATATTTAGTGTCGATCAATATTATATTGTAATAGTTCACTTTAGTCGTGGTGTATCATATTCACCAATTTCTTAGTGCATTCTCAGCAAATTTTCATTTAACCCTTTCAGGCCTGAATTTACCATTTTCATCTTCATCCACTACAAGCTGCGAATTGCTGCCGCAATTCTCAACTTGTAGTGGATGAAGATGAGTTGAAGTGGGTGAAAAATTACCATGTATTCTTTTGTGATAAAAATAAGATCTTATTATGCAATATCTCATTTTAAAGAAAATCAATGACGGCATTCATTAAAACTGATATTTGAACGTTTCAAGGTCATCTGAAGCTCAAATCCATGATGGCGGCCATTTTTCGACCTATTTGATGGTTAACTTTTAAATAAACTCCAGTCTTCTTATGTAACCCTTTACGACTTAAATAGAGACAGCTATCTGTAGAAGGTGGTCCCATTGAAATAATATCTAGAAGTATTCCGTAACACATGCCACGTGGAATGTGTGAGAGCCTTTAAAATAAAATAATCGTTTTGCCCAAAAATCATTTTCGCAACCTCACGATATGTTAGATTATTGGTGTTTTATGAATCCAAACAGACTTTTGTGGCCCCAAAACAATTTAAATTTTTTTTTTTTAATTAACCGGAAGTCCAAATTAAACCTATCACGCCGCCTGGCACATGTAAAATCTTCAGATTGATTTATGCACAACTGGACCAACCCACACATTCATTTTTTCCATCAGCCTCACAGTCCCCGTGATTTCACCTAAGCTTTATAAGTTACACGTATTGTACCAAAGACATTCCACAGCTAGGTCTACAGAAGATGTAGATAATCTGTAACATGCTTATTGATGTCTTTTTCTTAACATTTGTTAAATTAACAATAATTGTGGCTTGGTCCACTTGTGCATGAATACAAATCTTAGAATTAATTTATGCACAACTGGACCAACCCACACCTTTATTTTTCCCATCATCCTCGCAGTTTCCGTGATTTCACACAAACTATAGAAAGATGCACGTATTTTTATTATGGAAACTTCGGAAAAGATCTACAGACGACGCAGACGACAAATTACAGTCTGTAATTTGTTTATTATTGTAAATTTTCTACATATATTTGTATTTGTTGAATTTACATGAAATATGGGTTGGTTCAGTCGCGCATAATTCGAAATGGTCATTCTGATTTATGTAAAACTGAACCACAGTTTATTTGAGGCAGCGAGGCTCGAAACCGGAGGTATCTGAAGATGTGAGTATGTTCCATGAATTGAGATTGTGGATACCGTGTGTTAGTTTAACTCAATATTTTGCTCATTTGCTTTCCTGAATTTACAGTAGACCATAAACTTTAACTGCATTTATCTCAAAACGAGCTTTTGGAGATTGGTCCAGTTGTGCATAAAGGCGTCCAATTTTAGGCATTTTTTTAAACAAATTTATCACCTGTAATTTATACAAAATGAAGTTGAATTTGAATTGAAAAGGGTGGGTTAAACATCATCCATATTTAATTCACATGTCACATTTAAAGCTCGCGATATTTCTAGCTTACTGATTTGACCGTAATGGTCATTTAATTCATCTATTATCGTTCCTTAGCCAGTGATTTTTTATGGATTGACAGGCCTATACACAGGACAGATTATTTTATTGTAAATGGTGCGGATCCAGAATATACTAGCATTTTTTTAAATTTCATGATGGATGCAGCTGTTAGGGTGTATATATATTAAAAAGAACAGGAATTGAAAACAAAATTACGATCAATCATGGGAGTAAAAAGTCAACTAGACTAGGAAATAAAACTGATTCGTAAAAGGTATGTATTCAAATTATTCATGTTTGGCTCTTTTTAGGTCTAAAACTTTGTAAATTTAATGTTCTTCACAACCCATCTAGCTCCCAACGTTATGATAGGCCCCACTATAGTTTCAGGTGTAATATTAAATAATAAAATAATAGATATATAGCTTTGTTGTTTAAAATGGATGCGATTATATTCGTGTTTTTTTTATTTTGTTTATAAGCTCAATAAATGACAGTTTTTAAACATGTCTATGATAAAACCTGACATCAATCAGCACGATTGACGTCAATTTTGTCAAATATAAATAAGTTGTGAATCGGGTTGCGTAGGCCCACACGTTCGGTGAGAAATCTAATTGAATAACTCGGCGGTTAAAGTTTTAACATCTACCACAAACTATTTAAACTATTTCAATGTCATTGTATTTGCTTTGAATATTGTTTATTGTCTCAGCAGCACAAGGGTTAGGACAATACTATATAAGAATAATATCATAACATAGGAATCAAATAATGTAAAGGATCAATATCATTGTAAACACTATGTTTCAAAATGAATAAAATATGGCAAATCAGGTCAAATTTGTCCATAATTATACAATTATTTAGCTACATTATCATGTTTAAAATACCACCCAGTAAGATACAAATAGCGAGGACGTGAGACAAAACTGCAAAGCAATAATTTACCCCTCCAGAATTTATGACAATTTTCATTAGTATAATAACACACAAATTTATAGTGAATGAAACTTGGGCCAATAATTGTATCGACAAAAAGAATACCACCTTTAACACATTGGTTCTATGTTTCATAATGTGGGATTCGTTTTTCTTTTGTAAAGTTACTGTCACACAATATATCAACATCAAGAAAGCTAGCATAGCAGACAAATTCACGGAACACACAAATATCAATATGGGTTTCCCTTTAACTTTAAAATCACAATCACCAATAGAGCAATACTTATCCAAAAGCACGAATTTGTTTTGTAACTGTACAACAATTGTATACGCGCCATAAAGTGTGTGTACACTGACCCATATGAGAGAAGTTAAAAACGCCATCTTCTTCACACGTAAAAGACGATGACCAAAAGGGTAGATTATTTTCAATCCAACTACGAACATCGAAATCACTTTAAAAGTCATAGTGGTGCCCAATGAGATAGAAAACATGGTATTTATCAAATAACAAGCAGTGCTTCGTTTCCAACCCAATAAATTAATATCTGTCATTCCAATACCAGATATACAGATCAACGACAGTGTTGAAATGGATTCTGAGACAATGTGATTCAGTTTCACTATGTTATAATGTTTCTTACCACTGCGATTATTCCTTTCCCACAATATATTAAATGTAGAAATTGTTGTAAGAGTGACTGCTGCAACCAGTAAACAACAAAATACAATGGCTGTTGGAGAGCTGTCAATTAGCCCATAACATTTGTTTCTACGACCTTCGTATGTGCATCTGAGTTGTTGTGAGAGAAGACAGCATAAGTTATAATCAGAGACCTTCACTTCCAGTACAGCATCCTCTTTGGGAATTACCAATAGATCCATTGTAAATTTTACATATCTTAAATTTAACAGTTTCAACGAATACATGTATTTGTTAGAATTGATCATAATAATGTGTACAGGATTGCTGGTCAAATCTAATAGAAGTAAGAATGATAATCTAAAGTATTTGTTAGAAATTATATTGATGGCATTGTAGCCTAGATCTAACACAACAAGTTTTTTTAGCGCAGCCGCAGTAACAAATTTTGTATCATTCAATCCATTGTTGCTAAAATCTGCGAAAAGTAAAAATTGATCTATTGCATATGAATTATAAGGGAATACAATAGATTCCACATCACAGAATGATATGTCAATATAAAGTATAGATAACGTGGACAATAAGTCCAAAGAAACTATTTGTTGAGTCCCCTTTAAGACAACCCCTTTGGCATATAAACTCTGCAGATGTTGTAAATCTCCCAAAGAATTTGATACGACGCATTGCATAATATATCCATTACACTGGCAATTACTAGGACATTGATTGCATATGATTTCATCGTCGAATGACGAAACACAGTCAACGTTCCCATCGCATATTTGTTCACTACTCAAACATCGGATTTCTCCACGACACCTTAGTAAACCGGGACATGACGTATTGGAGCAGTACTGCTCATCTTCTCCATAAAGACAGTCCATCTGGCCATCACACACCAGCGACATATATAAACAATAATAACGTTCACATTTAAACATTCCCGGACAAGCCACGTCTCCGCAGAGTAAAGATCTGTCTAGAAAAGCACATTGCTTATCGTGCGCTTTTATCTGGCACATATCCGAAAATGTCTTGAAACTCTCTTGGCAGCTTATTTTGAAATTATCAAAGAAGGGAATAGTCACGTTTGTTTCCGTCTGGAACACACCGTACTTCTGTTCATTCCATAAAGTAAAATTGCTGAGAGCGAGGTTTGCAGCTATTGTGTCCAGATTGATGTTTGTTCCAGGCATGTCCTTATTGACTGTATATACTGCCATAATCAACTCCGTTTTATTAATGTGCTTGATGGCTCTCTTAAGGCATGATTCACCTTCCATCAATACTGAACTCTCCACGTCAATGCCGTCACAAACAGCATGTATCTTTAGAGGCTTTAGAATCACAGATGTATTTAGATATTCACAAATCGAATGCACAGGATATATTTGACACGGTAAATTTAGCGTGTCATTGATTAAAACAAATTCATCATTGTTAATAATATTGGTAGGGCATCCGTGTTCGTCGTCTCCATCCACGCAATCTACAAGAAAATCACACTTATAAATCGTCAATACACATGTACCATCATTACAGTGATAATATTGAGCACCACACATCGAAAAGCTTGATAATTGGCTTTGCTTTTCGCAAATCAAAATGTCAGCGTGGATGACATCATTGCAGCGCTTATATTTAGCACCCCAACCATGCATGGTATTCATGCTATCTACATCTGTCATGAGCATGCTGTAGAAAGCGCTATATTGAACAATACCACATAATTTGTTTATTCTCACTGGAAGTGTATAATCCATGAAAAATATTTTCATCATTCTTAATAGCTGAGATTGGCTGTTGCGCTTCACAGCCATTCCGACTACTGTGCTCGCTAGGAGAGAATCATTCAAATATTTGGGAATCTCCATGTGGTAAATATATTTGAGCTCCATTTTTAAATCATGAATCATAATATATGTATACTCTCCATTCTTTGGAATCGAATAAACAGTGTTCAGTCCCAGCACAGAGCTATTCATTGAAGAACAAATTGTGTCTGCAATTTGAAAAGATAAATAGTCAGGTGCTTTAAAAATGCCATAACATTTTTTTGATGTACTATTTAACAGGAACCAATCTTTGTCGCAAAAATAGTTCGACTGTGCAGAAACCAGATGCCCCTTGCGACCACTAATCTCATTGTGAGAGCGACAGATAAACGTGGCAAGAAACTTTCTGTAACAAGACGCCGTAAACCATAAAGAGTAGCTGTTGTGTTTTCCCATAAGTTTGGTATTAGGTATTGCGATGCAGCAATTTCTCCGGGGAGACATACTTGGCTGTTTTTTCATAATTACAGGAAAAGTATTTTCAATAGAAGTATTTCTTTTTGCAATATGTATAGTAACATTGGGCTGGATGACTGTATGGGAATCTGGATTGAACCAGGCCGTGGTGGTAATGAGCTCATTATGTGACCAGGAAAAAGCTCCCTGCAAAACATAAACATGATTATATCAGTCAGACAATGTAATAAGCACCGCTGCCGAGGCGAGGTGCTGTGGATGTTGAAATAGAAAAAACCCCATTAATTTTAACACTGAACCTTTAGCTGTTGGGTTAACTATTTGAAACTTTATATGAACGATATACTCATGATAGGTCCTATGCCAATTTAAAGAGCAATAAACACATTACAAAATTCATCATCGACACATAAATTAATAAAATGCAATAAAATGATTACCTTTTCATTTACTCTGAGTCCCAGAAAGAAGACATCACCAAAATCTGAAGCTGCTCGAATGTGACCTTCAAGTATAACATCACTCATACTCAAGGTCATGTTTTGTTGTTCACATGTGTTCTGAGCCTCTATCCATGTTGTCAACCTGGTATGAAACATAGACTTATTTCAATGAAATTTAGTGCACATCTGTGACCCATCTGCATGTAATCAGTCGCACGCTTAGAAATGTTTGTTTCATTGAATAAATTGATAAAGAATATAGCTGTTTTCATGTAAAAGTGCTTATTTCTGATAAAATCTACTTTTGTGTGCTTTATTGGAATTCATTGAATATTCTTTTAAAAGATTTTTGTATTTAAAGATTGGGGTTCAAATGTTAATTAAATTTTTTTTTAAATGCATATCTTCGGTTTGAATAAAGATAATCACTTGCTTTCTTACTATTGTAATATCTCACTCCCTGGTAAAATGCTTTAGTGCAGATGGGTCCAATTTTATTGGTAAACTTGAAACTATATGTATATAATTGATGCTGATCCAAACATATTATAGATGTGGGACATTATTGTGCTGTTTGCGGGGCAAATTGTAACAATCCTGTACATGTACTACTTTTTAGTGCTCAAGAGAAACAAAATAAACTATTTTGGATGTTGAACCGAATAGTGAGCCATAATAGGCCAACATTGACTCACCGTCTTATTTTTTTATTATATAGACGTCTGTAATATTGACTTGTGCCATACATGCAACAATTCAGATATTGAATTGAAGTTATCAAAATTAATACACATTTAACACTTATAGCTCTACAAAATACTACCTCTTGCCGTAGAAACGAAATGTGATGTCATTCGTAGTCCATGAATTGTCAGAGTTACTGACGGAATTCTTCTTGTTCATGGCGTTAACATGTCCCCTAAAAATTCTGTGTAGCGACAAGAAATCTATCAATATGTCACAATCTATGTGCCATTCACATGGCAATTTGGGACCGATGACTGATATACGTAGTCCATGGAAATGGAATCCGGTGAATAAAATCTCTCCGATATTTGCAGTGAGCTCAACCACGGTCTTGTTGAATCTGTCCCATATAAAGACAGAGTATGTAAAATTCCTACATTCAACTGGACAGCGACCACCATAATAAGTTCGTATGTAAGTAGCTGTGTAATTCACTGTGGGGTCTTCTTTGTAAATCAAATTAGGCGATTCGGTTCGATTTAGACTAAACGTGACACCGTAACATTCACTGGCGAACATGTGCATGCCCAGAGCAGGTGTTATAATCAATTGAAGAATCGCATCAGAATATCCACATGACGCTATCCTCAACTCAATACCCATCTGTTTCTTTCTGCTTTCTGCTAAGCAGATATAAGGCAAAGACAGGGCAGCACTTATAAGATACTCGCTTTTCATTAACAAAATATCACTAATGCTACGATAAATATTCAAATTTCGTCGATGCCCCAAAGGCCAATTTATCACCTCAATTGCAGTCAAGTTGTATTTGAGGTGCGACATGTTAATACCCAAATAAGCAATGCATTTATAAAACGAATCAAGTTTAAATACTCTCAGATAAGCACTTCCGATTGGTCTACCGGATTTCCCTCTGAATACAAACGTATGCCTACGTATTTGCGGATAGTTAGAATATGGGGGATTAACAAACCTTTGACAATCTTCTGTGTCATCTATAATTGCTGTTTTCTTTTGTAAATCTCTTAATTCCAGGTAGTGATGTACACATTGCGTATCTCGATTAAATACTATTGATACATATCCGCTGGAATAACCTGGAAACCAAGCTACAACTACCAGCAACATTGACTTGCCTTCACCAAAAAAGGTGTAATTATATTTATGTTCACAGAATCTCTGCTCGTCATAATATACGTTATTTGCAACGAATAACCCACCATATTGACATTCTAGTGAGAGGGCATCAGATATTATTGTGGGACCTGTATAACGCAGGTCAATCTGAAGGGATACGGATTCTATTTTATAAGTTGGTATTAAGTAACATATTTCAATATTGGCATCGCTTGATTGTTCAAATAGCTCAAACTTGCCGTTCACGATTTTAGTTTTGCAAGGTCTATGATCATTGTCTATTTCTTGAATAGTTATTGTGAAATCATGGGCTATAGCAGATGTGAGTTTTTCTATTTTTACACATGCGATGAACGCGCTTGTAATTTGCTTATGATGACACATCAACATACAGCTAATATTTAACAGACGACGAGATTTTTCACCAGGTCCATCGTACAAAACAATATTTGTTTCAGATGTCATTCGTGATGAAATCATTATCTGTATTTGTTTAACATTTCTTGCAATAATGTGAAGATAGAAACTGTCCACTTTGTAACGCATTAATTTTTTGAAGACAGAATAGGGATTATAAAGTGCATACTTATGGAATACAATGTTGTTCACGTGGTGGATATTTGAGATTCGAGCTCTTTTGTAGCTACTATAAAATACATTCAAGCGGTGCTCCATATTAGTTATAGTAATAATAACTAATCTGGCTTTGTTGTTTGTAGTGATTGCTCTCCATGGAATTCGTCTCCCGTGGTAAAATGAATGCCGTGTACTTGTGGAATATGAAAAATACATGCCATGACTTCGAAAACTGGGGTGTAATTCAAAATTAAATATAATAAAATCGATTTTTATAACAAAATTTGGCATCAATTCAATATTCAATATAAGATGCCGAGACTCTATTTCAATTTTATCCGAAGCCACACTTCCACAATAATCGTGTTTGAACATTTCAAGTTGAGAATCGTTGGTTAATATTTTTTTTCCTTTGTAGCAATGAGAAATACGTGAGCGGATGCACCCAAATAGACTTTGTATTTGACATTGTATATTATGCAGCTCCATAAGCTGCATGCAGTCTGTGAGGTCTATCAGAAGTGCTTTAGTGTCAACGGAGATGTGGTCGTTGACAACCCCTGAGAGGTGGTCGCTGAACACAGGTGCGAGTAGAAGTACACTGTACAATAACAGCTGAGTACCTGTCATGACGCTACCAGAAGGTCAATCCTTCCGGGTCAACACATCTCTGTATAAATCTAAAACAAGCAATATCAATTTGTAATTCACAAAAGAAATTAAAGAACATAAAATAGCCCTAAATCATGTGGTTTAAGGTCATTAGGTATTTTATTTGAATTTGAATTTTCTTCCATATCATGGAAGAAAATTCGAGAGTATAACAATACAATTTACTGTAGATATGGAAGAAAATTCAAATGGAAATAAAATACTTTATTTTGATGGAATAGGCCCTGCATAATACACAAATAACTGTTTTCTTCTCCTTAGTCTGGCATAACTTTCACAATAAGATCAAAAAAGCTGGATGTTTCATCGAAGCTAATTGCATGTTTAAAACATTCAAATCATTATCGATATCTTAAAATCAATATAATCAGCATAAGCTACATGGTTTGGTTTGTTTCTACACGTATTCTATGATCAATTGTAGTTTAGGTCAGCGATATAATATATATATATGATTACATTAAATGAATCTGACTATAGACCATGTAGATTTAGTTGAATGAGTGGTCCACTGTGAACCATTAACTGATTAACGGGATGAGAGTATGCCCAGAAAGCTTCGCTACAGAGATAGTGAGAATAACCGCCACCTGGTGAATACGTATAAACTAAGCATGCATTGGAGTGAATTTTTACTCTGATAAGCGTAGATTTACAACCATATTTCTACACTATGTGGGCGGGGGCCCTAGGGTAGTGGTTAGCACCGCTGCCTTTCACGCCAGAGTCCGGGGTTCGGTTCCCGGTCTCGGCGGTTTGAAAGAAACAAAATTGTTTCTTCCCCATCCACGTGTGAAAGTTAGTATTGTGGGGAGCCTCCGTGACCGAGAGGTAGCGTGCTCGGCCTCAGACCGCCAGGGCTCGAATTTCGAATCCTGTGTCTGGAGGACAGTGTCATCTCAATCATCTCACCATCCTCAGGAGGTTCTCCTGGCCCAGTTTAGCCTATATGTGCACAAAGGTGGCCTAAAGCCCGATTCATTTCATTTCTACACTATGTGAATCGCCTAACAAGGAAAATAAGATGGCTTCAAGTTGCAATAGCGAACTTGAAGCAGAAATTCAGCGACTCTGAAATCATAATTACCGCTCGTGATAACAACATCTACACATTGAGACAGCGAAACTATCAACTAATAACAGAAAGAAGTAGTTGTAATAACACTATCAAAATCTTAAGGGATCAATGTTCTGAAATAATCACCAAAGCTAATATCGTCGCCTCGGAGCTGAAGGATCCTATCTGACACTCGTCAGAGTGGCAGATAGGATCCTTTAGCTCCGAGGCGACGATATAGTCGCGAACATCTGCTTTCCGATACGTTTGTCCAGATTGAAAAGATGCAAATGGCGCTATCAATCAGACAAAACAATTGTGACATTTCCAAGCATTTTGTTTAACGTGGGGAAGTATTTCTGGGCCAGCATAAAAGCGTGATACACGAGCTACTTGTTGACAGACAGAAGCTAATTCAAACCATTCAAACATACAGCTCAACATCTATTCTGAATTTACACAAATCTCTTTATACACTTGTACAAACATCTTCTAGACTTAAATACGAGTTTGAACACACGAAATCACACCACAAAAATAACGATATTTGGTCTCCCCGTTCTTCATCATATTCAACACGTGGAGCCGACAGATCAATTAGTCCATTGATCTGAGCGAATTCGCCGCTTGAACAACTAGTCAGTCAGTCTGTACCCAAAAATAACACTCAGGTATACACTGAAAGCCAGATAATTTCTGATGGTTCCAGGTGTTGGGCACATATGTGGAGGTAATCGCCAGGGTGGATGTAGGTTTTGAAAGTGGTGCAATTTTTTTACGAAGCATGTTCTTTATATGCGACCGGACATTAAATACGCAAAATAGGAATAGCATATATTAATCCAGCAGCCATGGGATCAGCCTTCACAAAATCCCCCCAAACCGGGTTCATGATGATTTTGGTAGGGGAACATGTGTAGAATCAAGATATTAATGATGTTCAGCTGACATCATCGAGTATTTTTAGTTATTCAAGATGGCGTCCAAGATGGCCGCCAGCGTAAATAGTGATCTAGATATAGTCAGTGAACACCAATGTAGTAGAAATGGTGCATTACGAAAGAAAAGTTAGTTAACATTGAAAAGTTTACACAATTGCCATTACTATATCTGTAAGTAACTGTATTGATGCCAATCTATCACCACTAATAATGAATTAATTATTATTAATAATAATTAATTAGAATAAAAAATTGTCATTACCATAGTCACTGTATTGATACCAATCCTTCACCATTAATAATGCATTAAAATTATTTTTAGCCTATATGGATAATAATTTTGTCCTAATTGACACCACAAAAGTGTTCGTTAAAAAGACTCTGGGGTTAAAAGGGTTAAATAATGATCAGAATCGTCTGGGAGTGGTGTAGCTGGATTCAGTAACTTTTAACTAGATAAAATGGTGTATTACAACAGAAAATTGAGCTGAATTTACCCAATTTACTCAATTTCCTAAGTATGACTATATGTCGGCGGCCATCTTGGACGCCATCTTGAATAACAAAAAAATTCACCACTTTTAAACTCTACATCCCCCCTGGTGATGACCCCCAAGCATATCCCTAAGAGCTGGTACCATCAGAAATTATCTAGCTTTTAGTGTATACCTCATCAAAAACTAAGCCCTTTTTGTTATGCTGGCTGACTGACTAAACAGTTATCCCGTGCTTGTCTGATCCTCAATTGACCCATTTGTGTGTCTATTGGTGGCCGGCCTTCCCTGGCGCCGCTACCGACTGACTACATACAACTTTCTTCAGCCTCTCAGATTTTAACATGCCATTGGTTTTAACTGTAGCATGATGGCCGTCTTTAATGACGCCGCTGTCGTGCTAATTATTCCTTCCCATACCCCGACCCCCTTGATCCTATATCGCAAACCAGAGCGTTGATGTGAATTAACATGTAAAATGACGTGGGCTGCCTTGTATGTGTGGTTATACCATTATTTTTGGTTACATTGCGTTTTTTAGTAAGATTAAAATAACGACCCTTTCCATTCAATTCCATCACGCCCTTCGACTTAGAAACGTCATAAGAGGGGGAAGTGTAGGCTGGTACAGAGCAGTATGCTGTTTGTTAATGTCAGATACACGTGATGACTGCTAATAGTAAAAGTCGTATTGCGGAAGGGTTTTTTCTCCGGGGTTTAATCCCACGGTTTTTCCCTTCACAATTTATATTGCACAATAAAAATAAATAGTCTAATGTCCACATTTTTCAGAATGAATATTTCAGAATGAACGCATAAAGTCCTATTCATCTTATTCTTATTTATTCCTTTGCCATCTTTGTCGTTAATTGTTTCCAACAAACTCGCTAATATTTTATATTTATCAATTATGTATTAATCAAGAAAACCGGTACTATACTTTTAGATCCGTAGTTAAAATAAAATACTGTTATAACAAACTCTTTGCAAATTAAACGGAGAAGAGTGTTGTGATATTTAGGTGTGCGAGACCATGCCATCTGGCCTCCTCACGTGAACTCTGTCGCGAACCCGCGAAATATAGTGAGAGAGGTCAGTTATTACCTGGATGCCATACAGAACGGTCAAGATCATGATCTCCTAGAAGGAAACGACTGGGTTATCACGTTTGACCGTGGTCTGACACACAGGTTGTAACTCATTGCTTTTCACTGTATGCATGTGCAGTGAAATTTACAACAGTACATTATGAATACAATATTATAATACAAACTTTATTTAAGTCATCAAGGATATCAAGAGTTTAAATTTGATATAATTAGTGGTCTCTGCAAAGTCAAAAATCAGTATCTGCGTACTTGTAAAGTAAGCGGATACTGTATTTTGGGTTTGCACGACAGTATTCATAAAATCTGGTAATGTTTAATAAACTCGAACTGAGAATTGCGACAGCAAGTTAAAGCGATTTTATGAATAACTCGAGGTGGATACAAATTACGAAGAATACATGAGTGCTGAGAGCGGTAAAAAAGCAAATTAACAAATGCATTGGTGAGGCCAAAATCATGATAACGCGACATATATACATACATAGATATTGTATTTTTGACCTACCCACTCAGGTTAGTTGCCCTGGGGAATCATCCAAATGCCATTGATATAAATCTTAAATGAGAGTCACTTATGTTTTTACGCCCTTTTCCAGGTGGTCCTATTACGACCATCGGACCTCATATGCCACTTCCCAGAATATTACACATAAAAAGTGGCATAAAAAAACAAACAAATAGCAAACAAATGCTATGGCTTTAACGATAATAAATGCTGTCACTTCATTTGACAACTGAGAAGAACTCATAACTAATATATTACTATAAGATCTTACCATAATTATGTTTTCACTTAGTAATTAAATTAAAAGAATCGTACTTGCAAAGAGACGTGTCAAATAACCCAGTTAGTTTTTAATTATCATAGTGCCTGTAGCGGTTCAAAGTCAAAAGATGATAATTGCTTACTTTTTCAAGTAAGCAATTACTGTCTTTTAGTTTGCATGACATTATTTGAGTATAGTACACACGTAACCAAACCGGTACATCTACATTTCATTCAGTAGCTTTGATGTTTAACCGAAACACAAAACTGTGCTTATCATCTTATCGTATATTGGGTTACTGATTTAAAACAAAAGCAATATTTGTCATGAAAAACTGGGTGTGAATTACAAAAACCGACACTTAATAATATACGAATTAACCATTTAAGAACATAGTTTTTACTTTGAATTAACATTCACATCACATAAACCTAAACTTTTTCAGGTATAACAGGAAAATAAATAATTAGACCCGTAGATAATAATATTTTAATAAATATAAAGGTCTTGGATTTTTCCAAGATAGCGATATTAATGTTCCATTAGTTTGACAACTGCTTACTTCACAAGTCAGCGGTCGATGAGTTTTGGCTTTGAATATTTTGCTTTATTTAATTATGTAGTGATAGTTGAGTGCGATCATTGTGGTCGACAAAAACATAACGCTAGCCATTTTCTTTTTGTTTGGACAGGCTAATAGCGATGTTTCATCAAGCTCGTGTACTGTACCATGTTTAAACATGTTGTATTTTACTAACCATAATTAAAAAAATGTATAAACATTATATTTTATTTACAGAATAACACACGAAACTTTTTAAGTCTGTTGTTCTATATTTGAATTGGTTTGACTAATGTATTAAATATGTGCGGGAATATAAATTTCATTTGTAGTTTTAAAAAAATATTGGCAGGATAGGCCTATATATACTTCTAATAATAGTGTTCCACCAAAATAAATAATTGTGATGTGTATGTACCTATCTTTTTGAGAAAAAAATTATCTTCTTTTTTGATACATACATATTTAGTTTCCACTGATCGTAGAAATTGATTTCTGAAATTGAATATTCCACTGCTTGGAATATAATACCGTGTCACCGGCGTAAAGTATACAGTTTCATGGCACTTATTTAATCAGTGCTGACAGCTGATTCGTCTTAGTCTGCGTGTCATTTTCTTGATCATAGACAGATACCTGATATCTTAACACATAAGGCGCTACATTAAATAGTATAAATTTTCACCCACTTGAAGTTGTGTCTCCCTACCGCGACCCACAACTTCAAGTGGGTAAAAATTAGGTTACCAATGCTTGATTTTTCGAATAATTGATCAGTATGGCCAATTTCAAAATGGCCGCCATAAAATCCATGATTTTTCCTGAAATGTATTATTAAACATGGTTTTCTTAAATTTCACATCACAAACACGGTTTTCGGTATCTAATCTTACATTTTGATGCTAGTTTCAGTACTTAAAAATGCTGGAATGTAATATTTACCACCGAATCCAAGATGGCCGCCAGAAAATGGTCAAGAAAATGCTCAAAAAATCACATTTTATCGTACACCATCTAATAGTGTACGATAACCTCCATAAGCGGTATCATTTCATTGAGAGACACGTATGCCCTACCCATGAACAAAAATCAGGTGAATAATGCTTGATGTTTTGAATAATAAATAATGATTATGGTCTATTTCAAAATTGTCGCTGTGAAATCAATTAATTATCGTAAGATGCATTATTGAACATGTTTGTTACACAGTTATCTCACAAACACGATTTCAATGTCTAATCTTACTTTTTAATGCTCACCAAATCCATTAAAGGTATTATAAGATAATATAATACTTACGAAGAAATTCAAGATGGCCGCCGCCACATTGTCAAAATGTCGCACCTTTTTACAAATAATTTATGCGAACACGCTCTACTCTGTATGAAAACCTCCATGAGCGGTATTAATTATTTTCGAGACGTCCCATGAGTCAAAATAAGGTTATTAATGCTTGATTTGTGAAGTAATTAATACTTATGGCCGACTCAAAATAGCCGCCATGAAATGAGTTCTCCTGAAATGCTTCATTCAACATGGTGGGCCTAATAGTCATCTAACAAACATGGTCTTGGTATTTAATTTTGCATTTTAATTTTCAGTGAATCCATTAAAAGTAAGGTGAAGTACTATAAGATAGAATCCAAGATGACAGCAGTACAAATTACAAGAAAACATGTGTTTGTTCAGCTTTGACCCCGTTGACCTTCGGCCTCGTCTCCTAAAAAATTGAACATTCAGTTTCCTTTAATAATTGTAATTATTCAACATACTCTACGTAATAATCATCATAGAAACACTGTTTTGGTGTTTACTTCAGAATTTTATTGTTCAGTGAATCCATTAAAAGTATTTTCCTGTGCTAAAATATAATATTTAATATATATATATATTAAAGGTGACCCTCTCAGAGGGTGACATGATGGCCAATCACCCCATATAAGGAAACACTTGTGCCCCATCTTGTGGCAACTTTGATTTATTTGTCACAAAATTATTCGTACTATATAAGGGGTGATAGATCACCTTTAATCAAAGATGTCAAGCAAAACCAAACATGTGTACATGTTCAGCTTTGATTTTGGGAGTCTTACGCTTTATCTTCTGAAGCTTTCTCTGAACACTATTAATCCTTTAAGCCCCTACGATGCATTAAAGCATAATTTTACATCCCTGAAAACACACCTAATTTTTGTACAACAAGGGGTTTTAAAATGAAAATTTCAATGAAACTGGTATACCAATACATGACAATTTTCTTTAATTTTTAAACCACATCAAATCATCTTCATCCACTTCAAGTCGAGAATTGCGACAGCAATTCGCGGCTTGTAGTGGATGAAGATGACAATGGTAAATTCAGGATTGAAAGGGTTAATATAAGTGATATATTACTATTATCGTATTATAAGTGATATATACAAATGTGTGTTTTTTTCTATAGAAACAGTTGTTATCAGTTGTTTATATAATAACCAGATAACTTACCACGCAACCATTTATATTGTACTGAATAATATCCATTACGCATTTAATCTGAAGTACCTCAATGGCCAAATTTTAGCCCACTTCTAATTATTAAATTCGAAATTTAGAAAATAACTTGAGTGACATTAACTTATTTGCAGATGACGCAATTGTTTGTGGAAAGCACAGGGTAAAGATGAAATAATTAATAATTGAAAAAAATTCCAGTCTTTTGGATAAATGGTGTACCAGGAACACTATGGTGTTTAGTATATAAACATGAAATTGCATATTGCCGACATTCGTCCTTAGAAAATACCTGCCTTTCAAAGCAAGGGTCAAATTTTATCATCAGCTCATTGCAGCTTGATTTGGCGTTATTGGTCAAAAGAAAAGAAAGTTTAAATAACAAAAAATAATGAAAATCAACTGTGTTATTGTTAAATCTTACTTCCAAGCTTCCAAACTACTGTTTTGAAAGCTAAATTGGCTACACTTTGACGAAATAGTATTTTTACGCAGACACGTATGGTATATATAATCAGTAGCTGGTGCTGCTTCACAATATAAAGACACAGTTTACCAATAATAAAGACAAGCAAAATCATTCGCTTGGATCCTGTGCTAAAAATACAAATCATATTCAGAAATAACTCACTTTCCAATACAATGTAATTATTTTCATTGCATTACCGGAAAACGTAAAATAAATGTGAAACATATAGTTATTTTAAATCGATACGTGTCGTTCATGCTTATATGTAAATGATAAATATGTTTAATTGCTGCCAAACATTGAAGTATGCTTACGTATGATGTACATTGAATGTATTTTGCATTGTAAATAGAATTGCAATAATGGTTTACTGATTCAACAAACGTAATGAGTCTAATAAAACAGCCAAAGACGCGCTACCGGTAAATAAAATAGAATCGGTATATTTTCTTTGCTACAAGTGACAGTGTTTTATTCACATGTATTTCCCAGATCCCAAAGTCTGGTCGATACGGGTCGAAGAAAAAGGATACATAGAGATAAACAAATATTGATTATTTTAAATAATTTAAATCCAATTCTCTATAATATAATTACAACATATAGCTATGTTTTAAAGTTATTATAATTATGGGTTTTTTTTGTATAATTGTATATAAATGTTATGTTTAATGTCGACAGTATTTAATTATATGCACTATTCCGATATAGGCCTATACTATACATTTAACGTATTTCGTATTGTATATTTGCGGGCGTAAAGAATATGAGCAAATATGAAAGAAATATCTTATTATTATTACTTGAACACCAATTATAGGCCTATACATTGTGAAATGTAATTTTAATAATTGTTCAATGATTAGGATAAATTAGAATAAAACACGTTTTAAATCACAGAAGTCCTATTTAAGTAGCAAGTATGCTATCTCTTAGAATATTGTTCGTTTATGGTCATTATTTGGGCACCAAGGGTACAAATTCACAATAACCGTCGGCAAATCAACTAATTCTTATGAAATGCGTGTTTTAGATATTAGTCACCTCACAAACATGATATACATGCTTCGTTATCATTACCTATATCTAAATGTTCAATGAATCTATTAAAACTATTTTCAAGTAATAGAATATGATATTAGCGACGTAATCTAAGTAATGTGTTTCCATGTATTTCTGGAGAATAAAAATGAGCTACTTTCACAGCTACCATGTTCATAAGCGGGGAAATTTCAATTTATTACACTCATGTGATATGTTAATAATAATACAATTTCTAAATACGCAGAGGCCTCATAATCAAATGAAAAAAATAGATATTTGAAATAAGGCTTGAACAACAGGTGTCCATGCGTGATTTGTATTATCTTGGTATTATAATATAATAAATATTAACTTTGCTCACAGAAATTATTCTTACTATATTTGTATTATAAGCTAGTATGTTTTCTATCGTAATTGTTGAATCATTTTGAATCATTGGGGGAAATATTTTGTATTGCGTCCATGTTGTTATCGTAGTAGCTTTTTAGTGGCTATAATGGTAGTTTTATCTATATGAAAACAATAACAAATACATTTTCTATAGCAAATTAAAATATTATTACTTTAACAATTACATGGTTTAGAGGCTTAAGACCACCCGTGCTATTGTTAAACAAGGACATATTTTCT
Source organism: Flabesymbios commensalis (assembly GCA_964017125.1). NCBI lineage: Eukaryota > Metazoa > Annelida > Polychaeta > Terebellida > Flabelligeridae > Flabesymbios > Flabesymbios commensalis. Next base: position 44,347,234 of record OZ024912.1, on the reverse strand, counting down.
TGTGAATTTTGTTGAAATATTCTATTAGATTCATTGAAAATTTAAATATAAGATAATACACGAAAACCGTGTTTATGATTTGACTATTAGGTAAACCATGTTCAATACTGCATTTCCTTTTTCACGGCGGCCATTTTAAAATCGACCATAATGATTAAATACTTGACAAATCAAGATTTTGACTTAATGGGTTCCTCTGAACCAAATAATACCGCTCACTTAGGTTTTCGTACATAACAGAACGTGTGCTCAAGAATCATTTTCAAAAGTTTCGAAAATATTATTTGCCATTTTTACGGCGGCCATCTTGGATTAGTTCTTAAATAACATATTTTAGCAGTTGAAAAATATATAGGTATATTCAGTGGATTTATTGAGCATTAAAATGTGAGAATACACACAAAAACTGTTTCTGAGATAAATATTAAGCAAACCATGTTGAATATGCATTTGAAGATTAAGCATTGATTTCACAGTGGCCATTTTAAAATCGGCTATATTGATTAATTACTTTACACATCAAGCAATAATCATATGATTTTGACTCAAGGGTTGTCTCTAAACCAAATGACACCGGTTGTGGGGGTTTTCTCAAAGAATAAAACAAGTGCTCCTGAAATATTTGCAAAAAAATGTGAAATTTTGAACATTTTCTTTATCATTTCCGGCAGCCATCTTGGATTCAGTCGTGAATATCACATTCATTTGTAAATAATTTAACAAACATTAAAATGTAAGATTAGACACTCAAACTGTGTTTGTGATGCAAAATTTAAGAACACCATGTTCATTAATGCATCTTAGGAGAAATCATGGATTTTACGGCGGCCATTTTGAAATTGGCCATAACGATCAATTACTCGACGAATCAAGCATTGGTAACCTAATTCTGACTTAAGGGATGTATCTGAACCAAATGGTACCACTCATAGAGACTTTCGTGCAGAAATGAAGCTGTTGTCATAAACTATATGCAAAAAAATGGAAAAAATTGACAATTTTAAAAAATTGCATTTTGTGACATATTTACAATATCCAAAATAGCTCTTCGAGGTAGGATGATACTGCAAAATTATATTATTTTTTACTATTTTATCTCCACATATATATGACGTGATCGATAAAAAAACTAAATCCAACAATATTTCATTTAACTGGCCCAACATTGTGATAGAGTGAGAATGACGCGAAAATCATATTTTAGCGAATATTTTCGCAAAAAATCGGGTAGGTGTACAAAAGTGTCAAATTCTCAGCTCGCCCCCATTTCCGGCAATGTCATCAACCAGATTCTGTATCTAGAGACCCCTGGGAATGATTCTAGACATGTGGACAAATGTTGTACCGCCGGTTTAGGTAACTCCTGAAATATGGCTATTTTTTTGGTGTCTGCTGCTGTACTATAATTGCCTTTATTAATCTCATAGAAATATCATCAAAACCTGTACTAGAGTTATTTGGTAGATCATTAATTATTCTAAGTATCGAAATGTCGGCAATTTTCCTAAATTGAAATGTACAGTTATGCGCGCCAGTTAGAAAATCTTCAACGTTAATGTTTTGGGGCATTTTTATGTTTTTGGCGAGGCTAGGTCCAATGTCGGTGAATATTTACAAAATTTATTAGCTATGATGTTTGAATCAGTGATTTCTTCCCCATTGATCGTAAAATGATTAGGAAAGTCTCCTTTGACTTTAGATTGTTGTAATAAATCCTTTATATTAGTCCATGTATTTTTGATATTATATTTATATTTTTCAAATAATGAGTAGTAGTGATTTCGCTTTGCCATCCGATTGTATGATTTTAATATTTTGTTATACGTTAATTTTAATTCTATCGCATGCACCTGTATTTGTAGGTGTTGTTCTGTATTGCTTATATAATTTATCTCGATAAGAAATTGATTTTACAATACCTTGAGTTATCCATTGTGATTTTTTATGCAAATTTAGTATATATTTCTTTTGTAAATGTAATTGTTTGAAAAGATTAATAAAAGGGCTAAATACGACTATTATTGCGTATAGGAGTTTAAGTGTTAATATTTTTTTTATCACTCCAATATTATTGGTTCGTACATCACTATCATTGCAGACATACTGACGTCGCTTTATACATTCACGGTCAAATTGATTAAAATCATATTATTCAAATTGAATCGTAGATTAACTGACTGGAAAAAGTGTATATAATCCACGGATGGCCGTCCGAGATGGTTTAGTTGCACCGGGTTACATCCTCGTGAGATCCAACCAACTATTATAGGGGGTAAATGTTCGAGCCAAATATAAAACTCATCTCTGGTGAATGAAGGACCCATGTAGTCCCCAGACCTACTCTGCACAATATCATATTTCATACTATTTTAGATGACTTTTTAAGAGTGCTCAGCTCCCATTTTTAAACCACTGGGAACGATTTTTCCAAAGCAAAAGTAGGAGGGGCGGAGCTAATTCGTGACGTCAAAAGGTGGAGACATGCTTGGCCAGCATCTAGCATTCACTCGCCCCTTGTTCACCCTGTCGATGGGGGCATATTGAAATGAATAGAAATCTAGTTCAGCTCATGTACAAATACAAGAAACATAAAACATATACCCGATGCAGTTTCAATGTTAATTCAAATTCAATAATGGGAAGTTTTTGTGTGTGAAGTCATGAGGTGGGAGATCCGCCCAGCCCAAGAAATGTGCACATTTTCAGTTTTGTTTTTGAAAATAACTGATAATTAGAGGACTATAATAATCTGCTAAGTTATGAGATAGTTCATTGTGATATATTACATATTGATGAACTGAAATCACTTCACAGAGCCTTTAAGTCATTCAACCATTGCTATGCCGGAATTTCATAGATTTGAGATTACATTTGAAGAAATCATATATGACCCACAATATGTTAGTAATAAGAATGATATGGTACAGACCAACATACAATATGTTTTTGTTTCTAACAATGGTGACCATCTTCAATTTAGCCTGCCCAAAAGAATAAATAGTAAACTAGAATTTTAAGTCCCAAATGTCTAGAAATAATGTGATCACCATTTAGGCTACATTATTATTTTCGTTAAGCAAAACGAAAATGGCAGGCATCTTTAATTTGTGTGTGAGGTATTGGTTAAGTTATCTATAATACACAAAAATGAATTTATCATCCCCAAATCACCTAGAAACCATAAGTTACACATATGTAGATGGTAAATCAAGATCATTTGTCAAAATTGAAGCAAATGGCTGTCATATTGCAGGATTTGCTTTGAAATATAAGTCAAATTTTATAACAAAAAATCAAATTAATGAATTGAATGCCCCGAAATCACCTGGAAACTATAAATTACACATACAATTTGGCCAACATTTAACATCTGATAAAACTATATTCACTTGATGACATTGGATGACTTCTGGTGACCTTACGCATTCCCGGAAGGTGATCGGCGTCCCGAAACTAGGTATTTGGAAAGAACTTGGCATGATACCCTCTCAGGGGGAGCAAAATTAAAAAAATAACAGTTTGCCTCCAGACTATTCAATGCGGGCCGATTTTTAACGTCAGATGTAAACTTACACCGGTTGCAGTAGGATTAAAATATGTACGTCTATAAAATATAGACCTATATAAAATATATATTTAAACGATGCGGGAGTGCCTGTTGTAGTAATTGCGTGTCTGTTGCACCGGAGTTCGAGGATTCGTACCCCTGTCTGGTATTCACATTTAAAAAAACGAGATGTTTCTTCCCGCCCAGTTGTCAGTATTCCCTATTGTGGGGGATCTCCTTGACCGATTGGTTGGTATATAAGGAATATAAAAAATGCCACCACGCTTGAACGCAATGCAATATTATGAAATTTTATTCATTTCAAAATTCGTTCAGTTGTCAATAATTCTGAAGATGTACTACAAGATCTCAAAACATATTATATTTTAATATGTTAAGGCTAATATTTATTATAATAAATGGATTCGGCTCAGTTCTGTTGTGTCATAAAATGTTCTCGAATGTTTAATGAGTTGAACTATGAGCGTCAGATGGAAAAATTATGTTATGTATGTAACATTTGCGCAAATGTTTCACAAAATTAACTTGTCATCATTACATGTCCGATAATTCACTGACTTTGGGTCCAGTAACAAAACGGTGTATAACACCAGCGTGTACATATCCAATTACACGTGCGTATCAAGATGCATAAGTATCGAGGTCCAGGACAAACCCATCTATATTCATAGCGATAGGACCATATCTCGGACCACTCGCAGCAGTAAGAATAACAGCGGGGTCCACCGGGCTGCTCGATCCTAGCCTCATTTTTCTCTCCGTACTCTGTTTCCTCAAAGTCATGAGCTACACGCTTCACTCTGGTGTCTTCTGTACCTGCAATGTAACATATATCAACGACGCATATGAAACGTCACCTCGGAGCTAGCTAAAGTGTAATATCTGTCAATAAAATAGAATTGCAGATAAGACCCCTTTAGGCGGACACGCAATAATCAATAATTTATTGTAGCTACGCAGACATATCTCAGCAAACATGGGCCGTTGAACCAGTGCTGTTTCAATGTTGAGCCACCGTGTTCGACGCTGGCCCAACATTGAAACAGCACTGGTTCAACGTTTCATGTTTGCTGGGGTAGGACCTCGGTCACAATGACCCGTAGGTTTGATGTAAGATTACATTAGGAACACCTTAATAACTACCTGAGAACACCATGGGAACTATGTAAGAACACCGTAAGAACTCTATAAGAACAGCTCGATGGCTCATCAATGGGCTTTGACACAGGGAAATATGTGTGGGGGTTCCTTAGGCGATCTTACGCTGTTCGTGGATTTTCGACCTGAAAAAGTGTACGGTGTTCGTACAAACGCTGCAAGAGCTCCATAAGACCATCGTACGTATTTTTTAGGGTGTTTCTAATGCGATCGTATGCCTATGCCGAGGTGTTTTCTTGAGGCGTTCGTAGAGTTCTGAGACATGTCCAAGAACTGGCTACGAGCTTATGTACGGAATAACAATTACCATTTCTTACGACTGTATTGAAGAGGCCACAAGAAATGCTCCTGAAATCGTTGGTACGACATTATGACCAGGGGCCACGTGCACCAAACAGTCGCAAACGAAACTTCGCTAGTAAATGGATCGTAAAGCAAACGTCGTGTGCACCTACTTGGCCTACATCGCAAATATACGACTGCTGCACCAAATAGTCGCAAACACACACGTGTCGAATTTAAATCGCAAATGAGCCGTAAATTTGCGACTGCGACTTGCAAGAAATGTTTTTCGAGAAATGTTCTATAATAATATGTAGGCTAAAACTGGCATTTGCTGCTACTAGCCTATCGCCGATACTTCAAACACTCAAATTCTGGTTAATTTCTAATAATATCATGAATATAAGAGATTGAATGACAGATATATTCGAAATTTATTAAATAAAACAAGCAGAATACAGCTTGTTTGGTGTTTGGTGCACGTGGCCCTGGCTTTTACAGGATAAAACTACAGCGATAATAGCACCATTAGTCTTACGTACGGTGATCGTAAGCATGCCGCGATGATTCATCAAGCTGTTAGTACGGGCATATTCTGGCGTCTGTAGGCCTACAGTAATTTTTGCCAATTTCGTAAGAAGGCTTTGCGAGCTTATGTAACGCCGTACGAACCCTGACAACATAGTTAATAAAGATCCGTATACAAAGCTATCGGTCGTATGATCCATTGTGACCGAGGCTTCTGATATTGGAGCCCTATGCACGTAGCAGCTTAATCGTAGATTGATTATGACTGAAGTGTAATATACAGAATTTAGACTTATTCTATGAACCCGCCCTCACCATTATTATGCTCTTCCTCTTCATGCCCCTCCACGGCCCAGTAGATCTGTTTTCCTGTACAGTATGGCTTCATCTCCTCAGGCAAATCTGGAACGTCTTCTTCATCTTCTATTTCTTCCAAGGACAACTCCTCTTCTTCTGAGGTATCTACTATTACCACACTGTCATTCTGAATAAACAATATAACAATATAAACAAAATAACATATCAAATATAACTGTTTGTTTCCAAAATTTAAAATAGGATAAAAATATACACCAAGGTTCTTTTTCATAGATAAAATTGAAAAGGTGGCCATCTTGCATTTGTGAGTGAATGTAGGTCAAATTACCTATAAAAAAACAAGGAATGAATTTCTCGAACCAACATCATCTATCAACCATAAGTTACACATATCAAGGTGGTAGAGAAATATATATTTTTTTATCAATTAAAAAAGGGCGTCCATCTTGGATTTGTGAATGAGATATAGGCTAAATAATCGCAAAGACCCAAGAAATGAGTTTCTCGACCCGAAATCACCCCCAGAAACAATACATTACAAACCATTTATCCAAAATAAATTTTAAATGTGATCAAATATTCACTTGACGACCTTTGATAACCTCTGGCGACCTTACGCATGGTCTAGGAAGGTGAAGAGTACATTTGTCTTGGAAGGATAACATCTTAAAAATCATCAAATTTTACTTGATTAGCTATTATTGACATTAGGTTATCTCTGAGGTCATCTCGACCACTCTGAAGTCCACGATAAATCGTAATATTGTACGAGAATACGACCATCTCACAGTATCGACTCTTGAGATATGGGGCTCGTTTCAATAAGCAAATCTTATTTCAACTTTCAGTCATTTACCATTAAAAATATCACCTTAACCTTTTACTGATAAATGACTGAAAGTTATTCGCAGATCTCTTGATCGCAATTATGCTAATGAATAATGCCTGAAAGTTAAGATATGATTTTCTTGATTTTATTTTTTAAATGATAAATGACTGAAAATTAGGATACAATTTTCTTAGTGAAGCGAGCCCCTGACAGCCTCTTAAATGCGGCTAAGAGAGGTTTTCCCCTTTTTCACTCACCACTGTTACTCGTCTGTTCTCCA
>OZ024912.1:44317771-44335271 GCA_964017125.1 Flabesymbios commensalis | reverse complement strand
CGTATGGTATGTGCCTACGGCCATTATAATGCACTGCAAAGCCAAAAAGGCAGTATCTGCTTACTTGTAAAGTAAGCAGATACTGCCTTTGGCTTTGCGCGGCAGAATAAATATTTTACTCCTTTAGTAAGGGAACGACTTCAGATTCGGACGTCCATAGACGTCAGAGTCTAAAGTCGATCCCCTCACTGAAATACTTACGGAGGCAGATTTATTTTGTTAGTTTTATCCGTATATATCTTGAAATCACATAAAACCCTATTATATGTCTCATATAGGCCTACAATAACATAGTTTTCATGCGTTTGACTGAGCAGCAAAAACCAGTTAAATTTATAAGTTGCAAATTACCTGTCTAATACAAATTAACAGAGTGATCACTACAAAGGGATCCAGTTTTAATCATAGTGGAAAACTTATTTTGAAATGAGTCAGGTTTAGACTAATGGCTGAAAAATAAGCAGGACGATATTCAAGTAAAACTAACAAAGCAAAATTAATAGGCCTTGTCCTCGAGGCCGGGCAAAAACGTTTATTCAATTTAACAAACCGGCAAATAATTGTAGTATATTCATGTGAGTACAGCCCTGGGACGCCAAAAGGCAGTATCTGCTAACTTGTAAAATAAATAGATACCGTATTTTAGCTATGCGTGGCAAAGTAGATCCACATGTGGAAAACCAAGTTTTAAGACGATTGATTTTGCAAAATGATTGTCTTATCCAATCGTCAGTTAAAGACATATACCAGCATGGGTCTGTAAAATCACAACTAAACCTACATTATATAATAAAAAAAAATTTTGACATTAAAAGTACCTTTGTTTTTTCCTCAGTGACTCCCATCTCATCAAGTTCTTGCGACAGACGGGCTGTGTGGAGGGTGTGTCAGGGGTATTATAAGCTGCCCAAGGTACCCTGGAGAAACTGAGTTATTTTTATTGTCACTCCCATCGGTTTTTTCACTCAATTTTTGCGACGTTTTTCTACCCAGATCTCACTTTTAAAATTGATCATAAACGAGTGGTAGTTTGAGATGGTTGGGAATCGTTAACCTCCCAAATACATATCAAAAGTATCTATACACTTGTCGATGCCACATGTGCAATTTAAGTTTAAATAAGGGGATATTATAAACCTTTTTTAAAACCTATTCATGGAAAAATAAACCCGACACAAAGAACCAGCATTAAAAGTGCAAGAACTGGTTCTGGCTGGAGACAGGTACAGGGTCGCTCAAAAAAGTGTGGAGGTGTGTTGTTGATTAATGATTATGACATTTAAATGTATAAACTGGTCCTGTGCAAACTGTAAACAGGTTTACAAATAACTGCAGGGGATGCGTTACGACAACATGCCTAGCCCACCATCTAGTTTTTGTCATGATTTTCGCGAAATCAAAAGCTCCTGGTGCATCACCATTTAATGAATTATATGTTTAATGCCTAATTCTGTTCAGTTAGTTTTATAATAAATTGTTTAACAATAGAAACAAAAATTTCAACCTCTGGTATTACACCAGGCAAGTTTGGACTAAGACTAAGGTGGTGGATTAGTATAGTCCCTTTGAACAGGGATGATTTCAAAGGCCATTTGATATTGTAATAAACTATCTGTATCCGATGTGTCTTGTGCTGCTCTCCATAGCCGAAATGTACCAACTCCTTACTATTCAAGTATACAGCTATTGCCTTTTTGTTTTGCTGCTTTGTAAATCAGAAGCCAGTACCTGCTCACTGTTCAAGTAAACAGTCACTGCCTTAAGACTTTGAAATGCACTATACTAGGTATCTTACCCATCAAATCACATATTGCAAAATACATTATCTAGAACGAAGTGGCCAATTCATTCTCAGAAATATTATGATGTGCACTGAGTCATGTAGCGTTCTGTGTGGCGTTACAAGTAGACTTACCGGTTATGGTGAAACACATCAATCACAGTAACAGCAAATCTGCTGCATCCTCTTTAAAAGGGATCTGAATGATATAATCACCCACTATCCCACAATCGAACCAATAATCTGGTATTCTTACGTACATCACCAACCGTTATACAGACTACTTTGAATAAAAGATTGATTGATTGATTGATTGATTGATTGATTGATTGATCGACTGATTGATTGATTGATCGATTGATTGATTGATTAATTGTATGATTGATTGATTAATTGATTAATTGATTGATTGATTGATTGATTGATTGATTGATTGATTGATTGATTGATTGATTGATTGATTGATTGATTGATTGATTGATTGATTGATTGATCGATCGATCGATCGATCGATCGATCGATCGATCGATTGATTGATTGATTGATTGATCGATCGATTGATTGATTGATTGATTGATTGATTGATTGATTGATTGATTGATTGATTGATTGATTGATTGATTGATTGATTGATTGATTGATTGATTGATTGATTGATTGATTGATTGATTGATTGATTGATTGATTGATTGATTGATTGATTGATTGATTGATTGATTGATTGATTGATTGATTGATTGATTGATTGATTGATTGATTGATTAATTGATTGATTGATTGATTGATTGATTGATTGATTGATTGATTGATTGATTGATTGATTGATTGATTGATTGATTGATTGATTGATTGATTGATTGATTGATTGATTGATTGATTGATTGATTGATTGATTGATTGATTGATTGATTGATTGATTGATTGATTGATTGATTGATTGATTGATTGATTGATCGATCGATCGATCGATCGATCAATGGATCGATTGAACGATTGATCGATTGATTGATTGGTTGATTGATTGTTGATTGATTGATTGATTGATTGATTGATTGATTGATTAATTAATTAATTAATTAATTGATTGATTAATTAATTAATTAATTAATTAATTTTATTAATCAATCAATCAATCAATCAATCAATCAATCAATCAATCAATCAATCGATCAATCAATCAATCAATCAATCAATCAATCAATCAATCAAATAAATTTTATTTATTTATTTATTTATTTATTTATTTATTTATTTATTTATTTATTTATTTATTTATTTATTTATTTATTTATTTATTTATTTATTTATTTATTTATTTATTTATTTATTTATTTATTTATTTATTTATTTATTTATTTATTTATTTATTTATTTATTTATTTATTTATTTATTTAAATTCATTCATTCATTCATTCATTCATTCATTCATTCATATATTTTTTTATTTTATTGGTCTTCCGGTCACCTCTGTACACATGCATGCATGTAACTCGACCAGGAGAACTTCTAGAAGATGTTAAGATGAATCACGTGTAATGACATCGCCGACCAGACAGAGGGCTCGACATTTGAACCATGACAGTGTGAGGTCGAACATTTCAAATTTATTACTCAGATGCACCAGTAGGCCTAGTTATATGCACCCATTATTCCCCAAACATTCTGCATAGCTTTAGTTACGCCAGTATTGCTGCAACGTCTGGTCACGCATTATGCTACCACTGTGGCACGTAATTCAGTCGACGCTCTTACAACTAAAAACAATAAAAAGTATAGGAAGATAGTCAGCTGTGTCTAAAAGTACAAGCTACGTACATGTATGTATCATTGTCGACGACAGTATTGCACTGTTAATGCAGTATATGCAGTATCTGCTTACTTGTAAAGTAATCAGTTACTGTATTTTGGTTTTACAAGGTAGAGTAGAGACAATAAAATATTATTGCTTAGAGTGGAGTCAGTACATGAAACACAATACTACAGTTGTGTTTTAGGGTGTAATTAAACTACCTATATGTTTCCATCCATATACTTTTTCGTATTATTTTAGCACAGTTATTATAAATTTAAGCTGGGAAGGGGATTTTTTACTTTTGGTTGAAAAAATTACAATATATTTTGTTTAGTTGCAAAGATATCGTTCAGGAGAAACTACTATCGTGTTTTTCCGAATCGTATGTTTGATAGCATATGAGGTCAAACTTATGTCAATCATTGACACCAAGAACACCTAAAAATATAGATTACATTGACGTCAACACCTTGCCGATACTTTTATATTCAGACATTGATGAAAATTTGACATCACAAAGAAGCAAGTAAACAATTGTTTTGATTACAAATATTTAAAAAATATTCTGAACAATGATTAATTTCATCCTTTTCCTATTTTTTGGCTGATCTATACATTTTCCTCTGTAGGGTTCAGATCTGGTTTCGTCTAGCAAAAAATACAGGATAGGCCTATGAGGACGGTTTTAAGTACAGTACTTTTCTTCCCCACTTGGGCAGCTCATTTGGGAGTTGTTCCGTTTGCTGCATGGTGTAGGCATATATCATGCTACTGAATCACTAAATTACAAAATACACTTGATGTATTATATGAAGTTGCTACAAAGATCGGTCTTATAGTTAACCCTTTGAGTGCGGGCGACGCTTTTAAGCGCATTCATACTGTTTTTCCACAACTGAAATTTGACAGAAATTGAACAAATATGCATGTATAAATCTTGAGTAAAGCCCCAATTGTAAAATTTAGCAGGTTTAATTTTTAAGTGAAGAGGTATTTTCCTTTCATTTGAAGTTGGCAATTGCGTGAGCAATGCCAACTTCAAATGAAAGGAAAATGTTAAGTAGTAATGAAGCACTTAAAGAGTTAATACTGATAAATCAATAAATAGTACGAGTTTTTTTTAGAAAAAGAGGCCGTTTGGCAGGTATCGTAAAGTGGCGTGTTGGAAGGGGAAGTTAGAAATTGTATCAGAATATAACTACCTGTTTTTTTATGCTCAACCAAATTGAATACAAATGTTATGTTAAAACAATTACAGATATTTACAAAAGCAAAATCAGCATTTTGTCGGATAACCAGCTCGGTCAATAACTTAAATAATATGTCATTTTTCATTCTGTGTAAGATATTTCATACACAAATACAATTTATCCTATTACATGGTTCTGAACTATGGGGCTTAGATGATATGTCTATCATATATAGAAAGTGTACATATTTTCTCACTGAAAAATATATTTAATGTACCATTTTTTACACCAAACATCGTGGTCTATGGTGACACTGGCAGATGCCAGCTGCGAATTAATTCTGCTCTTCGATGGTTAAGTTTATCAAAATATTATGGATAATGTTACCCTTACATGCATATATTAACCATTTGAGTGCGGGCGACGCTTTTAAGCGCATTCATACTGTTTTTCCACAAGTAAAATTTGACAGAAATTTAACAAATATGCATGTATAAATCTTGAGTAAAGCCCCCATTGTGAAATTTAGCAGGTTTAATTTTTAAGTGAGGAGGTATTTTTCTTTCATTTGAAGTTGGCAATTGCGTGAGCAATGCCAACTTCAAATGAAAGGAAAATGTTAAGTAGTAATGAAGCACTTAAAGAGTTAAATGCATGTAAGGTATAAAGATGATGCTTCATGAGAGTAACTGTTGTAATTGGGCAGATAAAATCAAGGAATTGTTGTTTCGTTTTAATTTTAATGATATCTGGGAAGTCCAGTGTGCGGATGACTCTCAATTATTTATTATGACTTTAAAACAAAGAATGGTAGAGGAAAGTGCCAATAGCTGGTTTAGAAACTTAAATAGTAACAACAGATACTCTGTATATAAACTTTATAAGCAGTTCAGATATATACGTATAAAGGTAACTATTTAAATGTCATTTCAAGCAGTATCACAAGGAAAGTAGCATCTCGTGTTCGCATGGGTGTAGGTCTTATTATGACGTATAAATTAAGGTTTGTTCAGGACAGTGTCACAGTATGTCCTATGTGTATTGAAGAAGAGGAGGACGAGATCCACTATACTCTTTAATGCCCTGTCTACCACGAGTTACGACTAAAATACCTTGCTCCGTTTTATAGTCCATCAAATGTAAATACATTCGAATTGTTATTAGCTAGTGTGGATGAAAGTTTAAATAATAGTGTGTGCACATATTTAAATCAGGCATTTAAACTCAGGAGACAATATTGTGATGAATGCCGATTATAACCTTGTACCACTGAATGAATTGTATTTTGTATAGTTGTGTAAGGGCTGATGACCTATCAAATAAAATTTTGTATTCGTATTTTGTATTCGTAGTCTACAACAACCACTGAAGAGATGCCTCCTGGAGTCTGACTATAATCTTCTTAGGCGGATTACCAGCAGCTTAAGCATTGGTTCCTCTGCACAGCTGCGACGCTAATGCAGCTCTCGCTTCAGCAATCACTGATATGTCTGCAGTATAGTCCTAAACTACCTGCAATAGTGTTTGACATTAGGTCGAGCACTTGAGATGAGTGTTACACTTCAAATATTGTTACTCTGGTGACTATCCGACCCGATGATAGCGAGCTGAGCGAAAGGCCATGGCGCTCCAGCATTTAATTGCACAGCGAAACTCTACGACAGTCTGAGCTTATCTGGGGGATAAATCCCTTAGACGGTGCATACTAATAACCCTCAACTTCATCATGTACACCATTCATTTTTGATCTACAGGTTATACTGTTTTATTTTAACCTATTACAATATCACTGAAGTAACCGCCCCGGTCGAAAAAGTTACGGAGCCCATAAACGGACATTAGGTGTGGTGAATTATTTTATTTCGTTTGTACGAAATAATATTTCATTTGTACGAAATATTATTTCGTTTGTACGAAATATCATTTTGTTTGTACGAAATATTATTTCGTTTGTTCGAAATTATTTCGTTAGTACGAAATATCATTTCGTTTGTACGAAATATTATTTCGTTTGTAACTGACTGACAGGGTGTGAACCTGGGTCTGACACTCACTGACATGGCGGTGAACCTGGGTCTGACACTCGATAACAGGGCGGGAACCTGTGTCCTGACATGGCGGGGACCTGGGTCTGAAACTCACTGACATGGCGTGGGACCTGGGTCTGACATGGCGGAGACCTGGGTCTAACATGGCGTCTAACAGGACGCAGGTCTCCGTCCTGTCAGTGAGTGTCAGATCCAGGTCCCCGCCATGTCAGATCCAGGTCCCCGCCATGTCAGACTCAGGTCCCCGCCCTGTCAAGACGCAGGTCCGCGCCATGTCAGCGAGTGTCAGACCCATGCCCCCCGCCATATCAGTGAGTGTAAGACCTAGGTCCCCACCTTGTCAGTCAGTGTTAGGCCTATGTCCCCGCCCTGTTAGTGAGTACAAACGAAATATTATTTCGTACAAACGAAATATTATTTCGTACAAACGATATAATATTTCGTTCAAACGGAATAATATTTCGTACAAACGAAATAATATTTCGTACAAACGAAATAATATTTCGTACAAACGGAAGACTATTTCGTACAAACGAAATAATATTTCGTACAAACGAAATAACATTTCTTGCAAACGAAATAATTTCGTACAAACGAAATAATATTTCGTACAAACGAAATCATTTCGTACAAACGAAATAATATTTCGTACAAGCGAAATAATATTTCGTACTAGCGAAATAATATTTCGTACAAACGAAATATTATTTTGTACAAACGAAATAAAAAAATTCACCACACTTAATGTCCCTTTATGGGCTCCGTAAAAAGTGGTTATATACTTTTGATTTGACATAGTCGCGAAAGCGTGTTTTGAACATTATGTATTATAATTATTATGTTTTTGTATCAATATATTATTTAAATGTATCATACTGTAGTCTTCAGTATAGTACAGTGAAACACCAAAATTATTATTTAGAAAAAAATATTCAGGTGTGAGTGCAAGATGATCATTGTTATAAAATGCCCCTAACCTGTGCAATACGATTAGTGATGCCATATTATGCAAAGGTCTTGGACTCCCAGTAAACACAAAACATTTGTATAACATTTATACAATGTGGGACCAACGTCTTCGATGGTGGCCCGACATTGTATAAATGTTATACAAAAGTTTTGTGTTTATTGGAATTGATTTCCTGCCTTTGTTTGTCTGAATGAGAACCCGGACATATCAGGATCGTTATGACCACTGTCTTCCGGCAGTATGGATTTTTTTATCAGCCTAGATCGATCCTAAGTTTATGGTCGTGCTTTTCAACTAATTGATTAACATATTGTTTTGGTCGTGCTTTCCAACTAATTGATTAATATATTGTTTTATTTCCCTGCGTTTAACGTGCTCCTTAAAATAATTTAGAATATGGGTCTTATTTAGATTACCAGCATAGCGAAGAGCTGTCTCACAGAATATATTATTAAAACATCGTGCTTAAGATAATTAAAAATATCACGCGCATGCCTCACACCCTCAAGTGCTTGTGCAAGTACAAACATTATCACAGTTAAAATTGTCCTCAAATTTTAAATAATAATAAAAAAAAACTATTCAGTTGACGTACAAAGCATGTCAATGTTTGCTTCCGGCGAAAGTCCTTCCTTTGGTAAACTATTAAAAAGGCTAAATACTCGATTTAAATAGAATTTTTTAAGAGTCTTAGTTCTGACGGATAAAAAGTGATCCGTTCTGACTTGACAGAAGTCTTCTGTCGGACTCATTATTCAGTCAATAAAGATGCAACACTATTAGAAAAATTTGACATAAATACTGATTAAAAAAAAGTTTGATGTTCATCATCTCTACGTGGAAGGACAATGCTAAGATAATTATGTGAAAGCTCAAGTGTTCCTTTTAATTAATTGTTGGATAATTAAGGGCATATGTAGTAACATTTCTCGGAACTCGTTCAATACTGGAACACAAAATTCAATACTGGACGTACTGTATAAAAGCTCTATAACTTAGTGAGCGTATATTTATACCATTGACTTTGTTACATGTGTTGATTACATTAGAGACATGATTGTTAATTACTAAACCCGTATCAACTCTGATTCCCAGCAGTTCCATTAACCCCTTGAGTCACAACCGCGCTCGAAAGCGCGCTCAATACATAAATAGTGAAGCATACTTATATAATAGGCCTAAAAAGTGACGTCACACACGATGTATAAAATCGCACACTTGATGGTATTTAAGCAGGCCCGTCATTTGGGGGGGGGGGGGGTGAGAGGGTTGCACGACCCCCCCCCCCCCCCCTGTGACATGCCCCCAGACCTCCCCCACTAACCCGCGTTTCCCATTCGCCAACGCCAAAAATTAATTCAAGCAGTCTTTTACAGGGGGTCCAATTAACTTATTTCGAAAATACCCCAGCAATCTAAAATTCGAACCCCCGCCCCCCCTTCAAAAAACTGGGCACGGGCCTGTTTACGTACAATAGTAATACCATTTCTCGTAAATGAAAGTACTTCATATCAGTTATTTTACCCTCATTGATGTGCGTATTATTTGAGAATACGTGAAGAACGGTTATCCACTTATATTATCCGAGCTAGTGCTTTATTAACATCTAATTCGGATAATATTTTGTGAACTTCCAAATACTGGAACTCGATGGATGATTAATTTATTTCCGCGGGTCTCACACTTTATGCGTAGCAGCGGGCTGAAGACTGATCTTCTGTAAAAACAGATTGAAAATAATGGTAAATAATTTTACATTGGCCGCTGGTTTAGTATACTCTGCATGAATCACCATTGCTTGAGTATCAGGAATAGATATAGGTGGCTTTCTTCCTTCATGAGAATCGTACGGCATTTTAAATCCGCACAATATGCCCCCTGACTAGTACATAAGTTAAAAACACCTATGTTTTGCGGTTCGAGATTTAACAGCGCAAATCCACCTAACTGTCAACCAAAAGATGCGGACAATGACTCTGCGTTCATATTAAACATATTACTGGGTTTGAGTGTGACGGTGAGCTGCAGCTGAGAGCTAGGTGAGATGGAGATCTGGGTGTGATAGAGAGCTACTGAGAGCTGAGTGTGATGGAGAGCTGGGTGTGATGGAGAGCTAGATATAGCTGGGTGTGATGGAGAGCTGGGTGTGATAAGATAAGATAAGTTTTATTTCCAGTCGCAAAGTAAAACATATAACATTAGCTCTAATCAGCTAGTCAAGCGACATGTAAAATGAACAATAAAGATAACAACTAAAACAAGCAGGTTGGCTGGCAGGAAGATAACATGAAATGTAAAAACGCGAGTAAGAATTATATAGAAAAATACTTATAATGTATATGAGAATATAAATTAGCTAGTAAAATTACATAATACATTTTGGCACATAAAAGTAGATAAAAGATTATAAAAGAAAATCTTGTGCTGTAACGTTATATGAAAAAATTATGTGATTAAAAGTTTTCAGGTCTCTGGGAAAGAGTTCCAGATTTTGGGGGTCAAAAAGCAAAAGGAATTTGTTCCATGTCGCACTCTCTTCATGATGGGAATTTTCAGGATATTTTCAGAATTTCTTAAATTACGGGTGCTACAGCGTTTTTCAATCAGTTCCAGGAGGTATGTCGGTGATAAATCCTTAAGAATTTAAAAGTCTGAATTGCGATGTTCATTTGTCTCCCAACTTCCAGAGATGGCAGGCGAGCTTTATTCAGGAGGGACTCATATGAGGCGGTATGGTTGGAATAAACACAGTTTAGAGCCCTCTCCTGAATCTTTTCCATACATCGAGCATTTGGAGCAGTACAGTGATACCAGACGGCTGAACAGTATTTAAAGTGACTGAGGATGCACGCTCTGAAAAGAGCCAATTTAGCCTTGCTGTCAAGATAAAAAGACAATCTTCTCAGAGCGCTCAGCTGTCTGCCAGCTTTCTTACAAATTTCTTCTGTGTGTATCGAAAAACTCAAATTTTTATCAATAGTAATGCCTAAAAGTTTTGCTACTTTTTCAGGTTTAATTATACAGCCGTCTAGTATCACTGGAGAATCAACTTTACAATTAAAAAATATCAGCTGAAATTCCTCAGGATTTGCTTGCATTAAGTTAATGGAAAACCACCATATACCTTTTGCTGCCTCGGCTTCGAGGCATGATTTTACAATTTGAAAATTTGGATGTGCAAAAGAGAGAGTGTTGTCATCTTCATAATTTGTGAGGCGTGCTCGTTTAATAAAGTAGAAAATGTCATTTATGAATACATTAAAGAAAATTGGACCAAGAACTGAACCTTGTGGCACGCCCTTAATGGTGGTTGTCCATGAACTGTGCACGTTGCCTATCCGGACACGTTGCTCACGATCTGAGAGGTATGATTTAATAATTTTGATTGACTGATCCTGAACACCATAAGCTTTAAATTTTGCAATCAGAAGTTCATGTGGCATGCAGTCGAAAGCTTTGCTAAGGTCCATTAATAAAGCACCAATTTTGTTATTCTTTAGAAGATCTTTACGCCAATTTTCAATAAGGGTGAGCAGCGTGTCCTGACAGCCATAACCCTGTCTGAAGGCTGACAGGTGACAAGAAAAGACGATGTTTAAAAAGGGAGTGATCTGGTGGGCAAGAACTTTTTCAAAAACTTTTGCCAAAATCGGTAAAATACTCACAGGTCGATAATTGGATTTATTTTATTTGTCAGATTTTTTGTATACAGGAATCACCTCTGCTTTCTTTAGGATATTTGGAAAGATGCTTTCATCTAATGCCTTGTTTATTATGTTTGAAATAACTGGGGAAATTTGGAAAGAGGTATGTCTTAGTAATTTAGCTGGAATTTGGTCACATCCAGCTGCTTTCTTTGGACTTAGCGTTTTCAGAATTTTAAGCACGTCTTCTCTTGTCGTATGATGGAACTGAAAATTGTTGCCCTCGGAGTGTTGTTTAATTTCAATAATGCTAGGGTGTTCCGTAATATCAATAATTTGATTCTGTCCAATATCTTTTGCAACATTAACAAAATAGTCATTCATAATCTCTGAGATTTCTTTTTGATTGTTTAAAATTCTAGAATTTTCTGACAGGATAATATTTTCAGAGGATATGTTACTTTTAGACAATAAAGGCTTCACAGTATTCCAGAAATTTGAGTCATTTTTCTCACACTTTGTCTTTAAATTATTTTTTATGGATGACTGTCTCAGTTTAACACAGTAATTTATTTGTTTTTTATAATCTGTCCATGTATTGTTGCTTTTATTTTTCAAGAATTTCTTATATATTCGTTTTCTTTTCTAAATTTCTTTCCTGAGACGGGTATTCATGAAAGGAGGTTGATCAGGTCTAACTTTCTTTGTTTTCAAGGGGGCATGATCTTCTATAACCTCCTTTAAACAATCAGAAAACAATTTCCATGCATGATTTGTGTTTTCTACATTTTTACATTTAGTGATTTGTGAGTTTTCAATACTAGATGTATAATTTATTTTATTGTAATTTTTAAATGATCTATATTGGATATATTTGTTATGTTTATAAGGCTCATGAAAGCGCATCATTGTTGCAACCATATTATGAAAATTTACAAAACTTAAAGTATTGTAGAAAGTTGAAGATTTATTCACGAGAATCACATCTAGCAGACTCCCATGTTTAGATTTAAAACATGTAGGCCCCTTGACCAGATTATATGAACCAAATAGTACACACATTTCTTTTAAAGCATTTGATGTTTTCTTAGTAGGATCATAATTTAGGTCACCACATGTGACATAATTTGAATAATGAGCAGTCACATTGTCCAGTGTTTTACTGAAAAAGTCTTCAAAAACAGCATCAGTTGTACTAGGCGAATTATAATATGTCACAAAACACCATTTCTGTTTAATTAGCAGCGCTTCAATGATAATACATGGGGAGTTTTCAGGTTCCAGGTCTTTTCTCTGGCGGGATGGTATATCAGATCTTATATATGCCATTAGGCCACCACTATGTTTACTCTTGTCTTTCCGATACATGTTGAAAGAGTCTGCATGGAATTGTTTATCAGGAAAAGTGTCATCAATTTTAGTTTCGGAAAATGCGAGAAAATCTACTATGTTCTCCCTTAATAAATGCTCTACTTCGTAGAATTTTTGTCTTATGCTGATGGAGAACTGGCTGTGATGGAGAGCTACATATAGCTGGGTGTGATGAAGAGCTGGGTGTGACGGAGAACTGGCTGTGAATGCGAGCTACTGAGAGCTGTGTGCATTGAAGAGCTACTGAGAGATTGGTGTGATTGAAAGCTGGGTGTCATGGTGAGCTACTATTACTGTTTAATTTGTAGAGGACGCATACGCCACTGGGTCTCAGTTCATTTTTGTCATTCACGCTTATGATGTGTTGATACGTTGTACTTGTTTTTCGGTTTTTTTCTGTGAAAATAAACTATTGAACTATTGAACTATTAAGATACTGACGTATAAAGACGGTCCCCGCGTAGAAAGGGTTAACATGATAAGAGCGTATACCCAGAAAACATTGCGCTCGTTACCATGGTTACAGAGTAAAGATGGCATCTGTTTAATTTGATATAAAACATTTGCAAATGCTGCTGTTTAAACATGCTAAACACACATTTCTTTTCAAATAACCGTGATTTAATTGGCCAATAAAACATAATAAAAACGACTCTTGTCGTGATTATCTATAAGAGAATTGTAGGTATAGCTTGTATACTTAATCCGTAATTCTGATCAAAATTAATTCATTATGCTGTCAGTGTTTTTATCCATGCATGTGGGACACAGTTAGAACAGAATGAAAAGTTACTGTGGTAAGCATCGGTTTGTGATCATTAAAGAAATCTTGCCATATATATGTACTTATACAGTAATGCAGCCTAAATATATACAGATGTATGTATACACGGTGCATTTTAAACAATATCATCCAATTGAAAAATCAATCAAGTCATAACAACAAGGTCAAGTTTAAACTTGATATATTACACTTGATTATTTTCATAATATCGGATCATTTATATTCACTTAGGCAGGAAGTTTAAACCAGTATTATGAAATAACACATGGGTTTTCAGAGAAACCCCTTCACTTCCAGGCCTAAGTGCATGCCAGGATCCGGGGATCTTGTACGTGTAACTATAGTAAATCCGCAGAAATTTCCGTCATATATGGTTACGTAATATGACAAATGACGACGGAAATTTCCGTTATGTATGGTGGTGAAGGGATTTTAAATGAGCAAATCAAAAAACTACCTTAACCCTTTAACCGCCGGTGCCGAATATATTTAAGTAGCATTTTTAGACAATCATGTTCAAGATGAAATATGACATCACTCAGCAAGCTTTGCAAAGAGTAGACCTCCATTTGTCAAATCTGAATAATTTTCACTCACTTGAAGTTGTGACACAACTTCAAGTGGGTGAAAATTCAAATTGAATAATTTGGAGGTTAAAGGGTTATTTGGTCAAAAGCCGTGATCACAGGGACGGATATTGTATCATTTCCCATATTTATCATAGCTACAAGTGAGAATATTTTAAAAGAATCCGAAAAATTTTCTATGTGAAGTATATAATGTTACATGGAAAAGAAGGAAAATACAAAATGTTAGCTGGACAACATTGTAATTCTGAATAATGCTTATCAAAATGCCTATGTTACGTCTCATATTATATTCCTAGAAATTTAAAATTCAAGTTTTCCTTTCAAACCTAAGTCACTCTAACCTCACTAGAAAAAACAGGGTTAACTAATACTGTGAAATATTCTATCAAGCACAAGAATAAACTTCTATAATTCTTATTACAATAAGTATCCTTCATAATGTAATCAAAGGATGTATAAGAAATATAAAATATTTTCACTAGATTATTACGAAGGGCAGAACGTTAACTTTATGACAACTTTTGATGGACAATAAAAATAATTGGAAGAACACGTGGCATATTATTAAAAATGTAATAAACAAAAATAGTTATTTGGCAAATACGTTTGTCATATGGCAGTACTGTCACTCACAATATTTCCATTGCTAAACATTTTAACAAGTAGCTCGGGAACGTAGCTTTTGAACTTGTTTCCAAAACACCCAAAACTAACAGACCCAAATAAATCTATGAAGACAAATCCTGTTTAAATTGTTATTGAAAGTGTTTTTTCTGCGGGATTTTTCAAAATTATTATGTCATCTTATAAAAGTATAGTCCTGGAAGGGGCAATTTTCAGTCTAATGTTATAAAAAAGACATCTCATTTACTTTTAGTACTACTAACACATTTACCTAATTTATCTATCACGCATAAAGTTTTTCACGGTGAACCTAAAATAGCCAAGGTTATTCATATTCCCAGTCGCATATGTAGACAAGTTGTTATGATTAGATTTCGAAATAGATTCTTAATGTTATCTAATATTAGAATAACTGAACCAGTTTATTTCTGTGGCACAATACTTTCACAATTCTGTATAAAATTGTAAAATCATATTATCTGTGTCAAATGGTGGATGGTGTAGCATTCCAGAAGAAGAACTGATATGTACATTATGTACCAGTAGGTCAGTATAAATTGAAATACATTTTGTTTGTGTTATTGTACATGATACGAGACTGGACGCTCACAATTAATTAAATATTAAAAATGACACAATATAAAATTTGAGCACTGGTAATTTTTTATTTTCAAAATGAGTTAGTTCAGTGGTCACTAATTCTGAAGATGTATTAAAATAACACATGTTATAGCCACATAATGCCGCTTATGGATGTATTCGGCTCAGATCTGTAGTTTTATAAAAATATTTTCTAATGTCTTGTGAGTGAAACTATGAAAGTCAGGTGGAGTAATTATATGTTATATATGTAACATTTTATAATTTGTTATATTTAATATTCCAAACCGTCTCTCATACAGCCAGTAGAACACCAGCGTGCACATCTCTGTGAATGCGTCCGTATGTGCACGCTGACGTAGCGAGGTCCAGGACAGATCCATTTATGGTCATAGCGACAAGTCCAATCCTCGGTCCACTGGCAGCAGTAGCTATAGCAGCCGCTTCTGGATACCCGCTGTAGTTTCTTCTCGTACGCTATTTCCTCATAGTCGTGGTCGATTTCACGCTTTACCCTGGTGTCTGTATCTGAAATGAAAAACATAATCAACGACGCTTACAAATCGTCAGGCCGGAGCTGAAGGGTGATATCTACCACTCAACAGAGTGGCAGCTGCCACTCTGTTGAGTGGTAGATATCACCCTTCAGCTCCTAGGTGGGAATGTTCAGCTGCGAGCTCCGATGCGACGAAATGCTATATGTGTATCAATTACACTTTTTTAGAATTATTTTAGTATATGAAATGACAGGCACTCATCAATCTGACAAGTAGTTCCTGATATCAAAAAAGGACTAACTGTATGTGGACATTTACATTATAATGGTTTTTTTGCAGTAACAGTTAATGAGAATGATATTGAAATTGATATGATTTTTCAAAGTGATAACTCTCACTGAACATATTTTTTCAGCAATGGTTTAGTTATCTGTCACGGTTTGCCAGATATTACGCATATCAAAGTAAATAATGACAATTTAAAAGTTGATCTAATTGCAATTATCAGAGCATATCCCTCCCTGAAACCGCGCATGTTATTTTATAGTATTGGTCTAGCTATCTAGCCCGGTTTGCCAGATATCAGGCGGATAAAAGTAAATAATGACCGATGGTCGGCCATTTTGAATTTGATCAAGTTGATTTTTTTCAGATTGCATCCTTCCATAAAACCTCACATCTCTAGCGGTTTTCATAATACAGCATATTTTAGTTGAATATACTACTGTTATAAATTAGGCCAAAGAGCTGAGTCAACAGCTAGGGACTTCGCGATCATCTATGTGCAATATGGCTGTAATTCATCCAGTAGTTTCTGCTCTTGAAAAGAAGTGTATATCAAAACATCTAATTAGGGCATAGTACTGAACCAAAAATAGGTAAAAGCACAGTTATCCCAAGAGGTACATCTAGACCCCCTGGAGGTGTTGTGTGCAAAATTTGAAGATAATGTGACAAGTTCCTGAGATATGCTCTGGAAGTGTATGTCAAAACATCGAACTAGGCTGCATTATTTAACCCAAACTAGGTCAAAGTACAGTTATCCCAATGGCACATCTAAACCTCCTAGATGTGTTGTGTGGAAACATTGAAGGCAATAGGACAAGTAGTCCCTGAGATATGCTTCAGAAACAAAGTGTGCGCGTCGATGCTGACAGAAGTGAAACAACATGTCTCCCTGTAGGTAGAGACATAATTATTTACTATTTTAGACCTCCGATAGAGCCCTAATATTATGGACGCCGTACTGTAGCTCAATCGTAGATCGAATGTGGCTAATTCGCCCTCACCATTATTATGTTCTTCCTCTTCATGCCCCTCCACGGCCCAGTAGATCTGTTTTCCTGTACAGTATGGCTTCATCTCCTCAGGCAAATCTGGAACGTCTTCTTCATCTTCTATTTCTTCCAAGGTCAACTCCTCTATTTCTGAGGTATCTACTATTACCACACTGTCATTCTGAATGAACAACGAAGATTTCAATTTTCTACCACCCATTAAATTTCACACGTTAAATTTCGTAAATCAATATTTTCCTTTTTCCATTAAGATAATTATCTGTCGTGCAAAGCCACAAAGTGGTGAATGATAGCTTACGCCAGTTACTGGT
>OZ024912.1:44302771-44312771 GCA_964017125.1 Flabesymbios commensalis | reverse complement strand
ATGCCCTAGCTGATAGGGTGTTTTTCTTTGTATATATTGCAGCATGTTCCTCTGTATATAATAAACTGAGTATCAAGCCTCAAGTGTTCAGGACTCCTGACTTGCGTCTCTGCCGAAACTGTTCGAAAGTCATCATGAATCACCATGACTTTCAACACTTGACAAGCTACTGCTTTTCACAGAGCAAGAACCACACTGGTGTGGTACACAAGTGGGACCGATCAGAGATTTGTTGTGATCCTCAGCCTCGAATGATTTATTTTATTTAACCCTTTGACTTCCAGGCCGGGGTGCATGCCAGGATCCAGATATACTGGTGTAGGAGTTCTATGTTTCGTCATTTGAAGCTGGAATTGCTAACGCAATTTCCAGCTTCAAATGACGAAAAATACATAAATGTAGTATATATTTGACGACAATTTGTGTCATTTTATGGTTACGTTCATTGACGAATGACGACGGAAATTTCCGTCATGTATGGTAGTGAAAAGGTTAAGCTAGACTGGGAGTTGTATTTTTCAGCTTACCTGCAGTTTGTTGATATAGATGGAGCCTCCAATGATAAGAGTTATCATAGCCAGACTTGACAGGATCGCCCAGGACAGCGTGATAAGCCATCTCACATCTCGTGGCTTATCAGACTGAAATAGCAAAAACAACAGTGCAGCTTGTGGGAATATATCAATAGCGTGTGTTTAGAGGGCGGACTTTAGTGACTATAATATCGAAATCGGGAACAATTTAAAAAGTACAATATAATTGGAGCTTGTGGTGAGCCTATTCGGAAGGGGGAATAAAGAGGAGGGCAAGCTATCCTGTATTAACACGAAGGAAAATGGGAAAATATGGGGGGAAACATTGAAAAATATAGAGTATTTGAAAAAAATAGG
Organism: Flabesymbios commensalis; assembly: GCA_964017125.1. NCBI lineage: Eukaryota > Metazoa > Annelida > Polychaeta > Terebellida > Flabelligeridae > Flabesymbios > Flabesymbios commensalis. Next base: position 44,311,881 of record OZ024912.1, on the reverse strand, counting down.
AAAAGAAATATGTACATGTAGAATGACAATTTTATAAATGTGAATTATAATGTAAAGGTGTGCTCCTCTTTTTATCCCCTGTTCGTAGGGGAAGGGGGATTTTAGTCACGCCAGGATTCTGTCCGGCGTCCGGCGTCTGGCGTCCGGCGTCACGTTTTCTTGTGGGTGCAAAAACTCAAAAACTACTGGTCGATTTATTTTGAAATTTTAACATCACATTCCTAGCAACATGGGGATGTGCAAGTGATTTTTTAGAGATGCTACCAAAATTCAAAATGGCCGCCAGAGGTCAACTCTAAAAAATTTTGTGGGCGCAAAAACTCTAAAACTTAAAGTCAGAAATTATTCAAATTTTACTATCACATTCCACATGATATGGAGATGTGCAGGTGACTTTTTTAAGGTTTTACTGAAATTCAAAACGGCCGCCACAGATCAACTTTAATTTTTTGGGGGGCGTAAAAACTCAAAAAATTTGTTTGATCAATTTGTAAGAACCCTGTTTTATTGATACGTATAATTAATATGCCATTTAAACCTTTACAACGCTGACATATTTTTGAATAAACCATGAAGACCAGAAAGGTTTTTTCAATTTAAAATCATCATGTCTTAATTAGCTCTTTCCGTTTCATTTGATGTTACGGGTCTACGGCCATTTGAATTTTTTTCAATTCTTCGGAAAAAAATGCTGTATATTGTAGATATTTAACTTAAACAACACATTTCTGTTTTTTTAGACATAGTAAATGTACATAATTATATTTGCTTGGGCATAATATAAACACGTATACGTAAATAAAATAATTATTGTTTTTACCAAAACGCGCAAAAAAACCCAGGAAAAATACCCAACTTTCAGGAATTATGAGCATTCGGAATAGGTACCCCATAATTTCTGACTGGGAAAACATCATGCTAGGTGAGCAATCGCTCCTTATATTTGTAGAAATAGGGTATATCAAAGAAAAACGTTTTTAGATTTGGCATTTTTTTCTAATTTGACGGTTTTATTAACTTTCTCGCATTGTTGATGACATAAATTTATGTAGATTGGATCTTTCAAGGGATTGACCATGGCATCTTTCCTCAACTGATTAATGAGCAGCAAATCAAAGGCCAAGCAATGACCATGCCGTCTGAGTTGTAAATTACGTGTGCAATAGAAAGTAGCAGATTACAAATAACTACAGAGTGATCAAGATTAATTAATGGTGAAAAGCATTGTCAAAACCTAAATCAATTAGTCAGGTTTAGATTGCTAGAAAACATGCAGGATATCCACCTTCTACAACTAATGTTAATTTAAAAAACAAATGGTTTTCCGGGCCAGGCGAATACGCTTTCCTAATTCTGCCGGTGATGGCGCAAAATATGAAAAAGTATACAGCCGACGAACCGCTGAATTATAAATGTAGTATAATAATATTTAGTATATTTATTATATAAACAGACTATCGACTATCGATTCTGACGAATGATTGTCTCGACAAATCGGAGGTCAACGACTTATATAAATTATATATGGTATGCCATGTTAACTATAAACTTAATATTAGATGAAGAATAATTAACCATAGCCTACTTTTCACATGAAAAATACCTTTGTTGTTTCCACGGTGGCTCCCATCGCATCAAGTGTCGCGGCAGACGGGCTGTGTGGAAATTAAGGGAGTGGGGTATTTATAAACATGATAAACGGCCCAGTTTACCCTGGACAAACAGAGTAATTTTCAACGTCACCACCAGCATTATTCATTAAAGTTTTTCTAGCTTTTTGCGACGTTCTACAACCCAGGTATCACATCAAAAATTGCTCACAAATCAGTGTATTTTAGAAAGGTTTTGACTCTTTACCCTCTCAATTATATATTAAAAGCATCTATGTACTCATCGGCACGACATGTACATTTAGTGTTTAAATAACGAGAAAGTATCAACCTTTTCTTCCACACCTATTCGCGGGAAAATAAAGACGACACAAAGCACTAGAATTAAAAGTGCCATAACTGGTTCAAACTTGGGACAGGTACCGAGTCGAAATTAAGGGAGTGGGGTTGTTTTTATAAACATGATAAACGACCCAGTTTACCCTGGACAAACAGAGTAATTTCCAACGTCACCACCAGCATTATTCATTAAAGTTTTTCTAGCTTTTTGCGACGTTCTACAACCCAGGTATCACTTCAAAAATTGCTCACAAATCAGTGTATTTTAGAAAGGTTTTGACTCTTTACCCTCTCAATTATATATTAAAAGCATCTATGTACTCATCGGCACGACATGTACATTTAGTGTTTAAATAACGAGAAAGTATTAACCTTTTTTTCCACACCTATTCGCGGGAAAATAAAGACGACACAAAGCACTAGAATTAAAAGTGCCATGACTGGTTCTAACTTAGGACAGGTACCGAGTCGCTCAAACGCAGCCAAGTGTTTTGTTGATTTATGCTTATGACATTTAAAATTCGAACCAGGTTCTGCAAAAAAAAGGTAAGCAGGTTGTAGTGCTGCAGTAAAAGTAGTGGTTCAACCTGGAATAAATTGTTAATAGAGGTATTTTTGGTGTTAATTATGTCTCAGAGGGGCCTGCTGAACAAATTCTGAGCAGCAACCACCTGGCAACCATTCAGCTCATATGCTAATTAGCATAATTAGCCTAATTTGCATACATTATTAGGAAAAACTTGAAAATACTATAACTTTTGAAATAATTAACTTAGAAAATTAATCTTTGTGTCTACACCCATGTTTTCTACCCCGTAGGACTCGAATAAGTCGGTAATAAATACCCCAGACCTTTCTAATTAGCATAGATTAGCATAAATTTTCATAATTAATCATGAAATTGCTATTTTCAAAAAATACAAATAAAGCCTTTTCTAGATCGGTCTGGGATTATAATAAAGCCGACTGGGAAGGTCTGGATACATCTCTATCAAACCATAACCGGGACGACTGTTTTACCGCCGCAGACGTCAGCAGCTGTGCCCAATTATGGACGGAAACTTTCTTATCTTAATTGCGCCGATTTATCCCTAATAAGTTAAATACAATACGTCCATGGGACAAATCATGGTATAATAATGAGCTCCGTTCGAAAAAACGGAAGAGAGACCGAACGTTTAAAATAGCAAAACGCAGTAACACCACATCAGACTGGACCAAATACCGGCAATGCAGGAACGAGTATGTTCATGCACTTGAAGCTGCCGAAAATGAATTTAAACAAAAACAAATAAACAAAATCCACAGCGGCACCGTTAATCACCGTAGCTGGTGGCAAACTGTTAAAACATTTATCAGCTGGAACAAAACTTCTTCTATCCCTGCCCTAATTTGTGATAACGGTGACACCACAAACAACTTATTAAATAAATCTTTTTTAAATTATTCCACTATTGACACATCTAATGCAACTATTCCTGAAACCGAGTATCTGACAAATGAACGTCTAGAAAATCTTATTTTATCCGAAAACGAGGTGTGTAATATTTTAAAATCTTTGAAAGTTTCAGAAGCTAGTGGACCCGATGGCATCAGCCCTAGAATGTTAAAAATGACGGCTACTTCTATCACCAAACCCATGACCCGTCTATTTAATAAGTCGCTACGCGATAATATATTTCCAGATATCTGGAAAGGAGCGAATGTTTCAATAATTTTTAAGAAAGGAGATCCACACCTATGCAATAACTATAGACCAGTCTCACTACTTTCTGTTGTAGGGAAGTGTCTTGAAAAATGTGTTTTTAAGTATTAATTCAATCATATCCGCGACAATGATTTTCTCTCAAAATTTCAATCTGGTTTTCAGCCAGGTGATGGCACTGTAAGACAACTTGTCCATATATTATATCATATTTTATCTCGAGCTCTTGACGAGAAGAAAAAGGGATTGCTCCATAAACTTGAATGTGCAGGTATCACAGGTAATATCAATAATTGGTTCTCCAGCTATTTGTCAAACAGGCTACAACGTGTCGTTGTCAAAGGTGAATACTCGTCTTGGGGTACCGTTACTGCAGGTGTACCCCACGGCTCGGTGCTCGGCCCAATTCTATTTTTAATATACATAAACGATATAACGAAAAATCTAACATTAGGAATCAGTCTCTTTGCAGACGATAATATGATTTACATTTCAAGCAATAATTCGGCCAAAAACGACGAAATATTATCGGCAGATCTACAATATAATGGGGGAGTGGGCAAACCAGTGGCTAGTAACATTTAGTCCGTCTAAATCATGTGATATGACTCTTGCTTTACGAGGAAGCCCAGAATCCCAAAACTTGTTTTTCTTTGACGAGCCAATATCCCAGGTCAAGCACCATAAACATCTCGGCATTGTAATACAGCAAAATTTAAAATGGGGAACCCATATTGATAATATTTTTGCTACCACAAACACCAAAATTAACATACTTAACCACATCTCACGGAATGTCAATCGGAAAAACGCTTGAAATTTTATATAAATCATTTATTAGACGTGGCTTAGAGTACTCTGATATAGTTTTCGATAATTGTACAAAAGAAGAACAAGCACACATAGAATCTGTACATGAAAGAGCTGGGAGAATCATCTCTGGTGCCATACGCGGTACGTCTAGTAATGCTATTTTTACTGAACTCGGTTGCAACACCGCCGACAGCAGCATAAATGTTTGTTTTACCATGATATCATAAATGGTAATGCACCCCAGTATTTAATTGACGATCTACCTGGTCATGTTCGCGATCGAACAAGATATAATTTACGCAACAGAGATGACTCCAATTTACACAACTGCAAAACAGAAACATTTAAGAGTTCTTTTTTCCCAAGTACTAGTAAATTCTGGAACAATTTAGATGAGTCCATACGTTCGATTGAATCCAAATCCGGTTTAAAAGCAAAATTATCGAAAATTATCGCACCTGTCCCCCTTATTATTACAGTGAGAATCCGCATGCACTGCAGCGAATTACATCAGCATTTGGCTGACATGCATATTATCGAAAATAACTTGTGTGCATGCGGACAACCAGAAACAACAGAACATTTTTTCTTTACTTGTCCACTTTATCAAGATGCCAGACACGATATGCAGTGGTCGTTCATTGACATACAGGTTGATTTAAATCTACAAACTATTTTAACAGGTCATCCAGCTGAAAATGAGAATATCGTTCAGATTGTTGATACTTTCCTAACCCGTAGCAAACGTTTTTCCATTATCGAAAAGTAACCTCGCCGTCTAGATATTAGTTGTGTCCTGCGCTCGATTCATGTGCAACTCGAAATGGAGCCTACCAGTGCAGCCGCAGAGCTGCCACCACAGCAACATTATAATGTCCTCTAATTTTGTCCAACCGAGAGTAACCTGTATTACATTTTGTATTGTTCCAATTGGTAAATAAAAATATGTTTATACTAAATTGCTATTTTTTTTAAATTTAATAAATAGTTCCCTTCAAATGTTGATTTTATTATCTGGACCGATATTTCTCACCTGCTTGAATTCTGTAAAAATATTTTGAATACGCTAGAGCCGTCATATTAGCATAAATTAGCATTTTTATCATATGCTAATTAGCATAATCACCCTATTTTGCACTATTAATTGGGAAAAACTATAACTTTTGAAATAATTTTAAACTTAGAAAGCAAATTTTCTGTGTCTACATCCATGCTTTCTACCCCGTAGAATTCGAATAAGTCGGTATTGAATATTCCATACCTTCCTAATTAGCATAAATTAGCATAAATAATCATAAAATTGCTCAAAATTCGATAATTTATCAAATAGTTCACTTTAAATATTTATTTTGTTGCATCTATATTTCTCACCCGCTTAAATTCTGTAAAAAGTTTTACTTAACTACATTGGAACCGCCTAATTAGCATTTTTATCATATGCTAATAAGATAATCAGCTTAGTTTGCATAAATTATAAGGAAAAACTTAAAAATGCTATAACTTTTAAAATAATTAACTTAGAAAGTTCATTTTTGTATCTACACTCATGTTTTTCACCCCGTATAATTCGAATAAGTCGGTATTGAATACAACAGACCTTTCTAATTAGCATAAATTAGCATAAATTTCCATAGTTAATCATAAAATTGCTAAACAAATCATAATTTCTTTAATATTTCAAATGTTGATTTTGTTGTCTGAACCGCTATTTCTCACCTGCTTGAATTCTGTAAAACATTTTAAATACCCTGGGGCCGTCTGATTAGCATAAATTAGCATTTTCATTATATGCTTATTAGCATAAAAACCCTAAATTAATTGGGAAAAACTTGAAAATGCTATAACTTTTGAAATGATTTTAAACTTAGAAAGCTAACTTTTGTGTCTACATCCATGTTTTCCACCCCTTAGAATTCGAATAAGTCGGTATTAAATGCTCCAGACCTTCCTAATTAGCATAAATTTGCATAAATTTGCATAATTAATCATGAAATTGCTAAAATTCGATAATTTATCAAGTAGCTCACTTCATTTGTTCCACGTTCCCTTGGAAAGGTTTATAAGCCTACAGCCATGTATTCCATCCTGCTAAGTTCGTTTAAGTTCATGATGAGCATAACAAGGTAATTCAACCTTATATGGCTCCTGCTGAGCAAATTCTGAGCAGTGGGCTCATAATTCGCCTAATTTGTGTAATTAATTAGGAAAAACTTGAAAGTGCTGTAACATTAGAAATTCTGAGCAGCAGGTTCCTTGTATCAATCTGATATGCCAATTAGCGAAATGTGTCTAATTTGCATAATTAATTAAGAACAACTTGAAAAAGCTCTAACTTTGCTAATTTAATTAACTTGTCCAGCCCGTATAATTCAATCAAGTTGATATTAAATACTCCAAATCTTTCTAATTAGCATACATGTGCATAATTAAAGGGACCCCGTGGGATGAGATATTTTCAATTTCGTCAATTTTGAAGCTATCTAGCCTACTGATCCTAACTAAAAATACAATGAAGTCAAAAAACTATTTTAAAGCACCGAAAAAAAGTGAAATAGTTTTATTTCCAGGTCGTATATTGCCATGTAAACAAAACAAGTCAGCAATATACAGCACTTTACACCACATATTCCCACGTCTTAGACGGTGGCATCAAAGCAGTCGCCGCTAATTGGTGTCTTATAGTAAGGACACGATGGGATACACCTGCAGCACTGATTCTCTACCCAACGCTGGGCCGATGCCATCAGCATGTGGCCCAATCCTTTGAGAATTTTCAATCGTCCTTTAGGTCTACAAATAGTTTGTTTGGGTTACTTCTGGATTTATATAAATGTTGATAAAAAATATTTTTTTAAATATGAAAATTCTGAAAAAAATAAAAACATGATCTGAGGGATACACTACTTCATTACGGAATTAAAAAACGAAAATTGATGTCATCCCAAGGAGCTGCTTTAATATTGTTAAAAATTATATAATATTTTAAATAAGTTCACTTTAAATGTTAATTTTGATGTCTTGACATTATCATATATTTATCACTCCGCTAAATCGCTTTAAAGTACCCTGGATCTGTCTAATTATAATATACTAGCTTTAATCCATGCTCCGCACGGCCAAAGCTAGTATGTAACAAACACTGAAACAATGCAGCCTGTGCACAGATAACATAAATATTCTCAGGGGTCATACCAGAAATACATAAAATATCGTCTGACATCGGCTTAAAAAATGATGTCGGATGAAAAAAAACTAATTCTATACGTTTTACAATGACACCTCCGCAAAAGATTGATTTCACCACAGTCACAGCTGTTTTGACCACATGGAATAGACATATTATAGATATTGACAATGTATAACATGTATTCCGTCCGATGTAAATATTTTTGCCAGGCCCCAACAGCCACTGTGTGAATAATTGAAGATTAGCATATAAACCTGTGTAGCTAGGGCCTGATACAGAAAAGTTTATGAATCACAAACATGTTAATAGAGCCTATACCTTATAATCATACTAACGTTTTTTTCTGTTTTATACAACAACATGTGTATATAGCGACGTGCATGTGCAAGGTGTGAATTGTAAAACCATCATTCAATTATCAAGGGGGGGGGGGGGCTGGAGTATTTTTGAAATAAATATTTTGGGACTGAATTTTTATGAATAAATAATTTTCTGAAGGACATGTTGTAAAGAAATATCTAATGGCACTTGAAAAAAAATCCTTTCTTCGCTCGGCAACATTAAATGACACTTACATTTGTGAAGCCTCACTTTGATTGTCTCTTTACCCCCTACATCAATGCTAAGCCTAGTTTGGAATCCAACCTTGTGCTGGTGCCATTGCTTGCACTGCTTCCCAAATATTAAACCAACCTTGGGATTGAATACCTCGTGGTTTTGGGCGCGCTGAAGACAACCTACAACCTTCACCGGCACAGCTCCCTGTTGGTAGACACACTGTGTGGCACAATGCTGGATCGGGGTTGTACCAGCGTTACAGACGGTGGGCCGACGTTAACCCAACATTGGTTCAATGTCTGGTGCTGGGTGTTTCTATCACTGGAACGACCATGCACTGGACTGATGTTGGGCCATTGTCTGCGACACTGGCACAACATTGAGCTGACATTGCGTCAGTGTATCGTGTGTACATGGCGCATTGTAGTCACGCTGCACCTATAGCCAGCAAAATGCACTGCCAAGTGGATGTTGGCCGGCGCTGCAGATTGTGGTCTAGCATTGACTTGACATTGGGTTTGCATTGTGCTGACTTGTAGTGGACGAAAACATTATCTGCAAATTGTGATGAAAATTGAATAAAAGCCAAATAACAGCACAAAAAACAACTCCTAAGACGTTATTATATACGTTGCAACCCAGGCTAATAGTCAAAGCTGTGTGTCAGGTATATATAGTGGGTGCCGTGACGAAAATATATGTGTCCAGGGTGCACGTTCAACGAAGGACGAAACCTAAAAACTCGGGTTCTATTAAGTATAGATTGGCATAATTTATTAAAAAGACACATTTTAAGCACCTTATAAATTTGATACAAATTCAGTTGTAAGCAAATTAATTATAATTGCACGGTAGTTCAAAACATTACACTCTATCCTTATAAATTAATAATTTCACT
>OZ024912.1:43887771-44297771 GCA_964017125.1 Flabesymbios commensalis | reverse complement strand
TGGTGTTGTATCAAGAAATCGATAGCTAGCATAGAATGCCTTAAAACAAAAAAAAATTGCATGCCGTTATTACTAGTCAGGGCCCATTTTCGAAATTTCTGACTTGGTAAGGCATTTTTTAGTAGAATTTGGCATGCAGTTGTTCTTACAAAATTTGGGAACGCTGATTCCAAATCTGCACCATGCCAAGCTCTATTTTGTCTTTTTCCTTCTCAAAATTCAAAACCAATTGGCCGCCAAAATTAGTGAAAATGTCACAACTTTACATCACGGCTTGGCTTACAATGAACATAAAAACATCATTTCGGTGTATTAAAACCCACCTGAGCAACATACTCAAAGTCCCCTGAATTTCACCTTGTGCGTTTGCCGCTGTAGGACAAAATCCAAAATGGCCGCCACTGCAAGGCAATGTGCTATAACTTTGCTTCCAAAAAACGTAGAGATGTGTTTCTGGCGTCTACATATAGGTTTCTCACACTCGGGAAACCAATTCAGAGCCGTGATAACATCTATTATCAATATTTCACAAAGTTATGGGGGGAAAAACAAATGTTGCGCCAGGAAAACGACACATCGTAGGCCAGTGTAATAATAATGATTTATTTAATAAAGTCATTATTTCACATTTAGAAGCCGAGGGAAAACAAACGTAATATCCGGCATGTTGTAAAAATGTTTAGAGTATTGACAAAAAATATTTTATGATTGTTGATCACTGTCCGGCACTAGATAACCTGTCGCTCACCATATAACCGTTCTAGGCCTATTAGTATGTGACCTATGTGATATCCACCTGCATCGTGTTTTTACAGCACAGTGAGGAAGAAAGCTATATTTAAATGTGAGTGGGCCACGGGTGGCGCCCTCCTGCCCAAGCCCTGTACTAGGGTTAAGCAAAACATGAAGTTAATCCATCAAGGTGGTCTGCATAACCATGGCAATAATGACACACATACATGTTCCGTTCCTATTCAGACAAGAAGTCGTTTAAATTTAACAATTTATGATTCTAGTAACTAGGTATATTGTGCTGGTTGAAACTACCCGTATGACTGGGCCGCCTAACTCATTTACTGCGCGAGGCCCAATCACACTGACCGCCATTTTGTTTCCACAGCCAGCCGTGTAAAAACGACACTCGCGCTGCCTACCAAAAAACTCGGATGCCATGAAATTGAGACGAATATTTCAAGTGCCTACGAAAACTAGGCCATTTTCAGCAGGCGTAAACTTTTGATTGTATTAGAACTATTACATTTAAAAATGGAGGTCACGCGGTGTCAGAGCCTTGCGATGTCATCAGGGTAGGTTGAAACGTGCGCATCACATAAAAAAGAAGTTTCTCAATCGGATTGACAATTTACATAATCATGATAATAGTATCATTTTAATTTTTATATTTTTGATCAAAGTAGATACCGTGCAAAAGCCTGGTAATGCGCTGATAACACAGTTTTCAGGCATAATTGAACCAATAAAGTCCCAACCATCGGCTCAGAGATCCACACAAAACCGTAATGTAGGCTACACATATTTCTACTCCCCTAACTTGAATGAGATAGATAATATCACCATCAATAACTTTGATAAAATACAGCTACACGATATCGGGAATCTGTAATTTGGTGCAGAAGCTATATATGTTTTGGGCATATACGATTGATGGCTGAGGACACGCTGGGGTAATGTTGAAAATACTGACGATGAATTTATTTTGTAAATATAGTATGAACATACACCATCTTCAGAAGATGTTAGTAACTAACCTAGTCTTGGCAACTAAATGCTATAGAGTGTCATGAACAAGTCACCAAAGATTATTGGGTACACTATTGCAACAAGATATGATGCAGAATATGTGGTAATTGGGGCAATAATACCGTTCGTAGCACGATCAGGATGTTTTTATGAAGATTAACATAAAATACAGAAACTTTCTAGATGTGGTCGTGATATGGTGGTATGTATGAGGAATCAGTAGGTTCTGGTCATGCTTGCTTCTAATCAGATATAAGCTCTCACTCTCACATGATATACAATAACCCAACAGGTTTAGTTGTGTCTTGAAGTGGTATGGGAGCGACCACCCTATTTTGCAGGAAAAGTTATCAATGTTAAAGACAATAAGTCTTACCATATATAAAGTGATGAAATCATAATGATGGACGTGAATATATTTAGGTCCATAGTAACTATATGTCTCCTCCAGATATAGTAGATTAATTATCATTCATACAGAGTATTTATTACTTATATATTATATTCTTTAGTAATAAACATTGATCATCTAATAATCTAAACAAGAGACATGTATCCTACATCAAAAACATTTCCATGCACACTGCCATGTTATCTCAGATGAATATATAACAGATAAAGTACAGAATCAGGGAGGAGGGCAATACAGTTTCAGTTCAATGTTCAAATTCACTACTTTTGGTAGAGAACAATGCCATTCAACTATTCAATTAACACTGGTATTTAAGTGTGAACAATACTGAGGTACATAATAAGACGTTAAATGTTATTACGGCAATCAGACTGTCAGATACTGACAATGAGGTAGCCGTAGGAACTGATGTAAACTTGCTCATTCTGCTTTCAAAACGCTCTCATCATAGCAATGCCTAGCTGTGTAAACCTAGAAATGGTGATATTTATCGTACTATTCAACCGTCTCCATGGCTTCCACAACACCAGCACATCAATTCTAAAAGAAAGACATCTAAGTTAATTCATAAACACCCAGAACTAGAACTTGAGCAAATTTATGTATTTCAATGTATCCTCCTAGTCAATAACCCCTGCCACAAAAAGTGGATATTGTTTCCGTTGTATTTTAGGCCTGCTTAGCGATAAATACAGCTCTGGCCAGATAACAATATTATAAACATCAATGAGATTGTGGTTGGAGCTTCATTGACGGACAACTGCAACTAGTTCTCGTGTAAAAGCTTCCTGCTCAACCTGAATAACTATCACAATTAGTTTGATTAAGTGTGAATTAGGACCACGAGAAAATAGCCAATGGCGTTCTATCAAGTAGTCGCTACATCAATTCCGAAGCTGCACACATATATGATCAATATATTGATGAGGGTGACTATTCTCTCATTATCATTATGCAAGATGATGGCATTCATGCAGATCTGAGATATACACTGCAAGCCTATGTAGCTACAGTAATGAAAGTAACACAAGCCCGTAACTACATGTAAAATGGAAGTTGATTTATTATACTGTGTATTTTTTTTCTATCAGAAAACTATTTATGCTCAAAAAATAACTTCCTACGGCATTTAGAAAAATTGTTATTGTATTGCTGTATAATTGGCGGCCATCTTGGGTTTTTCCCTGAAACTACATGTAATATAAACGTTCCAGGAGGTTATTACTGTATTGTACTAGATTTATTGGTATTAAAAACCTATATTTAGCCACCAAAAACAACTTTCTATGACTTTTAGAAAAACGTTATGGTACTTTATGTATTATTGGCGGCCATCTTGGATTTCATGCGTGATAGGTTACCAGGTCTTAGAACATGAAATTCCTCAAAACAAAAATGTTATTTTGAACACGAAAGTCAAGTTTGTATGTCCGCTGTGCACCCATACATGAAGTATAATCATGATAATTGAGACTTTATCTGCTATTTTGGCGGCCATTTTGTTTTGCAATTTTGAAAGGGAAAAACTAAAAATAGAGCTTGGCATGGGGCAGATTTGGAATCAGCATATCCGAATTGTGTGAAAACAACAGCATGACAAATTCTACTAAGAAATGCCTTACAAACTTTAAGAATGCCTCTTTTTGAAAAATGGACCCTGACTATACCATATTTTAAGCGACTTAGGGCCGACACGCGTAGTCTAGTGGGATTAAGTATATTTGCGAGGGTTCCCGTGCACCATCGGAAATATACTTCTATTTGGTGTATCGAGCTTGTAAAAACCCCGTAGAAAATGGTTAGCTATGTCAACCAGCTCCAAGCTGGAAATAGGTCTCACGTGTAATTTCTATGCAAATTTGTACCGCCATTATCGAAAAATGTATATTTAATGATAGCTCGGTCAATATCACAGATAACGATATAATAATGGTGTCTACACCCATATTTTGAGGGTTAAAGAAGACAATAAAACTATTTTTAGAGTGACCTGATGTGACCTGTGACCTGATTTTGTATGCAAATTAGCGCCGCCATTACCGAAAAATATATATCTATTTATGGCTTGGTCAATATCCAGATCACGCAACAAAAATGGTATCTATACCCATGTTTTCAGGATCAATAAAGACAATATAACCATGCTCGGAGTGATCTGATGTGTTGCAGTATGCAAATTGGTGCCGTCATTACTTAAAAATTGATTTACTTGTAAGGTCGCTCAATACGCCTGTCGCTGTTGTAACTGAACAGTTAAAGGATTATGTGAGTTAGTGACCACAATTAAAATATTATAAGATTAATATAATATGTTTGAAAAACACTAACAGCGTTTCCAACATATTAGAAAATGATCAGAACCATTTTTGTTAAATTACTGTACAGTTAGATCAGAAGATAATATGTGATAGCCCTATAATAGTTTTGTGGTTTAGCCTCAGACCAGCCTTGAACTAGCCTACACTACATGCATGATATGGATGGATATGCTTATTTCTAAAAGACTAAAGGTAGATTAAGACTAGTCCAGCTTATCACATCTAAATAAAGGCCTAGGCAGTAATAAGCTAGAATCTCAATTTAGTATTTTATGTTCCTTTCACATAGTGGGGAGCCTAGGCTGAAGGCGTTACCACAGCCACGCAAAAGTGATCTTGGCCACCACAAAAATGACCACAGCAACTTTAAAAGTTGTCCCATCCACTGCAAAACTGATCTTGGCCAGTGACGAAAGATTACAACCACTTTAAAAGTTATTTAAGCCACTACAAAAGTGATCTTGAAATCATAAGAAGTTATCACAGCCACACTAAAAGTTATCTCAGCAGCTACGAAAGTGATCTTGGCCACAACATCTGATGTCAACCACTGAAAAAGTGATTTCAGTCACTACAAAAGTGATCTTGACCACTGAATAATTAATAATAGCTATTTGAAAGTCATCTCATCCACTACAAAAGTGATCTTGGCCACAGAAGAAGTGATTACAACCTCTTTAAAAGTTACCTCAGTCGGTACAAAAGTAATCTTTGACACAGACTGATGTCATCCACTTAAGAAGCGATCTCAGTCACTACAAAAGTGCTCTTGGACACTGAATAATTGATAACACCCACTTTAAAAAGTATTTAAGCCACTACAAATGTGATCTTGGCCACTGAAGAATTGATAACAGCCACTTTAAGAATTATCTGAATTACTACAAAATGATCTTGGCCACTAAAAAACTGGTATCAGCCACCGAAATGTTTTTTAAGCTACTGGAAAGGTGAGCTAGGCCACTGAAGAAGTGACCACAACCACCTTAAATGTTATCTCAGCCACCCAAAAGGTGATCTCAGCCACAAACAAACTGATCTTGGCCACAAACAAACTGGTGTCGGCCACAGATATGGTTATCTAAGCCCCTACAGAGTGATCTTGGCCACTGAAGAAGTGATCACAGCCACATTAAAAATTATCTAAGCCCACACAAAGGTGGCCTCAGCCACAAACAAACTTCTCTTGTCCACTGAAGAAGCGATCACAGCCACTTTAAAAGTGATCTCAGAAATCACTAATGAACATAATCATTTTTCTGTTTAATTTAGTTTATATACAAAGCAATTGCTTTGTCTGTTGCGTAGTATCTGACTTGACATCTGTAAGAAACACTTTAATGTGATATATACTAAAATGTGTTTTATATTTGAAAAGATCGAATTATGACTGTGCATACCGTATCCCCGCGTGTAAACGTGCATGCACTTATAAGGGAAAATCACATTTTTGGGGGATGTTTTGAAATGATTTTATGTTTAAATATAAAATGCATGCACTTTTTTTCGAAAAGTTAGTGCACCCCCATTTTCAGTGAGTTTGTCGCTCACTATGATACTTCAAACAACTCTCTCATCAGCTTGTATCTCTAAAGATTCGGGTTTGTGATAATTCACATTCGAAACTGTATAATAATGTAAGATTTGCAGTTCATACATTATATATGATGCATCCCATGTTGAATTATTCCCATTCTAATCCTGTAGATACCCCTCTAAAAAAAACTTGTTAAATCGATTTCAAAACCACCAATGAAAGATAAATTTAAGATCTATTGACAATGCGGAAAAACTATGAAAAACTGTGAACTTCGAATTCTCGCATGACGAATTAAATGATATATATTTATATTGTTTCTTATGTAAAGCATGGAATTAGGCCGCGTTAAATAATGATATTGTACAGATATAGTGATTTAATAATTAAGCTATAACATTATTGGGGCGAAATAAAACTGTACATGTTTTAATTTATTTAATGTATGTTGCGATGGTTTTGCCAAGATAATTTTATACTTGAATATAAGTGCATGTAGGGTCTTTTGAAATATGTTGTGTGTTCGAATACAAGTACATGCACTAAGTCTTGTTGTCGAAAACTACGTGCATCTTTAAATATAAGTCCATGCACGTTTATTCTAATGCCAACTATAAAATATTATTGCGAAAACATTCCGGCCATCTGTACCTGTTCTCTATTTCTACCATAACTTATAGTATTCTGGACATACGGAATTATATACATATGTAGGCATATAATGGCTCCAATGTCAGTAAATGTGTAACCCATATAAACAAGACGTTGATCTAATGTTGGTTTGTTGCTGGGCCATCGTCTGCAGCGCTGTGCCAATATTAAGCCAGTATTTAAAATGTGTTTCTTGTTTACAGGATCGATACATTGAAAGAAAATATCTGATTACTAATCCAGCAAGCAAAAGGACATTACACAACATTGGTTAAATGTTGGACCACTGTCCACAGCGCTGACCCAACATTGAACAGATGTTTCGTGTTTACCGGAATACATAATCAAAGGCTGGCTATAAATTATTGGTTATCGAGAGCAAGTAGTAGACACTGGGGGCAAAGACATCTCTTTACTGGCGTATCAGTCATTTTGACATGTCAAATTTTGATCACTTTTATGTCCGTCGGTGGTGTACTTCAAGGTCAGATTACAAAAATCCCGCTGAGCTGCGAGCTTAGCACCATCACTTTTCTTACTCCAGAGATGCTAAGCTTTAATTTGGTATATAACACATAATGTTACTTTTTGTGGCTGGGTAACTTCTTTAATTCCGCAGCTAGAGACCTCCTGGTGCTGCACTATATGATGGGTATGCTCATTGATTCTGTAGTTATGCTGAATCATTTCAGTGTGATGAATAGGCCTATGTGGCTGTTCTTCTTCAACATAGGCCTATGACGTCACAGATTGGAATTCCACTTTAGTTTTAGACTACTAAGTCTAAGAAGCCCAGGGGCACCCTAGCAACAGTCCCCAATTCTGTTTTCAGAAGACATAGAAGAAGTTACACGAGGTAAGTGTTTATTTAACATGTTTAATAAAAAGTGAAGTCCAATCTCGGATGGTACGCGCAAAAAAAAATGTTTTTTAATATCAAAATGATCAATAGACAATAGACTTTGGAGCAATTACTAGGATTGCGTAACTGAAATTGGACATTTAGTATTAACCCTTTCAATCCTGAATTTACCATAGTCATCATCATCCACTACAAGCCGCGAATTGCTGCCGCAATTCTCGACTTGTAGTGAATGAAGATGACTTGATGTGGTTTAAAAATTAAAGAAAATTACCCTGTATTGTTAAACAAGTTTCATGGAAATTTTCAGTGTGAAACCCTCAGTTTTAGGAAAATTAAGTATGTTTTCAGGGATATAAAATGATGCTTTAATGCATCGTGGGGGCTTAAAGGGTTAACCTGATTATTAGGGATATGGTCTACTCTATTATCAGTATAGTCTACAGACCCAGTCTATTAACAGGTTATTATTATATCATAATTATATTAATCTATAACGCAATTAGTGGAGGGGGGGGGGGGCAGGGAGACATGCGGCGACGGCAAATAACGATTCTCATTTTGACATTCTTCTTTTTCTTCCAGTACAGCAATCACTTTTGACACAGTGGCAAAGTATTATTTGCCGGTAATGTTGGTTGCGCAAAATAAAAGTTTAAAAGATGAAATTGGTGCAATTAACATTAAATCGCACGTCGCCGACTTCACTTTTAATTTGTAGGCCTATGGATCTAATAATGCGTTTGAATTCCCCAACACTTTTGCAGATGATATAGGGCCTAATGTGAAGATTTTTCATTCACTCCCAGTATAGGGTCTGTAACAGCGAGAGTCAAGTCTTTATGATCCATGTATTAACAAAGTCCTGATGACTGTAACGCAAACTTGATTATCTTGTAGACTACTACAGCATAAAGAGTAAGTTAAGTTTTGTATGTATTGTACATGAATAACAGTGTATAGCCATCGTAAAACTAACACAATCACATGCATCAATGTATGTTGCCATGTCAACTAATACTTCACGACCCTCCGATTGTTTTACACTCTCTCATTATTTGGACGAGACCCAATGAAATGTCTATATCCACTAAGCGTGAACAGGAACTAATTGACCCCCCTAGCAAACACAACACATTTGTATATCATTTGTACATTGACCAACGTCGAAGACCTTGGTCCGACGTTGTACATATGTCATTCAAGTGTTTTGTGTTTGCTGGGCTATCACTCTGCTAGTCAAAGCAAAAAGGCAGTATCTTCTAATAAATTTGTCAAGTAAACATATACTGCCTTTTGGTATTGCACAGGAGCACTGTTTGTCGTCCAAGCGGGAAATTATGTATATAATATGTACATGTATTTATACATCATGACAATCAGCCTATAGCGTTACGTAGTCATTCTGGCAGTAAATCCCCGGATATCTTGCTACAAATTGCTAGCAAAGACTTTTTGATTTATTATGGTAGATATAGGTCCCAACAGCACTTCTGAAAAGTCCCAAACCAAGCAAAAAAAATTTACTAAAAGTATTTTCCAACGTGAATATATCGCCAGCGATAATCAATGAAATATTTTTGTAATCTATTTTGCGAATGTTATTTATCGTTACTTATATTTTTGTACAAGGAAGCGATTACAACTATCGGTTTTACATTACCTACACCAAATGATTGATTTAGCGATTTTCCGACAAAAATTATGATATTAAATTATAATATTATTTCATTTAAAAGTATATGAGTATAATTCGTCGCCTCGGGGCTAAAGGAGCCTATCTGCCACTCTGAGTGTCAGATAGGATCCTTTAGCTCCGAGGCGACGAATTTATAAAAGATTCTTGTATTATATCATTATGTTGGTCTAGATACTGCTCTCGTTCTGTAATGGCTGGGTTATGTCACCCTTTTAACCCTTAGAATGCTGAAATACTTTCGTGAAAAACATCGTCGCCTCGGAGCTAAAGGATCCTATCTGACACTCAAAGGTTTTTTTTTCAATTTGAAATCATTATAAATGTCTTAAATATAGCTCTTTCTGATTCATTTAAATACCTATGTCAAAAAGCCAGAATCAGACGTCCATGGACGTCAGATTCTGACGTCTAGAGTCGACCCCAGCGCTGCAATAAATCGGAGCAATCAGTTTGACCATGTAAGACGGCGTGCTCAATTTGAAGTCAATTTAGCGATTTTAAGAAAAAACTGTTATTTCAAGTTTGTTGTTGTCGTCTCACCACACCAAATACCCGTCCCATAGACTTACATGTAATATGACCCATACACTCAGGCCTCCCAGCACTCTTTAAGTGGAGAAATATAAATAAAACTATATATCATTTTAACCATCAGTCTGTTTTCTTTCAATCTAAACAATAAAAAAGGCATGTTTAACTGACATATATTTTTTTCATTTGAGCCCATAATAACCTCTTGCCCCACTCTCCTCTGATCGACCTAGAAAATAATTGACCTTGTTTTTTAGAAGAGCCTTGTTACAGCCAGCGCAAAGACTTCCTGTTGGATCTATCTTTCCTCATTTTGATGCTTTTGCTACACCAAATCATCACAGAATCGATTTAAATTGGTAGCAAAATGATATATCTGGAATATTTGCCACCGAGGCTGCTGCAAAGAGCCGTATTTTTTAAAAAGAGACTAACTTTTTTATTCTTAAACTTTATAATGATATGCGCGAATGAATTTGTGTGGTGAGACCTTAAGGGAAAGAAACATATTTATGGAATGTTTTTTTTTCAAGTGATCTAGAAAACACATTCTATTCTGAAATCGAAAAAGAAAACCTTGTCCAATTCCGATAAGCAGAAGGCGCACAAAGGCAAAATGAAATTCCCCTGTTTTTTACTAGATCTCAAGAAATGACCTGTTTTTCTATAATACAACATAGTTTTCCATTTTCATGAAGCATCTGTATGGAATTGTCTATTTTTTCAGGGAATCGTCTTGAAATTAGGCAATGAATGATTTTATTTCTTCAGAATAGTGATGTACGAACATTATACACACAAACAAAAGAGGTATAAATACCAAAGAACAAAAAAATCAATGCGGGGAAGTGGAAGAACCAAGTTGAACTTACAACTATTTCAGTGCTATATGGAAGAATGCTTGGTATATGGCCCATAATTTTACATTATCAGATTAGTTTCATTAAATTCGCTAGAAAACATGTCTATATTATATTTTTTCGTTGAATTGGCCACCTGGTGATAATAAATGAGCAAAATAAATGGTCTAGTGGCAGTAAAACATCCCACAGGCGCGAACATGTGTTTTCTGGAACTATGGCCTTAACGTCTCACCACACCAAATACCCGTCCCATAGACTTACATGTAATATGACCCATACACTCAGGCCTCCCAGCACTCTTTAAGTGGGGAAATATAAATAAAACTATATATCATTTTAACCATCAGTCTGTTTTCTTTCAATCTAAACAATAAAAAAGGCATGCTTAACTGACATAATTTTTTTCATTTGAGCCCATAATAACCTCTTGCCCCACTCTCCTCTGATCGACCTAGAAAATAATTGACCTTGTTTTTTAGAAGAGCCTTGTTACAGCCAGCGCAAGGACTTCCTGTTGGATCTATCTTTCCTCCTTTTGATGCTTTTGCTACACCAAATCATCACAGAATCGATTTAAATTGGTAGCAAAATGATATATCTGGAATATTTGCCACCGAGGCTGCTGCAAAGAGCCGTATTTTTTAAAAAGAGACTAACTTTTTTATTCTTAAACTTTATAATGATATGCGCGAATGAATTTGTGTGGTGAGACCTTGTTAAAAACAGATATGCGTTTATTTTGTGTTTCTGTATATGGTTATAGGTCTATACCAAATAGTCTTGTGTTAATGGACAGTTTGTGTGATGACAGGAGCCAACAATCGCAAGTAATTTAAGAAGAGCAAGTCCAATTAGATTTTAAGAAATGGGTCGAGCGCTGCAGCTGGAGCCCCGAATTTACGACTATGCCCTACGAATGACTTCAAGGGTTATATCAGTGTTTATAGTGTACAGTATCAGCACTGCACACTACAGGCCTTTGAACAGTTTGGGGCATGGTATATGCATAACCCTGGTGACAAATATCTGTCCCGGTCGGGATTCGAATCCAGTGCCTCTGGGTTTCGAGCCACAACCGGACTGAATGAGCTATAGGGGCTGGTGAATGTGTTTTTGTTTAGGCGTGCCGAAGCTGGTGTGTAGCTGTTTTGTACTCTATTATCAGTATAGTCTACAGACCCAGTCTATTAACAGGTTATTATTATATCATAATTATATTAATCTATAACGCAATTAGGGGGGGGGGGCAGGGAGACGTGCGGCGACGGACAATAATGATTCTCATTTTGACATTCTTCTTTTTCTTCCAGTACAGCAATCACTTTTGACAGTGACAAAGTATTATTTGCCGGTAATGTTGGTTGCGCAAAATAAAAGTTTAAAAGATGAAATTGGTGCAATTAACATTAAATCGCACGTCGCCGACTTCACTTTTAATTTGTAGGCCTATGGATCTAATAATGCGTTTGAATTCCCCAACACTTTTGCAGATAATATAGGGCCTAATGTGAAGATTTTTCATTCACTCCCAGTATAGGGTCTGTAACAGCGAGAGTCAAGTCTTTATGATCCATGTATTAACAAAGTCCTGATGACTGTAACGCAAACTTGATTATCTTGTAGACTACTACAGCATAAAGAGTAAGTTAAGTTTTGTATGTATTGTACATGAATAACAGTGTATAGCCATCGTAAAACTAACACAATCACATGCATCAATGTATGTTGCCATGTCAACTAATACTTCACGACCCTCCGATTGTTTTACACTCTCTCATTATTTGGACGAGACCCAATGAAATGTATATATCCACTAAGCGTGAACAGGAACTAATTGACCCCCCTAGCAAACACAACACATTTGTATATCATTTGTACATTGACCAACGTCGAAGACCTTGGTCCGACGTTGTACATATGTCATTCAAGTGTTTTGTGTTTGCTGGGCTATCACTCTGCTAGTCAAAGCAAAAAGGCAGTATCTTCTAATAAATTTGTCAAGTAAACATATACTGCCTTTTGGTATTGCACAGGAGCACTGTTTGTCGTCCAAGCGGGAAATTATGTATATAATATGTACATTTATTTATACATCATGACAATCAGCCTATAGCGTTACGTAGTCATTCTGGCAGTAAATCCCCGGATATCTTGCTACAAATTGCTAGCAAAGACTTTTTGATTTATTATGGTAGATATAGGTCCCAACAGCACTTCTGAAAAGTCCCAAACCGGGCAAAAAAAATTTACTAAAAGTATTTTCCAACGTGAATATATCGCCAGCGATAATCAATGAAATATTTTTGTAATCTATTTTGCGAATGTTATTTATCGTTACTTATATTTTTGTACAAGGAAGCGATTACAACTATCGGTTTTACATTACCTACACCAAATGATTGATTTAGCGATTTTCCGACAAAAATTATGATATTAAATTATAATATTATTTCATTTTAAAAGTATATGAGTATAATTCGTCGCCTCGGGGCTAAAGGAGCCTATCTGCCACTCTGAGTGTCAGATAGGATCCTTTAGCTCCGAGGCGACGAATTTATAAAAGATTCTTGTATTATATCATTATGTTGGTCTGAATACTGCTCTCGTTCTGTAATGGGTGGGTTATGTCACCCTTTTAACCCTTAGAATGCTGAAATACTTTCGTGAAAAACATCGTCGCCTCGGAGCTAAAGGATCCTATCTGACACTCGTTAAAGTGGCAGATAGGATCCTTTAGCTCCGAGGCGACGACATGGAGACCACAGGTTTTTTTTCAATTTGAAATCATTATAAATGTCTTAAAAATAGCTCTTTCTGATTCATTTAAATACCTATGTCAAAAAGCCAGAATCAGACGTCCATGGACGTGAGATTCTGACGTCTAGAGTCGACCCCAGCGCTGCAATAAATCGGAGCTATCAGTTTGACCATGTAAGACGGCGTGCTCAATTTGAAGTCAATTTAGCGATTTTAAGAAAAAACTGTTATTTCAAGTTTGTTGTTGTTAAAAACAGATATGCGTTTATTTTGTGTTTCTGTATATGGTTATAGGTCTATACCAAATAGTCTTGTGTTAATGGACAGTTTGTGTGATGACAGGAGCCAACAATCGCAAGTAATTTAAGAAGAGCAAGTCCAATTAGATTTTAAGAAATGGGTCGAGCGCTGCAGCTGGAGCCCCGAATTTACGACTATGCCCTACGAATGACTTCAAGGGTTATATCAGTGTTTATAGTGTACGGTATCAGCACTGCACACTACAGGCCTTTGAACAGTTTGGGGCATGGTATATGCATAACCCTGGTGACAAATACCTGTCCCGGTCGGGATTCGAATCCAGTACCTCTGGGTTTCGAGCCACAACCGGACTGAATGAGCTATAGGGGCTGGTGAATGTGTTTTTGTTTAGGCGTGCCGAAGCTGGTGTGTAGCTGTTTCATCATGCCAAAAAGCAGTATGTGCTTACTTCTAAAGTATGGAGATATTGCCTTTGGCTTTGCATGGCAGTATTGTCGTAGCGGAAAAAATATCCTAATTTGCCTCAGAGTTTAGAGCGATATAATGCCATCTTCTCCGGCAAAGCTCGCTACTCCTGAGGACGGCCTCGCTGTGTCAATACTTGCTGCCGGGAAGAGGTCTTAAACACAAATAAAGGCATTCAGATAAGTCAGTCCCGATTCAAACCGTAGAAATATGACCAATGAAAATAATGATCTCATCGCGCTAAAAAAAACAGTTCGACTTGCCTTAACATCACAGCAAACACAAAACATCTGTTTAGCATTTGTACAATGTTTGAACAACGTCGGGCCGACGTTGTACACATGTTATACAAATGTTTTGTGTTTGCTAGGGTATAGGCCTATAGTATATAGGGACCACACATGTACAGCTTCAGTGGCGTGTTCAAGATAGGGAAGACGAGGGCGAGTAAAGTTACGGCCCCACCAAACACCGCGCCGTGCCGCTCTGCGCTTTTAAAAAAGATAAACTGTATTGTTTATCATAGCAGGGGCTACACTGCAAGCTGCGCCCCGATGCGCCGCGCCGTGACGCGTCGCGAAATGGCTTTTCACGATAGCCAGAAGAGTCATGTGTCGTAAAAAACTCCCATCCATGCATAATCAGCATCCAAAAAACAGGATTTTCACGCGCTGCGCTGCTCCTAGTGGGGCCACGTTGAATATTGCAGCGCGGCGCGGCACAGCCTTTGGTGGGGCCGTAGCTTTAGCCCAATTTTGTCTGAAAAAGACGTGAGTGGAGTTTATTTTTCATTCGAAATTTGCATGAAAATAAAAAAAAAAAAAAAAGGAGGAGAGGTGTACGGCGCCCGTTCCCCCTTTCTGGACACGCCACTGATGAGCTTGCATCGCCCTAATTTATTATCATTATACATGCAGCTTAACTGCCACGTTGCAAGGCTAGATATGTCTCAAATGATATTCAACACAAATCTATTTATATTGCCGTCCAAAGCCGAAAGGCAATAACTGCTTTCTTTTCAAGTAAATAGTTACTGCTTTCGGCTTTGCAGATTGGGTAGATAAATAAATATTAATTGACTTTTATAAGCCTACAATAAGACTAGTATACATGTATGTTATTGCATAGTAATACATTTTGTAATCATTTAAGTAATAGTAACAGTATTAAAGGTGCAAAACGATACCTAGTGGGTTTTGGACCAACAGCGCTGCAAGTGAAATTCTTAAGCTTAACCCTCGTCCTGCTGAATTGCTTCAATTGTATTTTTCGTCATTTGAAGCTGGAATTGCTAACGCAATTTCCAGCTTCAAATGACGAAAAATATTACTATTTATGAAAAATAGACATGTCTAAAATTAAATTATCGGATCAACTAAGCATCTACTAAAAACTATTTTATCAAAATTAAGTGATATTTGTATTGATCTAAAACATCCTTAACCCCGTATATATCCGGGCATAGCAGGACAAGGGTTAACAGCTATGTGTTAACAACTACGTGGCACTCTGATGAGTGGCAGATAGGAGGGTTTCGTACCCAGACGACCAACAATATTTATTGTTTCACATGATTCAATTCCTGACTGTTATCCTTGTAGACTGTGCTTAAAATGTGCGCGAAATATAATTCAGCTATATGTATACTGCATTCGTTTTTATTTATTCAATATAAAAAATAATGGAATTGCTAATATTAGTATCAGCCTATTGTAATAACGTAAGGACCTATGCCGACAAAACTTAGACGCGTTGGATGGAGTAATAAATATGTAAGGCGGGGGACCTGTTCCAGTGGTTAAAGCTGCCTGCTTGGAAAGTCGGATATGGCGGGCTCGTCCCCGGCTCTGGCATTCAAGTTTAAAGGGACCCCTTGGGATTAGACATTTTCAATGTTGTCAATTTTGAAAATTTAATTTATATGAAGCTATATAGCCTACTGATCTTAACTGAAAATACGAAAAAGTCAAAAAACAATTTTAAAGCACCGAAAAAGAGTGAAATAGCTGTATTTCCAGGTCGTATATTGGCATATGAACAAAACAAATCAGCAATATTCAGCACTTTACATCACATATTCCCACGTATCAGACGGTAAGATCAGAGCAGTCGCCGCTAATTGGTGTCTTATAGTCAGGACACCAGCACTGATTGTCTACCCAGCGCTGGGCCGATGCCATCAGCATGTGGCCCAATGCTGTGAAAACATTCAATCGTCCTTCAGTTATACAAACATTGTTTGGGTTTGGGTTACTTCTGGTTTCATAGAAATGTTGATTAAAATATTTGTAAAAATATGAAAATTCTGAAAAAAATAATAAAAAATGATCCGTGGGATACACTACTTTAGTACGGAATTAAAAACAAAAAATGATGGCATCCGAAGGAGCTGATTTAAAAGAAACAAAATGTGTACTGCTTACTCGTAAATATTCATTATTGTGGATAGCCTCCGTGACCGAGAGGTAGCGTGCTCGGCTTCAGAGCGACAGGGCTCGAATTTCGAATCCTGTGTCTGGAGTGCAGTGTCATCTCATTCATCTCACCATCCCTGGGAGGTTCTCCTGGCCCAGCTCAGCCTATAACTATGTGCACAATGGTGGCCTACAACCCTATTCATTTCACTTCATTTAAATATGCATTGTTTTAATAATTGCAGACATGCGTTAGCATAAACATGTTATTCCTGGGGATGGGGTGAATGATATATATTTGTCAGCATTCTAATTATCAGCTACATCATCCATCAGTTAATGTCAAACTTACGTCTTCGTGAAGAAAAGCATGACACGTGACGATAATCGACTTTAAGGAAGTTTATCCAGCCAGCGGAACGTTTGCGGCCCAGTCCAGTGCCGCCCCAATGCTGCGCCAGCATCACAGATGCTGGTGCAATATTAAGGCGGCACTGGGCATGAGGAGATATTGTACTACACGAGGAAGTACCCGAGCTGTGACGTATTATTGGAATTTAAAAAATCCAGGGATATTTATTTAAGGGAGGATGCAGCCACCGGTTTTCATCAGCGACGACAATCCCAATCCGGAACGGTCCGATACAAGAAGAGCGACGCCTACAAGCTGAACACAATATGACTGCAACAGTTGAGGTGAGTGAAAAACATGAGTGTAATTCTAAGAGACCAGGGAGGACATCTCAATCATTTGAAGCTGAAACTTGAGTCAGGAATGTCAAACTGTATATTAAACTTTATACCTGTTTGTCAAAATTACATATGTTCTCATTTACTACAAACTATTTTTATAATTAATATTACTTTAGCATGTTCAGTAGGATTTTATTTATTAATTGAAACTTGTTTGAAAACGTATATAAACGGGCCTGTCATGAATATTTCTTGAAATTATCAAAAAAGAGTTTTTATTTCAGAGGCAAAACATAAGCCTATAATTATTATTCAGGTTATTTTTCAACTAAATTTGTATTACAAGAAGAACGTAAATCGTACGGTTTACGGACCGTAGCCTACTGCTGACAACTTGGGCTTCAGTGATCACGGTTGTACTGCTGGCAGATCTCATCTGTGGTGCCATCTATATCAATGATATACAGACCAGATGCGATGATGTGTGTCTACATTTACTATGTTCACATGGCAAATTAAAATACAGTAACCCAGCAAACAAAAAACATTTGTATATATTTTTTTAATATAGGGGGGGGGGGGTGGCTACATATTCCACATTGAGTGACTTGTCTAACTGAGCATCTACCACGAGCTATATTATCCTTTTTCAGTGAAATATTATTTGGCTTACAATATGCCTAAAATCGTATGTATACGGGCGCAACAGGACAAGTGCTACGTGGCACAATTATTATTCTTAATTAAAAAATATTTTTACCGGCTAAAACTTGTGCATGAGTGAAAATCTAAATCGTGTAATATTTTGCTTTAAAGGTAACATTCAGATGGCAAATGGAAGAAAAAGGCAATTAATATTAAACGCTTTACAAATAATTAATACCATTGTTTTCTTTTGCAGACGGACTATGACGAGTCCTAAACAAAGGTACATAATTTATCCAATAAAATTTGATCAAAAAAACTCAATATGTATATGGTTATTGAAGTACACCAAATTATTGAAGTACACCAAAACACCCTGATTAAAATTAATCAACTTTAAGCAGTATTTCATTTTAATACATACATGTACCTGTATATAAATATGTTTTGAGAAACACCTGTAGAATGTATTCATATCTATATAAATTGCAGGTCAATGTTTCCTCGTAGACTATGATATTAATGTACTTTAAGGTACTATTGTAAAATACCTACCTTTGCTCAGAAAATTTAGTATAGGGTTTTTCTTGAACATATGATTTAGTCATGTGTTAAGTAACAAGTGGCGTTTAAAATGCCACCTATTGTAATGATTGGTATGGTAGAACACACATCATGTGTGCTGGTGTATATAGAGGGCATCAGCATGTTTTAGATATGAATACAATGCTCAACTTTTTCCATTAATTGTACACACTGGTGGTTAACAATAATTATAAATACATTACAGACCGAGCCCAACTAATTGTATTTCACCATAATTAAGAGGGTATTTAAAAACGAGATAGGTCTACGTTTAATAGCAGATTGTCGTACTTACATGACTGATTGCACGTTTACCCCTTTAACCGCCGGTGTCGCATATATTCGGGTTTTCATTTTTTATTAGCACAATAAGTACCACCTTTTAAACATGTTACAGATATAAAATGTGACATTAATCAGCACTATTTGAAAACAGTTGACCACCATTTTGTCAAATCTGGATAATTTTCACTCACCTGAAGTTGTGGATCGCGTCAGCGAGACACAACTTCAAGTGGGGGAAAATTCAGATTGAATAATTTGGCAGTTAAAGGGTTAACAGTTGTTTATACCTTGGTCACAGAATGATTCCTACTAGGACGGCGACGAAACAGAATACCTCTACATGAACAGTGCAGATAAGACTCAACTTTTTGTGAAGAAAGATAAAAACGGGGCCATAATCCTGATCGCCGACAATGACTACAAGACGTTGAGTATCAATATTTTCATACTACCTGGTTTCAGATCAAAGACACAATATTTTTTACGTGAATTTTAATCATTTGTAAAATGCTTTGTTTTTCTATTTGGATAATTATATTAATCAATTCTACACGCTATTAGCAGGCCTATTAACAATAATTGTTTTTAATTAGACAGGATTGTACTTTTATGTTCATTGTTTCAGAAAATTTCGGCCACCTATGTTGTACAGTCTGATTATTGTCTTCTCAGTGCGGGAGAAAACAACGACTGGTATCAAGCCTGGAATTCTCCCAAGGTGAATATTGTATAGACCTAATCTTAACCCTTATCATGCTGAGCGAGGCTATTGTCGTTTTCAATCTGTTTTATTAGATGACCAAAGCACAGTTATTGGGAAATGTGTGTCTAAACATAAAGATTTGCAAAAATGTGTGCTCAAAATAAACAAATATGAGTAGTTTTCAGCCACTTGAAGTTGTGTGTCGCGGTAGCGAGACACAGCTTCAAGTGGGTGAAAATTTTAATAAATTACCTTAGCAGGAGAAGGGTTAATCCTTAAAGCGCTAAGCACGATTACTGTCGATTTTGACTCTTAAAACGCAGAAATATTTTTTGTGTAAACCACGGAAACAAAAGGGTTTTAATTTGACGTCATCATAAATGTCATTATAAAAATTATTGGAAAATCACCGAACAAGACATGTGGTTTAGACCCTGTGCCCACATGGATAATAAAGAAACTTCCTGGCACAATGGCGCCTATCATCGCTGACATAATCAACAGATCCATCGCACTATCAGCTGTCCCTGCTTCCTTAAAAGAGGCCTGGGTGACTCCAATCTTGAAAAAACCTTCATTGGACCCTGAGAACTTTAAAAATTTCAGGCCTATCTCTAATCTTCCTTTTCTTGCCAAAACACTTGAGAAGGTAGTATCATCCCAACTACAGGATCATGTGGAGATCTACAGCTTTCATGACAAGTTTCAGTCTGCATACAGACCAGCCCATAGCACCGAAACTGCTATGCTACGTATCACGAACGACCTGTTTCTTGCTGCGGATGATGGACAAGTCGGATGTCTTGTACTCTTGGACCTTAGCGCCGCGTTCGATACCATCGATCACCGTATCCTCTTTCAGAAGCTGTCATCACGATTACATCTATCAAAGTCTGCAGTCCATTGGTTTGCATCGTACCTAGAAGACCGGTACCAGAAGGTGGTGATCGGAGATGAAACATCAAGTAATTTCAAACTGCAATACGGAGTTCCGCAAGGGTCTGTTCTTGGACCCTTGCTTTTCACACTGTATACAGCTGATTTAGGTGAAATCATCAAGAAACACGGACTAAGTTATCACATGTATGCAGACGACACACAATTGTACATTTCTTTTTCGCTCACAGATGCGGAAACATTCATGCAGCGACTGGAAGCTTGCATTCGTGGCATAGATATATGGATGGTAAAAAACAGACTAAAGCAAAATGGGGAGAAGACAGAGGTCCTCTACACATGCAAGGCTGGATTTTCGTCCAAACATTCTCTGAGACCATTACAAATTGGTGGAATGAACATTCTTCCTGCAGAGAATGTGAAGAGTCTTGGAGTGACACTGGACAGCTGTCTGACCCTTAACAAACATGTCAGTGCCGTTTGCAGTGCTTCTTCTCTGCACATCAGAAACATTGGAAAGATTCGTCATCTTCTGACTCAATCTACCACTGAAAAGTTGGTACATGCCTTTATCACTGCTCGACTGGACTATTGCAACAGCATCCTGTACGGCCTCCCCAAGAGGCTTATTCAGCGTTTACAGCGTATTCAGAACACCGCAGCACGCCTGGTGACACGCACCAATCGAGATGATCATATAACACCAGTGCTTAAAGGCCTCCATTGGCTACCAGTGCAAGAGCGAATCACGTTCAAGATACTGCTACTCACGTACAAAACTATCCATGGCAGCGCGCCATCATATTTATCTGAGTTAGTTTCAAGCTACACTCCAAGTAGAAGCCTTCGCTCATCATCAAAAAACCTTCTCTGTCGGCGCAAGACTAAACTCTTACAGTACGGAGGCAGAAGTTTTTTCAGTGCAGCGCCAAAGCTGTGGAACAAACTCCCGGATTCAGTGCGGAAGTGCGAATCCTTAGATGTCTTCAAAAGCGCCTTGAAGAAGCATCTTTTCTGTAACGCCTACCTTTAATTGTGTAAAGCGCACAGAGCACTGTATGTGCGCTATAGAAGAACTTATTATTATTATTATTATTAGATGGTTCTTTCCGTTTATTTGAATATCTATGTTACGGGTCTAAAGCCACTATATTTTTTTAATTCTCTCAGTGCGGTCACTGAAAGGGTTAATCCGTTTTATCAGCCGATCAAATCACTGTTATTGGAAATGAAAAGTGTGTTTGAACATCAAGATTTGCAAATATTTGGTCTCAAATCACACAAATATGAGAATTGTAACCCACTCAAAGTTGTCATAATTATGGCAGCCGTTTGATGAGTAACGCTACTGAGATATAAAATTATTATAAAAAATAATCGTGGTTTTATTTCATAAATTATCTATAAACAAATCTAAAAAACGGTCATATTTGCAAGGACACACTTTCAAGTAAAAGTAAACTCGAGGTGAATGACACATGCATAATATTATCTATGGATCAGTGTTTGTTTTTTAACAGCTGAGTGACCATAACGACACGGAGGTCGGCTCCGTTTACCACGTTCCGGACGAGGACAACCCAGTCGAGGACATGTCTCTGTTGCCCACCTTAATGCGTCCGTTCTGCGCCGAGAAAGAAGTCTACTGGACTAAAGAACAAACTAAAGAAGGTAGGCAGGCGAGACTGACATTTATAAAGTGTATATAATACAAACAGAGTGGAAGTCTGAAATCATTTTTGTTGTTTCCAGAATGTTATCGCGCACCAGGTTTCGTACACGAGGGATTGACCCATCGATGTTTTTTAAAGCGACACAATCAGGCTAAAATCATCAAAAAATAGGTATTTTATTTTGGCTTCTTAATATGACAATATGATGAAAACATGTCCTTAGACTAAAACTGCAAAAGACGAAATTGCCTATTTCTTATTCATTAAACAGTCGAGCCTCTCTATAACGGACACGCTTAAAGCGAATTTCTGGGTATAGCGAAGTATTTTTCTGGAACGGATCGTTTCCCATAGAATTACATGTATTTAAATTGTGCTTATTGTGAAGTCGTTTACTGCGAAGTTCGTTTATTACGAACCACTTTTTGGTCCCCAAAATCACATTTCACCCGCTCATCACGAATTTAAAAAATGCAATCGAAAATTAATTTAACCTATTTAACTTAACTTACTCATATCAAAATGTATTAAGATTTCACATGCCGATAATATACGAGAGGTGAGGTTCGTTTGGATTGCTAACACAACTACATATGTGTCAGGTTTCGCGTCAATGATTGAAGTGGCAGGCGACACAACATTAAGTCAACGCTGTCCAAGCATCATTATCTTCAATCGTTATTTTTTCCACAGTTAAAATTAGTCATTAGATTTTTTCACTATTAATCATTGATAATTTTTTTGTGAAATATTAAAAAATGCAACCGAAAAATAATTTAACTCAGTGAATATCAAAATGTATTAAGGCTTCACATTCCCACGATATGATTTAGAGATGTCAGGTTGGTCGAGATTGTTAGCACAACAATGAGGTTAGCAGGTTTCGCATCAATGGGTATCACACCTAGCTAGCCTATGTGGTCGATGACACAACAATAAGCCAGCGTTGTCCAAGTCTGAGCTACATTATTTTCAATAAACTAAATCATTGATAATTTCATTAGGTATTGAATGCAATAAGCAGTTTACACTTATGACACGTATTCAATGGTGATCGTGATTGTTTTAGTGTAAAAAAGGGCGTTGAGTATGTAAAATGACGTTTTTAGTCCCGCGGAGCGCATCTAATTTATACTTCCCATGAACGAATTAAATTAAATTTAGGACTACTGTTTTACCATTGTTACGTGTTGTAGCTAAGAAACATTAAAAAAAAATAGTTACAAAAAAACATTAAAGTTTGCGATGTATACACCTCAACGCTGAAAACGTCACATGCAGACTCACAGGTAATGTACCCACAGTGACGCTTGAGCAATATACACTAAGT
This sequence comes from Flabesymbios commensalis, assembly GCA_964017125.1. Lineage (NCBI taxonomy): Eukaryota > Metazoa > Annelida > Polychaeta > Terebellida > Flabelligeridae > Flabesymbios > Flabesymbios commensalis. The sequence goes on along the minus strand of OZ024912.1, from coordinate 44,274,429 downwards.
GGCATTCCATTGCAACCTTTTTTATAATACACATCCTGCAACTGAACTTATTATTGCTATATTTTACACTAAAATGAAAAAAAAAAAATTGTTTATAAACATATTGGTTTCGTAATTCGTCCAATTGAGATTACCTCAAGCATAGCAAGATTTTATTATTCAAAGGGTTAATTAGCAATGGCAGTCGGAACCCTTACATACACACGTTAGTCAGGGCGTCAAACTGCGATATGTGCCTAGATAACACTACGTGTACCATTACACTTTGACCACAGCGATAACGGTAATTATTGTTACGTCATAGACTTATAAGCCCAAGGAGTTATACTTGCCGGTAATAGTGATAAATTATATTTCAAAGTTTGCCTCGTGAAATCCACATAGATGTTATTTGGTACCATTTTAAGTGTATCATTTAGAAAAGCTGTATTCAGTGTTACACAGAAGAGAATTACAGGTTATGTATCTTAATGAACATTTATATAATGACTGGATTACTATACACACATATGATAGTGCTTCATGGAAATTTTTTTCTTATCTTCGATTTATTTATAAAACCTTATTTTTATGTTACCATAATAAGTTTTTTAATTCACATTAATTCATACAGAGTGACACGAATCGTATGTATACAAGTATACAGCATATAATCTCTCTACATAACTAGACCGATCTTAGATAGGGAGGGAGTGGGGAAGATCACGTTTAAAGCGAATTTCGGATATTACGAAGTAATTTTTCAGGTCCCTGGTACTTCGTTATAACGAGGTTAAACTGTATATTATAAATAAGAAAAACGGGAATTTCGTCTTTATATCTCGCTTAACTAGAAAATGCGCAGCAGTTCTAGTCTATGGACATGTTTACATCATATGGTCATATTAAGAAGCCAAAATAGTTTATTTTCTCTCTGATTTTAGCCTGCTTGTGTCGCTTTAACATTTAACCGCCGATCTCGATTATATTTGTTTTTCATTGTTTTAGCACAATTATACCATACCGGCTTTTGAACGTGTTAGAGATAAAACGTGATATCAATCAAGAAATTTAAAAATCGTTGACCTCCATTTAGTCAAATCTAAATAATTTCCACTCACTTGAAGTTGTGGATCGCGTCAGCGAGGCACAACTTCAAGTCAGTGAAAATTCCAATTAAATAATTTGGCGGTTAAAGGGTTAATGTTGGGCCATCCCCGCAAAAAGGTGGACCTAGTGGTCATTCCTTTAGTTTAAAATTATTTTTTTTATTCATAATTTACTATTAAAAAAATGTTGTGATGCCAAAGCATTCGCACAATGTTGATTTTATGTTGGGCCAGCGTTGCAGATGATGGGCTAACAATAATTATAAACCGTGATTATTGTCTGAAAATAAATTTACATTTCGTCTCAGCTCGCCATCTGGTGAGTGCGTGAGAGCGGGAAAATTAGGTTGTTTTATATTTCATACATATTATCGGAAATAGGCTACATAAGACACGTGCATTTCTGATATTATGGATAGAAATGAAATAAATTAAAAAAGATAAATCTATTTTGGACTTGAAGTTTTAAATATGTATTAGTCTACTTTATTAATTTATTCCTTGGTTTTGTTTCAGAATATAAAAGTGCCTTGTCGCGCGAAAGACGTGCAGCGCTTGCCATGTGCAGATTGTGTCATTTTGGCGAATCAATATTTTGGCATTGTCATTACTTCCTCTGCATGTAAGTTAGCAAATATAAAATATTGATATTAATCATCATAAATGTGTGTAGTGTTTTATTATAGAGCAATATAATTGTATCTGTTCTACGGTAAAATATTATGTTTTTAATGGCGTTTTGTAATGTTTTACTGCATGCACGATCTGAACATAATAAGTCCGATTCTCATCTGAAATAATAGTGCATATCTCTGTGCAAGCACGACGCATGTCGTCATCTCGCAGCTAAAGGGTCCTTTCTGCCACTCATTAGAGCGGCACATAGGACCCTTTACCTCTGTGGTGACTACACGTGAAAGTTTCAGGTTAGGCTCCGACGTCGCTTTTATGCAAAAAATACCCATGTAGACTATTTCAAATTAAAGCTGTGAACACCCTTATTCTGATGGAGTATAACATTTTTTAGTCAATGATTTTTTTTCAAAAAAATTCATTGACTATAAAATGTGAAATACGATACTCATTAGAACAAGGAGCTTCTGGGTTTGATTTGAGATTTTATACGACTGGTTATTTGATTAAATTGGCATATTTTATTCACCTTGAGATGGGAATAAGGTGAGGGAGTTGCGGCAATACACACCTCAAGGTAAATGAAAATGGAACTAAGTAGCTGGGTTGTAAGGTGTTCATACAAATACAAGCGAACATTTTTAATATGGTTAATTATTATTTTTATGTGTTACGTTTTTATTGTGGTTATACGCTGAAACAGCTCCTGGACATGCGTATCCAGGGTTCTATTCCTTTTGACGTATGCACCTCACGTGAATGAAAGAAGAACCACAACTGCCGGTTGTCTGCAAGCAAACCAAGATGGCTTGAACAATAATAAATACAAATTATATCCACTCACTTCCACGTGATTCACGTGATTCAAAAATGTGTATATTGCTTCACAAAGTGGTAGAGTTAACTATAATCCGAAAAGGAAGACCTGAAAATAAACGATGACTTACAGTACAAGTAATCAGCTCTGTCTATTATATATATTATATATATTTCTCCATAAGGGTGGAGGTGATTTATTATTATTGTAACAAATCACATCTTACAGTGAATAAAAATCTAAGAAGGTGAGGATGGTGAGGATGGTGAGATGAATGAGATGACACTGTCCTCCAGACACAGGATTCGAAATTCGAGCCCTGGCGGTCTGAGGCCGAGCACGCTACCGCTCGGTCACGGAGGCTCCCCACAATACTGAGTTTCACACGTGGATGGGGAAGAAACATTTTTGTTTCTCTCAAACCGCCGAGACCGGGAACCGAGCCCCGAACTCTAGCGTGAAAGGAAGCGGTGCTAACCACTACCCTAGGGCCCCCGCCCTCAACACAACAGACACTTCCCTCGCTGTTCCTAATACAACTCACCAGGTGGCTCTTAAATTGACATGATGTTCACTAATTGTATTGCTATGATTTTAGATTCAATCTGATATGAATGATTGTCGCGGACCTTCCGCCGTACTGGGCCGTCCGCCGCTACTCTCTAGGTGGTACACCACTTCTCTCCACACAAACCAGTTTCAGTCAAATTTTTTTTCTCTTTCTAAATCAGCATGGTCTCACTGACTAAATATGTTAATTACAAACAAAGAAAGGAATAATTATGGAAAGGCCCGAGTAGCCTGCTTTCAGGGCTAGTTATGCTAAACAGCAAACAGACATCATGTCTTGCCCAACTTAAAAAACGTGCATCAAAACCTAAGCTATGCGATTAATGTAGACATATAAAGATATATAAATAATGAAAAAATCATTAAGATAAAGAATTTGAATTATTACGAACTGGCTAGCCTATGCTGCCGTCCAAAGCCATAAGGCATTATCTGCTTACTTTACGAGTGAACAAATACTACCTATCGTCTTTGCAGAAAGCATAGATTGCATGAGAAAATTCGACTGAAAGGGAAAGTAACTAAAAAAGTTTTAATAAAAGTCATTAAAATATAATTTTGCTTTAAAAACACCCGGGCGGAAAACATGCATCAAAACTTATGTAACTACTGTATTTAATTTAAAGAGTAAAAACTAAAATAAATACATAAAATGCATTATTATGAACAGAGTAGGCCTATATATTGTATTAGTGGACATATTGGTGCATATACCACAACAATCTTTCAAATGGTGACACAAGCACTCAAACTTGCATGAACACTGCCCAGGGGCAACTCTTAAAAAACCGTTACCCATCTAAAAGTTCAAGATGGCCGCCATTTTTCAAGATGGCTGCCATTAGCGGTCCACAAAAACGAATGTACTACTTTAAAGCCTTATAAAATATTATATGTAGGTGTTGTGGCATTTTTAACGAAAGTAATATGCCAAACTAACAGCAAACATACGGGATAATATGCAAGGCTATGGTGGGTTAGCATGGGGTGTAGTAAGCTAGTAGAGGTAGTACTTTTGTTTCAGAGGTCATCCACATCCTTTGGATTGACTCCTGGCACTAGTCCTCGGTGCTCAACCTAACTCTCACTCATCAGTCTCAGACTCAGATTTATTTATTCGACATTTTTCAAAAGAAAACATACAATTTAATATGGAAGTGTCTATTTACACCGTCACGGGGTGTGCAAGAAGACTAAAACCCTTATTTAATCCGACAATGACAACCAATCAAAATCGTTCTTTCAATGTTCTTTCAATGCCCCGCTGTCAATGTTTGTTTTTTGGCGCTCATTCACGGAACTGAATAGCCTACACCAGGACCTTATCAAAATGAACAGGTAAGTTATGCCGCGTAAAAATAAACTTGTAGAAATGTAAATATATCCCTGACTCCTGACAACTATTATCGCTTGCAACATTTACAAGAGATATGAAAGCTGGATTACTACCAAATATATGTGAACTGGCAACTACACGTATTATCGTCCGTGGCCGCATTTGATTTATGCTAAATTTCCATACAAACAGTAGTCGCAACAGGTTTGATTACGACGCCCGCTGTGCATTTTACATTGTAGTTCGTGAACAGTGGTGAATGGTTACGCTTTCAGTGCCAAGCCTGTGCCTCACAGGCCCCACATGGTCTCTTGTCTTGTAGAGTGGTGTGTACGCATGGCTTGTTTGTCAACACAGCGGCAAGCCACCCACGGGTGATCAGTTGACATGACCCCAGCAGCTCATCATGTGACTTCATAAACCGCCATCTTGGTATCACGACGTGTCTCCAAATAATCCCGTTGTTTTTCTTCCGATATTTCAAATAAAATCGTCATGACGTAAAAACCATTAATGAGACCTTATTCAGTGACGATAAATGGTTGAAATAAGCGAAACAGTTATGCAGCTTTAACTATACTTAGTCAGCTCAACTGTGAAGCTGAACTTCATGGTATAATATGGCTGGCCTTTGTTCACCTCATATTCAGCAATGAGACACTGACTCGAAGTTGTTTTAATGTTGGACCAGCCTAGCAGACGCTGGTCAAATATTAAAACAACATTTGATCAATTTATCGTGTTTAATAGATGTGAAATCACGATACACGAGATGTTGGCCCGACATTAAACCAACCTAGGGTCAACATGACGTGCATGTAACCCTGTATCACCATCGTTGTGATTAAATTGTTAACCCACGCAAGCTGGAATTGCTAACACATTTTGTAGTATCAAATAACGAAATATATTTTTCTATATGGAAAATAGATATCTCGCTAATTGAACGATTATATTAACTGACCACCTACGACATAAAAAATGGGCTTTTCAACAGCAACCCACAATATAATTTTAACCCTTGCTGACTTGTTTCAATTGCATTTTTCGTCATTTGAAGCTGGAATTGCTAACGCAATTTCCAGCTGCAAATGACAAAAAATATGTGTGAAAATTAACATTTTGATTAACTGAGCATCTATCACAAACTATTTTATGGATTTCAGTGTCATTTTATTTCCTCTGAAACTTACCCGATACCAGATATATACGGCTCCAGCAATTAAAATAAATAAACGATTATATTATATCACACATTGTCACACATCACTACATGCATTAGGTATGGTACTTGTCTATTCTGAATTTGTATAAATTGAACTCCCTATGTATAATTTTTTTGTAAGTTATATTTATAATATCTCATCAGTTACATTTAGCTCCCTTGGTATTAGAGGGTCGATTGTCTAATACCTTGTATGTATATAAGGTTATATAGCAGAGAGAGTGTTAACCCTTTCAAGCCTGAGTTTACCATTGTCATCTTCATTGACGACAAGCCGCGAGTTGCTGTCGCAATTCTCGACTTGTAGTCAATGAAGATGATTTGATGTGGGTGAAAAAGTAAAGAAGATTTCTGATGGTAAACCAGATTCTTGGAAATTTTCGTTCATAAAACCTTGGTTATAGGAGAATTTTCTGTCAGTTTTCAGGGATGTAAAATGATGCTTTAATGCATCGTGAAGGCTTAAAGGGTTAAGTCTTACATACGGTCCTACAGCAGAGCGAGTGTAAGCGTATGTATGTAAGGTCATTTAGCGGAACAAGTGTAAACACTCAACGATTATCATTATTTAGGAGACCACTTTACAGTGTGTGACCAAGGATACTAAAACCAAAGAAAATAGAATCAGATTCTATTTTCCTTGCTATAACAGAAGCATTTAGAAAAATGGTTATTGTATTGCTGTATAATTGGCGGCCATCTTGGGTTTTTCCCTGAAACTACATGTAATATAAACGTTCCAGGAGGTTATTACTGTATTGTACTAGGTTTATTGGTATTAAAAACCTATATTTAGCCACCAAAACAACTTTCTATGACTTTTAGAAAAACGTTATGGTACTTTATGTATTATTGGCGGCCATCTTGGATTTCTTGCGTGATAGGTTACCAGGTCTTAGAACATGAAATTCCTCAAAACAAAAATGTTATTTTGAACACGAAAGTCAAGTTTGTATGTCCGCTGTGCACCCATACATGAAGTATAATCATGATAATTGAGACTTTATCTGCTATTTTGGCGGCCATTTTGTTTTGCAATTTCGAAAGGGAAAAACTAAAAATAGAGCTTGGCATGGGGCAGATATCCGAATTGTGTGAAAACAACAGCATGACAAATTATACTAAGAAATGCCTTACAAACTTTAAGAATGCCTCTTTTTGAAAAATGGACCCTGACTATTGCTTAGTATCTGAAACATTTACCCAAGGTTACTTTATTGTTGGTCCACCTTCTACGACACCGGGCCATCATTAAACCAACATTGGGTAAATGTATAGTCAACTTAATGAAGGGGAATGCCGGCCGCAGGTCCAGGCGGGCGAGAGGGGACGGCCCTGTTTTTTCGACACATTATTTTAAAAAGCCACCTAAATTGGCCTTAGCATACCAACAAAAAACTTGAGGGCCGGCACCAAGCCCCCTCTCCACGTTTTGTTTTTCAAATCCTGAAAAACTACCTGGGCTAAATAACAATAAAAACTTTCTTATATAACCCACATAAAAACAAGTGGGTCATAAAGCTATTTCATTCTTCGTCTTCAACCCACATAAAATCACCCGGAATAACTATGTGGCCTACTTATTTAACCCACAACAAAGCATCCAGGCTAAATAACTATTTCCACATCAAACAACCCGGGCTAAATAACAATTCCAACCTTCTTATTTAACCCGCAATTAAGAATCCAGACTATATACCTATGTCAACCTTCGTATTTAGCCCACAACAAAGCATCTGGGTTATAATCGTTTACAGCCTTCTTGTTTAACCCACAGAAAAGCAGCTGGGTAATATAGAACTATCTCAACCTTCATATTTCATCCGCACAAAATCCAACGGGCTAGATAATTATCCCAACCTTCTTATTTAGCCCACACAAAATCACATGCTGGGCTGTTTAACTGTTTGAACCTTCTATTTAACCCAAATAAAAGGTAGTAGGTTTTATATCTTTTCAACCTACCTATTTAACCCACAGAAACATCCCGGGCTAAGTAACAATACAAACCTTCTTATCAAACCCACATAAAACAAGTGGGTTGTAGAGCTATTTCAATCTTCGTCTTCAACCCACATCAAATCACCGTGAATAAATAACTATGTCAACCTATGTATTTATTTAACCCACAACAAAGCATCCAGGCTAAATAACTATTACCACATCAAACAACCCGGGCTAAATAACAATTCCAACCTTCTTATTTAACTCGCAATTAATAACCCAGATTATATACCTATTTCAATCTTCGTATTTAGCCCACAACAAAGCATCGGGGTATAAACATTTACAACATTTCCATTTAACCCACAGAAAAGCAGCTGGGCTATATATACCTATCTCAATCTTGATATTTTATCCACACCAAATCCACCGGGCTAGATAACTATCCCAACCTCCTTATTTAGCCCACAGAAAATTACCTACTGGGCTATTTACCTATTTGAACTTTCTATTAACCCCTTATAAAAGCAATTAGGTTTTAGGCCTATAACTTTTTAACCGACATATTTAACCCACAGAAAACATCCCTGGCTAAATAACAATACAAACCTTCTTATATAACCCATATTAAACAAGTGGGTTATAGAACTATTTCAATCTTCGACTTCAACCCACATCAAATCACTGTGAATAAATAACTATGTCAACCTATTATGTCCTTATTTAACCCACAACAAAGCATCCATGCTAAAAAACTATTTCTACATCAAACAACCCGGGCTAAATAACAATTCCAAACTTCTTAATTAACCCGCAATTAATAACCCAGACTACATTTTATATACTTATTTCAACCTTTGTAGCTTACAGACCACGGAAAATCCATTCAACCCAAACAAAAGCAAGTAAGTTTTATAGCTTTTTAACCGACATATTTATTAAGCCCACAGAAAACAACCCGGGATAAACAACAATTCCACTCTTCTTCATGCCTGCACATAATAAAGCATCCAGACATATTTTAACCTTATTTAGCCCACTGCAATGCACCTGGGTTTTATAATATTACAACCTCCTTATTTAACACACAGAAAAACAGCTTGGTTTCAGAACGATTTTCCAATCTTTATAATATTTAATCCACAACAAATACACCGGGCTAGATAACTATCCCAACCTTCTTATTTAACCCACAGAAAATCACCTGGGCTATTAAACTATTTAAACCTTATTTAACCTACAGGAAAAACAGATGGTTATAGAAATATTTTCGTATTTAATCCACACCAAATCTATTGCGTTAAATAACTATTCCAACCTTTCTTATTTAAACCACAGAAAAGCAGCAGGGTTATTTCAACATGGTTGAGCAAGTTAATCTATAGTATATCTGGTGCAAAATGTTCGCTATGAGCGCTAGAACATAAATTGTTGTTGCTACACAGTACACACCTACGTAGCAGAATTGCGTTCTCGTAATGATTAAATTGTTCTACAGTGATATTTGTTTTTGTTTTCTTTGTACAGGATAAAGGTACAGCGATACACGATCGCCCCGTGTACAGATGATACAGTAATGTATGAGAGATAAATGTAGGTATGACTATCTACGTAATTTATGTGTTACCCAACAAATATTTAAGTTCTTGTAGTTATTATTTTGTATTTTTTTTTATCAACATAATAAAAGCAAATTTCAAATTTAATCACCACGAATAGAACATATTAAAAAAATAATTATGTTTCATTGATCCACTCATTATTTTATTTTCAGCGAGACGCCAGTGGTTTTAGAAGAATATATATGTACACTCTATATGAACACTCAAAATCACTGGCTTTTTTCTTTTATCTGTATAAGAAACATAAACAATATCTACATTATTTTATGTGTGATATGATTTTCTTCATGTTTAAAAATTAATGAATGCAATTGCAACATTTGTAATTATTATTATCTCATCATTAACTTTATAATTGAATGTGTTCACATGGTCGCAGAGTAACACAAAAGTTATCCACAAAAGGATTACCTACTTCTTGTCTGTACATTATCAAATTATCTAGTAGCTATAACAACTACCATTATATCGTTCTGGGACAATTGTAAACAAAGCACTAAATTCTAGAACTTCCATTTGTATTAATTATACAGGATAGTAGGCCTACCCCCTACACTTTTCGCCACCCAATAGAATACTATTATATGTACACAGAAGTAAAATACAGAAAATATGTGCCCCTGAGCCCTTGTTGAAAGGAAAATAAGATGTGTTTTCGCTATCAGGCGAAAACGAATGCATCTCTGCCAAGTATTTCAATTGACAATCACTACAAATCATTGCGCTATGACCAAAACCTTTTCATTTCGTACTCGGGCAGGTAAGTGCCTACATACAAAAGTATGAGGAAACGGACTATGTATTTTTGACTTCTTGGAAAAAAAAACAAATTCACCATACATTCTATAGTTCCTCAAATATTATTATAAATAAGTATAAACATAATGCTATTATAAAACTTTTTGGTAAATCATAAATGGTACCTTGGATAAAGGCGATAATAACTTAAAGGGACTGGCCCAGGCTAAAATCATCAAAAAATCGGTGATTTTATTTTGGCTTCTTATATGACCATATGATGTCAACATGTCCATAGACTAGAACTGTAATTTTTTTTACTTTTTCTGCTGCGCATTCACCAGCTAGACTAGATATAGAGACGAAATTCCGGTATTTCTAATTTTTGACATGGTTGTCAAAAATTAGAAATCAGGAATTTCGTCTCTCCATCTAGCCTAACTGGTGAATGCACAGCACAAAAATTAAAAAACTTTTGCAGTTCTAGTCTATGGACATGTTTACATCATATGGTTATATTAAGAAGCCAATATAAAATCACCGATTTTTTGAAAATTTTAGCCTGGGCCAGTCCCTTTAATTTAAACAACCAATAATAATCAGATAATAGTGTTCACTTTGCCTTAACCAGTATTAATACAAGGACAAATGGAACAGATTGTTACTACTCCCAGAAACTAATAGTCGTCACAGACTGGGGGAGGATAAACCATGGGCCTACTCATAAAACAGAAGGCGAATAGTATAAATTAATTCACAAATGTAATAATGATAACGGTAATTTGAAACATGTATTGCAGTAATATCGTGCGCTTTACTATGTGACCTCAGGAAAAAGTCATCGCCATGGAGTGGTATAAAAAAAATATACTTTAGGACTAAAATCTGATTCAACCCATCAACATTGCCTAGTTAAAAACATGGAGTGGTATAAAAAAAATATACTTTAGGACTAAAATCTGATTCAACCCATCAACATTGCCTAGTTAAAAACAGGTCAGACGTTTCACTAACTGATTAAAAATATTCACTTTTGATGGCCCACATACCTTAGAACGTTGGCAAAATAAATATGAATTCCTTAATGTCTAGATGGTTTAACACCTACAATGCTGAAATATTTGCGTATCAACTATGTAGACCAAAGAGTTGTTCCAATTTGAAATCATCACAAATAGCTTAGTTAGCTCTTTCTGCTTCATTTGAATATCTATGTTATGGGTCTATGGTCATTACAATTTGTTAATTCCTTCAGTGCGGGGGTCGTTTACGTCTAATGACGGTCCCCGCGCTGAAAGGGTTAAGAATAATTTAGGGAAAATATCACGATAAAATATAGCCTAAGCTCCGAGCGTCCCCACCATAGCGGTATAGTGGCCAAAATTAGAAGACAGTATGTCAAAGCTAGTAGGCTATAGACTAAACCAGCTGAAAAGTTTCGCTCACTCATCAATAATATTTACCTTGACGACCCCAACCTTAGAACCATACTGCGCATGCGGGTGGTCTTACAACATGTGTTCAGTAAATAGTGACGACTCGCCTACTTTAATATTGGGTGGTCGGCGTTCGCTGGGAAGAGACGGATGGAGGGAATAATGTAGGTGGGTCGTTGTGATTCGCTGAGTAAACATTTAGGGCGCCTAATATCAAGGCAGGCATGCGCAATAAGGTCAACTTCGACAGGAGTGGGTCTATCGCAACGTAAATATATCGATTCAGTGAAGTATAACGACCCACCAACTTTAAATCATAACTGACATGTGAGTAGACTGAATAATAATCGGATGGAATAGATTATTTAATAGGCCTACACACATACCTCGCTTAGTATTGGTTAGTTTTGATAATATTATGTAATATCCACATAAAAACACTTAATTATCATATTCCTGGTTATTATCAGAAGAGTGGACAGGCATGTACATCGATCGAGAGATCATCCACAGTCACTCGTCATACGGACCCTCGGGGCCAATGCACAGAAGCATTTAATATTTAATTCTAAATAAACATATTCAGTGTGTAACAAGCCCTGTCTTCTCATCCCTGAGAGATGAGGTTTACCCAGTGTGCAGTGGGCCCCTCGTCCCAAACTGGGCCTAAAATATGAGGTTTACCCAGTGTGCAACCAGCTCCTCATCCATCCTAATTATCGTATCCCCGCGCATGCACTTATATTCGAAAATGCACTCAGTTTTCGAAAATAAGTGTATGCACTTATATTCAAACATAAAGAGAAATTTTAAATTTATTCCAATTCGTTAAAATCGTAATTATTTGATTTATTCCAATCCAACGTAAACTGAGCTAACGTTAGTAATCACTGGGACACTTACTTTGAAGTTACCTTGCAGGAATGACTTTAGGAAATAGGTGTTGACACTACCTGAACTGTTATATCACACCTCATTTGTCCCCACTTTTCAGCTATCATACCCATACCCTATCGCTTTGACGCATTGAACTGTTGGCGCATATCTGTATTATGGGGCAATTCTCTCCTAATATCTACCCGTTAATAAATAATAAAAAATAATATTGTAGTTTGTGTTTACGATCAACATTTTTTTAAATTATTATGGGCATTAACTAGTAATAATCTATAAGTCAATATAGTCATATATTTTTATTATTCTCACCTGAATTATATGTCTTGAGTTACACCGTGGTACGCGTAGTAATTTTCGAATATAAGTGCATGCACGCATTTATGAACGAGCTAAACTATGTTTGAAGATATGACATTCGAATTTCACTTATAAGTGCATGCACGCTTATGCGTGGGGATACGGTAAGGATGAGGTTTAGCCAGTGTGGAATGGGCACCTCGCCCTCCTAATATATGAGGTCTACATAGTGTGCAGTTAGCCCCTCATTCCTGACACTGCATCAGAGAGGATGTTCACCCAGTGTGCAGTGGCCCCCTCATCCCTGAGAGATGAAGTTTACCAGTGTGCAACCAGCCCCTTCTAAGGATTAGGTTTAGCCAGTGTACAATGAGCCCCCCCCCGCCCCCCTTCTCCTGAGAGATGAGGTTCACCTTCTGTGCAGTGGGCCCCTCATCCCTTCCGAGAGATAAGGTTTACAAGTCCTAGTGTGGAGTTGGCCCCTCATACCCCCTGAGTTTTGAGGTTTACCTAGTGTACATTGGCCCCTCATCCCTCTTGAGAGATGAGGTTTACCTAGTGTGCAGTGGGCACCTCATCCCTGACTCTGCCTGAGAGATGAACCAGCCCACCCTACAGCCCCTACTTCTACCTGAGATGAAGCTCACCAGTGTGCAACCAGCCTCTCATCCCTCCTAAGAGATAAGGTGTTTCCAGTTTGCAATAATAACACAATAATAAAACAATGATCTTTAAAACTTTGATTACTATCAAAGTATTTTGCTAATTTTCTCTCTAACTCCCATTTATCCACCTAGCTTTTCTAGCGTAGATAGCGTTAGGCCTAAGTTTCGTTAATATCTGCTTTTAAAATTCATCTGTCTAAAAAATATTTCAAATTTTAGCATTTGCTGGGTCTAGCTACAGGAGAAAATATATCATACACATGGCAGTGTAGCACCATATGGTTATTATTGGAGCAAGCTCATACTCTAGCCATCAAAAGATTATTTTATGAGACAACACTTGATACTCCAGCCTCCACACAGTTAAAGCGACGCAATTAGGCTAAAATCATAACAAATCCTTAATTTTATTTTGGCTTCTTAATATGGGCATAATGTGTGAACATGTCCATAGACTAGTATTGCGTATGTTTTTTTTAAATTTTGTGTTGCGCATTTAACAGTTAAGCGAGAAATAAATACGCAATTTAATTTCAGACATGCATGTTTAAATTAAGAAATACAGAAATAACTGATAAACAGGGTTTTCCGCAACCTTGCTATGTTGCCACAGCAATCCAAAATTTAAAAGACTTCCGCAATTCTAGTCTATGGACATTTTCACATATGAAGGAAGTATATTAAGAAGCCAAAAAAAATTATTGATTTTTTGATGATTTTAGCCTGATTGTATCGGCTTTAATACAGAAGACATGTAATACTCTAGGCAACAGAAGGTTAACACTAGATAAATATAATAGTCTAGTCGTAGAAGATTAATAGTTGAGACACGTGATACCAGAGACCCCAGAGGAGTCCGGAGAGGGTTAATAAATACAACATAAGATATTCTAGGTATGACAAGGTTAATATAAAAGAAATATGGCAATCTAGTCCACAGCGCAGTAATACACGAGACACACGTAATGCTATCAATCCTCTGGACCTCGGAGGGTTATTACATGTCAAGCTGTAGCCTATAGAGGGTTAAGAAATAACATCTATGAAGCTCTAGGCATGAGTAGGTTAAAAAAGATAAACATGACAGTGTAGTCCACAGAGGGTTAAGACATAAGAAACATGATACTCTAGAGGGTTTATACTTGCGAAAGTCAACAGAGGGTTAATAAATAAGACATGTGATACCCCAAACACCAAAAGGTGAATATAGAAGCAATTTGATAGTTTAGTCTACGGAGGGTTAATATCTGAGACACATGATACATTTATGATGCTCTAGGCATCAGTAGGTTAAAATAAGATAAACATGATAGTGTAATCCACAGAGGGTTAACACATTAGAAACGTGATACTCTAGACCAAAGAGGGTTAATACGTGTGATACTCTAGTCCACAGAGGCCTAATAAATAAGATATGTGATACTCATATGTGATACATCAGAAGGTTAACGTAGAGAAAATGTGGTAGTCTAGTCCGCAGAGGGTTGATACATGAGACATGTCATACTCTAGACCACAGAGAGTTAATATATGTGATACTCTAGAATGGAGAGTGCTAATACATAAAATATGTGATATTCTCATCATTCTCATGTGAACCTCATCTTTCAGCCCAGTTATGGATGAGGGGCTCACTGCACACTGCCGGCTAGATCTCATCTTCAGGAGTGATGAGGGCTCGCTGCACACAGACTAAACTCTTATATATATCAGAAGGGATGAGGGGCCTACTACACGCTAGGTACACATCATCTATTAGGAGGAATGAGAGGCCCATTGCACACCGGCTAAACCTCATCCTTAGGATGGATGAGGGGCTGGTTGCGGACTGGGTAAACCTCATCTTTCAGGGCCAGTCAGGGATCAGTGGCCCACTGCACACTGGGTAAACCTCATCTCTCAGGCAGTGTTAGGGATGAGTGGCTCACTGCACAATCGATAAACCTCATCTCTCAGGAGGGATGAGGGGTCCACTGCACACTAGGTAAACCTCATCTCTCAAGAGGGATGAGGGGCTGGTTGCACACTGGGTAAACCTCATCTTTCAGGACAAGTTAGGGCTGAGGGACCCACTGCACACTGGGTTATTGGGTAAACCTTATCTTTGAGGCAGAGTCAGGGATGGGGGGCCTACTACACACTGGGTAAACCTCATCTATCAGGCAGAGTCAGGGATGAGGGGCCCACTGCACACTGGGTAAACCTCCTCTCTCAAGAGGGAGAAGGGGCCCACTGCACACTAGGTAAACCTCCGCTCTCAAGAGGGATCAATTAAGAGCCCACTGCACATTAGGTAAACCTCCTCTCTCAGGAAGGATGCGGGGCCCACTGCACGCTAGGTAAACTCATCTCTCAGGAGGGATCAGGGGCCCACTGCATAGTAGGTATAAACATCCTCTCTATAGAGGGAGAAGGGGCCCACTGCACACTAGGTAAACCTCCGCTCTCAAGAGAGATGAAATAAGGGCCCACTGCACACTGGGTAAACCTCCTCTTTCAGGAGGGATGAGGGGCCCACTGCACAATAGGTATACTCCATCTCTCAGGAGGGATGAGGGGCCCACTGCACACTGGGTAAACCTCCTCTCTAAAGAGGGATGAAGGGCCCACTGCACACTGGGTAAACCTTCTCTCTCAAGAGGGTTGAAGGGCCCACTGCACGCTGGGTAAACCTCCTCTCTCAAGAGGGATGAAGGGCCCACTGCACACTAGGTAAACCTCCTCTCTCAAGAGGGATGAAGGGCCCACTGCACACTAGGTGAACATCCTCTCTCAGGAGGGATGAGGGGCCCACTGCACACCGGGTAAACCTCCCCTCTCAAGAGGGATGAAGGACCCACGGCACACCGGGTAAACCTCCTCTCTCAAGAGGGATGAAGGGCCCAATGCACACTAGGTAAACCCCTTTTCTCAGGAGGGATGAGGGGCTCACTGCACACTGGGTAAACCTCCTTTCTCAAGAGGGTTGAAAGCCCACTGCACACTAGGTAAACCTCCTCTTTCAGGATGAATGAAGGGCCCACTTCACAGTAGGTATAAACCTTCTCTCTCAAGAGGGAGGAGGGGCCCACTGCACACCGGGTAAACCTCCTCTCTCAAGAGGGTCGAATGGCACACTGCACACTGGGTAAACCTCCTCTCTCAAGAGGGATGAGGGGCCCACTGCACAGTAGGTATAAACCTCCTCTCTCAAGAGGGAGGAGGGGCCCACGGCACACTGGGTAAACCTTCTCTCTCAAGAGGGATGAAGGGCCCATTGCACACTGGGTAAACCTCCTCTCTCAAGAGGGATGAAGGGCCCACTGCACACTGGGTAAACCTCCTCTGTCAGGAGGGATGAGGGGGCCCACTGCACACTGGGTCAACCTCCTCTCTCAAGAGGGATGAAGGGCCCACTGCACACTAGGTAAACCTCCTCTCTCAGGAGGGATGAGGGGCCCACTGCACACTGGGTGAACCTCCTCTCTCAAGAGGGATGAAGGGCCCATTGCACACTGGGTAAACCTCCTCTCTCAAGAGGGATGAAGGGCCCATTGCACAGTAGGTATAAGCCTCCTCTCTCAAGAGGGATGAAGGGCCCACTGCACACTGGGTAAACCTCCTCTCTCAAGAGGGTTGAAGGGCCCACCGCACACTGGGTAAACCTCCTCTGTCAGGAGGGATGAGGTGGGCCGAGGGGCCCACTGCACACTGGGTGAACCTCCTCTCTCAAGAGGGATGAAGGGCCCACTGCACACTAGGTAAACCTCCTCTCTCAGGAGGGATGAGGGGCCCACTGCACACTAGGTAAACCTCCCAAGAGGGATGAAGGGCCCACTGCACACTAGGTAAACCTCCTCTCTCAGGAGGGATGAAGGGCCCACTGCACACTAGGTAAACCTCCTCTCTCAAGAGGGATGAAGGGCCCACTGCACACTAGGTAAACCTTCTTTCTCACGAGGGATGAGGGGCTTACTGCACACTGGGTAAACCTCCTCTCTCAAGAGGGATGAAGGGCCCACTGCACACTGGGTAAACCTCCTCTCTCAGGAGGGATGAGGGGCTCACTGCACACTAGGTAAACCTCCTCTCTCAGGAGGGATGAGGGGCTCACTGCACACTGGGTAAACCTACTCTCTCAAGAGGGTTGAATGGCCCACAGCACACTAGGTAAACCTCCTCTCTCAGGAGGGATGAGGGGCACACTGCACACTGGGTAAACCTCCTCTCTCAGGCGGGGCTCGCTAAACACTGTATATGTTTATCTCGAATTGAATATCAAATGCTCCCTACACTAAGATGTGGACCTGTGCATTGGCCCCTCGGTGCCGCATGACGAGTAACTGTGGATGATCTCATGATCGATGTACATGCCTGATGTCGGCCTCGGAGTGCCAGATGGGACATACTCCACTAATCGATGTAGTTGCTTTTGAAAATTAGAAATGCAAACATATTTATTGTGCTAGTCGAATGGACCCAATGAAATGTTTCTTTTGACAACCAATAAGAAACCTCGTTACATCATTCACGGGGTGCCCAAGGACACTTTAATTATCTTGCATACACCGCAGCGGGCTGCATAACTCTAATTTTCCTTTATTTCGGCCGCCACGGTGTATCGAAGGCACAAAATCAGCGGTTCCACGCCCCGTCACGGGACATGGAAGAGCATTTAACTGTTATTTGCCCCGTCACGGGTTATCCAACACACTTTTCTTGCCTTGTGTGCCCCGTGACGGGGCAAATAGACCCCACACAGGCCATTTAATATAAAGAAAAAAATGTCGGGATAACCCTATTAAGACACTATGTGTCGCTCTCATAGGGACCATTGTGTATAAATAATATATAAATATATATATAATAATATTCATTTAAAAACTCAGCTAGCACGAGAGTTTTGTCAAATATGCATATCACAGCCAACAAAAAGACGACAAAGCAATGCTAGCTCGATGTACTTCCAACGTCTACGACGCTGGCTCAACATCAAACCTTATAATCTGTTTGGCGTAAGTTTACATGAACTAACATGACTAAGGACATTTGCAATTATATTTAATTTCTCCCGAATGTAATGATTTTTTTGTATGTATTTGTATATATTTTTATGTGTTTTTAGCATACACATCGCTTTTATTGGGGATTTTATATTTCCTTGCCCCTTCAGCCGTATTTTCTTATGCAAAGTATACCCGTTTTATCATTACACATGTTCGATATTATATCTATTCAAACGCATGATAATATGCTAAGAGCTTTAGCAATTATATCTATTTGCTGCTTTATCACGGAAATCGCTTTTATTGTGGATTTTAAATTTTCTTGACACTTTATCCGTATTTTCTCGTAAAATCTATACTCATTTACAGTACTGTTCATTTGAAACTTGCGGGGAATTCACCGGGAATATTCACATGAATTCACCACAAGAGAATTCTCCATGGGGAATTCCCCTTGGGGAATCTGATTCTTTGCCCCAGGCAAATTGGTGAATTCACGAAGAATGCCCGGGGAATCAGATTCACGGTGAATTCCCCATGGTGAATTCACCGTGGTGAATTCTCCATTGGGATTCTCTGGGGAATTCCTGATGGTGAATTCCCCATAGGAAATTCCCCATGGTGAATTCCCCACGGAGAATTCTTCTTGGGAAATAGGATTCACAGTAAGGAATTCATCTGATTCATCCTGGAGAATCTGGGAATGCAACATCAAAATGCTGCTATCTATGTATGCAAGGAGGCGAATTGTCAACTTAAAACAGACACAGAGGGTCACAGAGGCTTGTGCCGTTATCAAGATGACATGATGGCCTGTTGTCATATTGTGACTGTCATTTTTTTTTCGTTTGTCGTCCGAAAAATGATCAATTAATACCCTAGATAAAGGGCCGGAATGCGTATTTCGCGCACTGAGTGTTTACATCTAGTCGTCTGCTCGATATGAGTAACGTGAGAGCCTCATTTGACCAATCCAGCGTAAGCCTGGCTAATTTATGCGAGCCGATGATTTCCGGATAATCACTCGTTCTTTTCCGGAATTCCAAAGATGCCGGCGCTCACTGGCACACATTTCTCGATATTAGTTCCGCATTCTCTGCATAACGATTAAATAAGTAATGAGATATAAATATAAGACAATAAATAATGATTTTATTTTTTCAATAGTGACACGGAATATTTGAACGATCATAGAGAAAAATACAAGTCGTAATGTAATCGATAGTTTACACAGTCAACCGTAGGCCTACTGTCAGTACTGGTGCGGCACAGCGTCACTGGCATATAGCTACGCGAATTGCGGGAAGTGCAAATTCCCCTCCGCGAATTCGCCGAATTCCTCACCGCGAATCCGCCGACTTCCTCACCGCGAATTCGCCGACTTCCCCACGACGAATTCCCTACCGCGAATTCGCCGACCTATCTCTATCGCTGGCGAATACCGATCAGTGAATTCGCGGAGAATCCATGGCGAATGTTCGCCCAATCATTTGTGTTATCGGCGAATATCATTCATCGCGAATTCGGCGAATTAAATTCGTGTGAATTCGTGGCGAATATTCACCACGTAAGTTTCAAATGAACAGTACTGTATATTGTATTTCATATGTTTCATAATTTATGTAAAATAAGTGCATTTGCAATCATATCTATTAGATTCTGACTATATCAAATGGCGTCTTTTGACACCTGATAATTAACTTGCCCCCCCCCCCCCCCACTCAGCCGTTTGTTTTACATTCGTTCAGTTCCTCTGGCATATTTATTTCTTATTTTAGATAATTTCTTTCAATTAAAGGTATTTTCAATTATATTTAATTACGTCCGATTCTGTTGCTTTTAGCATGCCATTTTTGTATGTAGGATAATAAATTTCCTTGCCCATTAAGCCGTATTTTGCGATGAAATCTGTAGGCCTACCCATCTTTGTACCTCTGTAATTTTTAATTTGCATTTCCTATTCCATTAACCCTGATTTATAACTTGCCCCTTCTGCCGTTTATTTTGCATTTTAAATTCCTCTGGTATATTTCATTATCTTATTTTAGATAATTTCAGTGAACTAGGGGCCTCTAATTATATTAGATCACTTTTTCGTCTTTGTTGTTTTGAGCATGCAAATCGCCTTTATTGATGATTTAAAATTCCCTTGTCCCTCCAGCCATATTTTCTTATCTAGTCTACAGCCGTTTATTTTGCATTTCAAATTCCTCTGGTATATTTCATTTTCTTTGTTTAGATAATTTCAGTGAATCAGGGTTTTTTACAATTATATTAAATCACTTTTTCGTCTTTGTGGTGTTGGACATGCAAAACGCTTTTATTGATGGTTTAAAATTTCATTGTCTCTCCAGCCATATTTTCTTATGTAGTCTATACCAATCAAAGTGTTTCTGTACATTATCAGTACTGTTTCCATTTGACTAAACTTTACATGAACTGAGTGTCTTTGCATTTCTATCTAATTATTTCATTTTTTCCTGATTTTCAGTCCGAAAATAACTTTTATTGAGGATTTAAATTTCATTGCCCCTTCAGCCGTACTCTCGCATGCGATTTCTAACAATTTCAGTGCCTCTTTAACTTGGCAAATCTTATTTCCTATTCGACGTATATGCATTTATATTTAGATACACCATTGATTAGATCATTTTTTTACGTCATTGGATGCTGCTCACGCCGATGACAAATGATGAAGCTTAGTATTGTCAGTACCTTCAGCATTGAAAGGAGTCATTGTAAGTCTAAGGGAAGTGATAACCTCTTCTACATCACGATTATCACGCTTTATTCTGTAAGGTTTTTTAGTATTGTCAGTACCTTCAGCATTGAAAGGAGTCATTGTAAGTCTAAGGGAAGTGATAACCTCTTCTACATCACGATTATCACGCTTTATTCTGTAAGGTTTTGATTTTTGTGACGCTTTCTCATGATTCGACAAACCAGCCAACTCGATCAGCTTCCCGACAATTGCATTACTATATATACGGGTGAAACGCTACACCATCGTTTACAAGCCTTTATTGGGTCGGTGAAGGCTGCTATTCCAGTGTGTCTGGATGATGCATCACGGTCTGCTTCAGAGTAAGATCGACTGGGTAGGCCCCAATGTTGATAAATTTGTACAAAATGACGAACAGGTGTCATATGTCCATCAAGTCTGTATTTAAGAGCGTACACGAAAAGGCCATGGCGTTTGCCCTGCATGCTCTGTCAAATAACATGTATACCTGAAAAAAATATACCTAATACGTCCAAAAATAGCCAGTAGTGCCGATATCTTCTTGTATTGTCGTCTCCTTACTCCCCTTACTGCTTTATTAGGTCATTCATGGTTGTATATTCATCAAGATGGTCAATTTCAGTAGCAGTAATCTAGGCATTAATGCCAACTAGAATGTTTCGCAGATAATTTTTGTCTTACATATCTAAGTGAAGACTCTGTGATGCGGTTGTTAGAATAAGATATAATCGCTTAAATCTGGAGTATAGTATATTTTAACATAGAATGGACCAAAACATATAAAAACAATTTCATATTTGTGTGTTTTTTCCTCTCGGATCTTAAGCTCAGGTTTTGAAATAGCTAGATCATGATGTGCATTACATTACTTTGCAAGATGCTGTGACACAACTAGTGTTTCCTGTACAACATCAAGCCGGGTTGGTGATAAGCCAATGTTTCCTCTTTATTTTCTTGTTTTGTCTTGTTAAATCTCCCTTAGGTTTTCAACTGACCTTGGGCAGTGATCTTGAGAGACTTTTGCTAACCTATTCCACCACTGGCGACAACCTGGCATCCATTTTCCATACTCCCGGATAGATAGCCTTTCCAACGATACCAAACACAGACCTGGTCAAAGTTTTTAGTTAAATCAGCCTTATATCCTGCTCTAATTTAGATATTTTAGAACTTATTGTATACACTATACATTATTGTTTCCTGCAATTTGCATTTTCAAACTGTTTTCGACACTCTCAATTAATTAATCAATAAAACTTCTATAGCACATAATTATATCCTCAGCTGACCGAGCTTAGAGGCGCACAAATTATTAGCATGATCACAATCGAGGCCACAGCAGGCTACCGAGGATCTGGAGTGGGAAACCTAGATCAAATAGGTGAGATTTAAGTAATTTCCGGAATGTTAAAATTGTTGAGACAATACGTATGGGCGCAGGCAGGGCGTTCTATATAATACGGCTGCACCAGATATGCACTCCCTACAGTGCAAAGTGTAACGTCCCGTCTAGTTTGGCAACAACATTGGCCTATAGTGTTCTGTGTAGTCTAGATATAGAGAAAGCTCTTGATCTAGTCTTGGTTTCTATACGGGAAGAACAAATGTATTTTAATTTGTGGAGCATAGATATTTTGAGCATGTCGGCCTAACAAGTAAGTCAGCCACATATCGCCCCCTTGGAGTCAGAAGGTGCTAAACTGCCACAAAGTGCCAGTTTTGCACCTTCTAACTCCAAGGGGACGATATGCAGGTTGGCTGTCTTTGTCACTGCAATTTGTTTGGCAAGAGCTATTACAAAGTTGTTCATAGTACAAACATTACTGTTACCTGTCCCTTAAATGTAACAACTACATACAGTTTTTTTAAGGAACTATCTTGACGCCTGATTATTAACTCGGGTAATTTGTATTTCCTATTTCGTATAATTTCATGTGAACTAAGGGCATTTGTAATGATAACAAATTATTTCCGTTTTTGCTGTTTTCAGCATGCAAATCGTTTGGTTTTTCTAGATTTTAAATTCCCTTGCCCCGCCAGGCGTATTTTCTCATGCAATGTATACCTATTTCAGTGCATCTATAATTTTAAAATTGTATTTCCAAATTGACATAATTTGACATGAACTAAGGGCCTTTGCAATTATATCTGATGACTTCCGTGTTTACTGTTTGACATGAAAATAACTTTTATTGTCGATGTTCAAATTACTTGCCCTTTCAGCCGGATATTTCGTCATGCAATGTATAGCAATGTCTTATTGATTTCCGTCATTAGACATATCAATCTACCGGTATCTTCAAATGGCGCCTTATAATTAACTTGCCCTTCAGCCTTTTCTTTCTCATTCGTTCAGTTTTGTTTTAACTGAGAGTCTAATGTATCTAACTACTTCCTTTTTTGCTGTTATTGACGCTTTTATAATTTCTTTACCCATTCAGCCATATTTTCTTTTGCAATTTATACCTATTTCAGTACCTCTGCAACTTTTAAAAATTGTATTTGCTATTTCACATAATTGTATATGAAATTTTTTATAACATCTGATGACTTTTGTTTTTATTCTATTGTAACATAAAAAAAGATTTCATTGAAAATGTTAAATTCTCTCAACTCTTCAGCCATATTTTGTCATGCAATCTATACCGACTTTATAATAACTGTAATTCTGCATTTTATTGATTTTACATTATTTATATCTCTTTAAATTAAATATAATAATTACAGAGGTTTTTATGTTGTTTTTTTTTAGAGTAGAACTATCTTTTAATGACGCTTGAACTTGCCCCTTCAACCGTTTATGCTCATTTAAGTCCTCTTGTAATTTTTATTTCCTATTTTACACAATTTGTACGTAAACAAGGACATTCGCAATAAAATTTCATTTTTTTTGTTTTTTTGCTGTTTTAGTATGAAAAAAGCACATTTAGAATTTTAAATTCCCTTTATTATAGTGCCTCTGTACTTTTGTTTCCCATTTGACGTAATTTTATATGAACTAAAGGCATTTGTAATTATATCTAATTACTTAGATTTTAGTCTGAAGAAAATTTTTATTGAGGATTTTAAATTGTATTATCCCTTTTCTCATGTAATCTAGACACAATTCAGTGCTTCTGTAATTTTAATATTTTACTGCCCATTTCTATGTGCAATAATCTAATCACTTCTGTTTTTGTTGTTCTTAAATAGCCTTTCTTTTGGATTTAATTTTCTCTGCCCCTTCAGCCGTCTTTTCATGCAGTTTATACCCATATCACTGCCTCTTTCATTTTAAAATCGTATTTACACTTTGAAGTAATTTAACATAAACTAATTGATAATTGTATCTAATTACTTCCGTTTCTGCTGTTTTATCATAAAAAATCGTTTTCATTAATGATTATAAATTTCTATGCCCTTTCAGCCGTATGCAAGATTCACCCATTTCAGATTATCATATTTCTATTTTACATAATTTATATGAAATAAAGGCCTTTGCAATTATATCTAATGACTTTTAATTATATATAATAGCTTCTAATAACCTCTGATTATTAACTTGCCCCTTCAGCCGTTTATTTCTCATTCGTTAAGTTTCTCTGACGTAATTCAATTTCCTATTTTAGATCATTTCAGTGAACAAGGAATCTTTCCAATTATATTAAATTACCTTCGTTTTTGCTGTTTTTAGCATGCAAATCGCTTTTCTTTAGGATTTAAAATTTCCTTGGTCCTTCAGCCATATTTCTTATGTAATCTGCGCCTATTGTAGTGCATCTGTAATTTTTTTAAATTCTATTGCTCATTTGACCTATGTTTACATGAACTAAGTGTCATTGCAATTACATTTGTAATTACTTTGGTTTTATAGCTTTATGGAAGATTTAACTTTCATTGCCCCTTCAGCCGTACTTTCTCATGCAACTTATAACAATTTCATTACCTTTTTAACTTGTAAATGTTATATCATATTCAATGTATTTTTTACATGGACTAGGGGCCTTTACAATTATATCAGATCTGATTCAGATTAAGATTTTGCTGTTTTTAGCATGCAAATCCCTTCTGTTGACGCTTTGATATTTCCTTGTCCCTCCAGCAATATTGTTTCGTGTAATTTATACCGATTTCAGTGCCTCGTATTTTGTGTAATTTCTATATTGTATTTCATAATTTTAAATAATTTTATATGAAATAAGAGCATTTGCAATTCTATCTAATTACCTCAGTTTTATTATATTTTTAGCATGAAAACTGATTTTATTGACACTTTTAATTCCCCTTTCTCCGTAAGCCATATTTTGACATGCAATATATTCCCACTTCATAATAATTTAATGTCTGTATTTTATTGATACCTTAATTACACAGGTTTTCGTGTATATTTAACTAAAGCTTTATTTCTATGATGCCTGATAACTATCTTGCCTCTTCAGCCGTTTCTTTCTCATTCGTTCTGTTCTTCTGGTAACTTTTATTCAATGTCTTACAAAATTGTACGTGAACTTCGCAATTATATCTAATTACTTGCTGTTTTTAGTCCGAAAATGGCTTTATTTTAATATTTAAATTCCATTTTCCCATCAGCCATATTTTCCCATGCAATCAATAGGCCTACCCGTTTCAGTTTTTCTGTAATTTTAAAATTGTATTTCCCATTTCACATAAATTTACGTAAACTAACGGCCCTTGCAATTAAATCTAATTAGGGGATATGTTCTTAGCATACATATCGCTTTTATTGGCAAATTTACATTTCCTTGCCACTTCAGCCGTATTTTCTGATGCAACCTATGCCAATTTCAGTGTCTTTCTAATTTTTACCTTGTATTTCATTTTTTTCATAATTTTATATGAAATAAGTCATTTTCAATTATATCTAATTCCTTTCGATTTATTCTGTTTTGTTTGAAATTAGCTGTTATTGAAAATGTGAAAATCCTTGCCCCTTGAGCCGTATTTAGTGATGCAATTAATACTCAGTTCATACTAATTTGAAAAAAATATATATTTTGTTGATTTGTTTACATGAGGTTGAAATTAATTGAGACATTTCCATAAGTTTTACTCCCTGTTTCTTTTAATAAAAGGTATTATAATGACACCTAATAGTTAACTTGCCATTTTAGCAGTTTATTTCTGAATTCATCGGTTACTCTGGCAATTTTAATATTGTTTATTATTTTACATGAACTAAGAGCCTTTGCAATTTTATCTCATTATTTTAGTTTTTTCGTCTTTTTTAGTATGAAAATAGTTGTTATTGGCTATTCAAATTCTCTTGCCCCGTAAGCCGTATTTATCATGCAATATATACCAATTTTATTTACTTACTGATGATTTTATTTTCCTTTGACCCTTCAGACGTATTTTGTAATGTAATCATTTCCGATTCAATTCCACTATAATTGTAATTTATTTACCATTTAACATAATATTACATGAAATAGTGGTCACTGTAATTATATATAATTACTTCCTTTTTTGGTAAGAAAAAAGCTGTAACTTACAATGTTAAATTCCCTTGCCTTTTCAGCCGTATTTTGTCATGTGATCTTCACCTGTTTCGTATTTATTAAAAATTATATTGATTTTTTACATCAGATTGAAATTAAATGGAATAATTACGTACGTTTTACTGCCTGTTTTTTTTTGTTTTAATGACGCCTAATAATAAACGTGCCCCTTCAGCCGTTTATTTTTCATTCTGTAATTGTTATTATGAATGAGCTCACATGATCTAAATATAGAAAGAGGACGATTCAATAATCCAATCACTCCAAAAAATCACAAGGTGTGAATTAAACGAAATTGACGATGAAATACATCTTCTTCTCCACTGTAGCGCTGTGAATAATGAGCGCGAAATCTTGTATGATTCTGTAGCCGCAATTATCAATATACAACCGACAAATGAAATGTTTCTAGGAATTATGACATCTAGAGACATAACAGTGGTGAAGTCACTAGCGCAATTTATTTATGGTTGCTTTAAACAAATTAAGGGTTAAAACTACTGAGTATATTAAATCTGTCACCTGTCGCTATATTATTCATATTATCATGCCCTCATGATCTGACTTGGGTATTACCACATATCAAGACGGTTGTTGCTCTCGGATCTTATTATTTGGCTTTTTGGGGCCGGTTAGGGACGTTTCCGTCGCCTTTGTTATCAGACGAGGTGGGGCCTTATAGAGGATTTTAGAGTTGCTAAGTCAACTGATTTTCTCTATGAGGTCGGGAATGTTTTTCTTCGATTGTAACTCCGAGTATGTGGTACTAACTAGGTCGTGATTGAAACAGTATGAATTAAACAATATAGTGAATTATAAAAAGGCTTAATGTTTTTGTGCGAGGGCCATGTCCTGTGTGAATTGCACAAATAATTTTTAACCGCCATTACTACTGTTATTACGTCGTTAAGTTTGCACCACTAGTCAATCTCAGGGAATCACCGCGCTCATAGCGACTGTGCTTGCATGGTCACATGGCTCGGAGCTACCTGTTTATGCCATATTTATTGTACTTGCATGATATCATATTTAATTTTAAAAAATACCATATAATTTTTACCATTGTCTTATTGCATACTCCAGTTACTGTAGCATAATTATGCACTTGTATATATTTTAGGTTTCTACGCTTTCCAGAGTGTCTTTTTTGCTACTATATATGATTAGTATGTCATACGTAGTAGCTATTTTATCTCTGGTTTTGGTGCGGGAAACAAAATGATGGACCTCTATGTTATCTTGGCAATGCCTTTTAATTCATTTTTAGTAGTAGTCATTTATATTATCGAAATACCCAGTTTTTATTTTGGCAATGCCACTTAACATGATTTTAGTTGTGTATGTCATACCATGTATATTATCATATGATTTTAACAAACTAAAAATCTTGTATATACAAGTACATATATCTCTTTCATTTCTATGACAAATAAGTCTGTAATGACTTTTCTATTCTGTCAATAAAATATCTGTCTGTCTGTCTGTTATTTTGTTAACTATTTTTACATCAACTAAGGGTCTCTGATTAAGTTATTTTTTTCAGTTTTTAGCAGTTATAGACAATTTGAAATTCCCTTACCCCCTGAGCCATATTCTGTCATGCAATGTATATCCATTTCATGATAATTTTTCTCATATTCTACACAAATTTACATGGGATATATTATATCCGATTACTTTTGATTTAGAATGAAAATCTTTTATTAACGATTTTAATTTTGTGTTGCCCCTCAAACCATATTTTCTAGTGCAACCTGCCCCCATTTCATAATAATTAAAAATTCTACATGTTATTGTTTTTTTTTTACATGATATATTTATCTTAAAATTAAATGTAATAGGATTTTTTGTTTTAAAGACTTTGAAAATTAACTAACCCCTTCAGTCGTTTTGTATGCGTTCGGTCAGTTCATCTGGTCATTATTTGCATGAAATAAGTTTCATTAAAATTATATGTACTTACTTCTGTTTATAGGGGGTGACAAAGCCAAAATTGGCTTCCCCTTTTTTTTGCAAGATTATTTTAAAAGTCCCCTAATTTGGCCAAAATAAGGCTAAGAAATCTTAGGGCAGGCTACCAAGGCCCCGGCACACCCCTTTCTTCAGATCCTGAATCCGCCCATGGCGTATGTGTGACTCAGTGAGTGAATATTGCTTCATGTCGCTTTCTGTACAATCATAGCAATATCGCGAAAGAAGGAATCCCGAGGCCGAGACTATGCCCAACTCTTACTTCGAATGACTTCAAGGGTTCTTTATAGTGCACAGTACCATAGGCAGCACTGTACACTCATTCCCTTGAACAGTTTGGAGCACTGTATATGCACAACCACGATGATAAATATCCGCCCGACCGGGATTCGAGCCTGGTACCTACGTACAGGTTACAAGCCCCAGTCGATACGAATGAGCCATCAGGGCCGGCTCCCATGGCTTATACATAAATTGAACCATATAGCCATGTTACTCGGAACCCTCCACGGAAAATTTAAAGGTCGAATTATAGGCACTCCACACCCACCCCTCCCTCCCTACACGATAGGGCATTTTTTCTATATATATCCACTCACTTACAATTATTTATTGCTAACCATACCTGGGCTCTTTCAGAATCTTAGTATGTACATAATATGTATGTGGAATTGATAAAATATACAGGTTACTAAATAGAACGAATTACATATGTTTTCAAATATAATTTTTAAATTTAAAAAAGTCGATTGTTATTGCTCTTTATATAAATCTCTTTAGTAGTAACGGAAAAATTGTATTTTTGTGTAATGGGACCGTAAAATGGTCAATTATCGTTATAACGGCTGACTTAGGTATCACCTAGTGACTACTACATGTATAGGACCGGCCCTCAACATGTTAAGGGCCGATACGGCGGAAGGTCCGCGACAAAAGATGAATCACCGTCACTAATTTGACCAGCGAGCTGTCGCATTTATATATCGCCATGAAAATAATTATTTTGGCACAATTCTAAATACATCATCAGTTAACGAAAATTTGCTTTTTTTTTAAAATCGTTTTTTTAACATAATGATCAAATGCTTGTAGACCAGCTTAGTAGGCATATTGAAGCATGAAAGCAAATTTAAGATTGAAAAACTGTTATTTTCCTGCAATCTACTTGCGAGAATCTTGGCTGTCCAAGCATTATGATCTTTCTCAATTTGACATTGATGACTATACGCTAATATTATAGGGAAAGTTATGTTGTGGCCATGGTGGCCTTATCATCTAGGCCCTATTTGAGAAATAATTTTGATTACAAGAAAATAGACCTGGTGGAAAATACTAGAGTGTGAGAGAGTTTATTTATTGAAGTTTGTAGTGTTCTAAATAAAAAAAATTATCATTGGAAATAATTAATTCTTTTCAACAACATTTTCAGAGCGGTGTTGGTACCTTAATCGATAACTTCTTTGTAAAATATTCTGCAATAAGATAAAAAGTATCTCCCCTAAAATGATTGAATCTCCAAATTGATTAAGTTTAAAAAAAATAAACACAAACATATCCTCACTTCACAAACATTGGCGGGGGCCATGGCGCAGTGGCTAAAACTGCCTGCTTGGAAAGTTAGCGTCCTACTCTGCTCTTGCATTCAAGTTTCGCTCACTAGTAAAGATTGGATATTGTGGGGAGCCTCCGTGGCCGAGAGGTAGCGTACTCGGGCTCACACCGCCAGGGCTCGAATTTCGAATTCTGTGTCTGAAGGGCAGTCTCATCTCTATCATCTCAACATCTGCAGGGGGTTCTCCTGGCCCAGTTTAGCTTACATGTGCACAAAGGTAACCTAAAACTTTATTCATTTCATTTCATTTTAATTACTTCACAAACATAGGAGAAACATTAGTAAATAAAATTACCAGTTAAGGAAAAAAAATTATGCCTGGATAAACCATCAGAAGACAACTTCATTTCTACTCCTGTAACTAAAACTGCTGTTAAAAACATAATTAAACAAATAAATGGTAAATCAAGGATGCGACAGTATTTCGGGTAAAATTGATTAAAATCAATTGAAAATTGTTGTCCCTCTTTATAAAAAAAGATCATAAAACATTGATAGAAAAGTATCGCCCTGTTTAAATTTTTCCTGCAATTTTAAAAGGTATTGAAAAAATTATATTTTGACAAATATACGAATACTTTACAATAAATAATCTTTTTCACAAAATCCAATATGGGTTTAGACTAAAACATTACACAGAATTTGCTGCATATGAACTGCTTGATAGAATGATATGTGATTTGAATAAAGGTAAAAAAATGCGTTTTTTTGCAATTATCAAAGGCTTTTGATACTATCAATCACTCTTATTACACCAACTTAATTGCTGTGCTTCCAGAAGAAATTTGCTAAATAGTTATTTATCAAAACCGTAAACAATATGTACAATTTGGAGGCATCAAATCTAGTTCAAGTAATATTATGACAGTTGTACCACATGGGTCCATCTTAGGCCCACTGTTATTTATAATATATATAAACGACATTAATAAAACAAATTTTATTCTTAGACATTATATGCTGATGACACAACTTTACATAGTTCTATTTTCTCCAGAAATATTAAAATTGCTAGCTCGCTAATCAATGTTGAGCTCGATAAAATAAATAATTGGCTTATGGCAAATAAACTGTCACTAAATGATAAAAAATCTAAATTTATGTTGTTTCACATATCTGAAATATCCATAGAAAAACATACATTGAGCATCAATTTGTACAAGTGATTAATATTCATTTACCTTCATCTTTTGTTATTTCTTCACATGATCGTTACAACTCTCAGAAATGTACAGCAATCTCGACGAGACGTCGACAATATCATTCACAGACTCGTTCATCTTGTTAGAGGTCGTGTAAACTTGCAGCTAGACTCGTGGCCAAATGCACGATAGTTTACATGCCGAAAAGTGCATTCGAATTTTTAAGACAACCCTCCGATATATCACCGATATGCGTAGAGGCAATCTATTTTCTCTTTGAAGAAGAAAGTATCAAATTACGAAGTATTATTCAAGATGTTTTTTAGAATAACTATATGTTTTTAACACCATGTTCAGACAAAAATTATAGTAATTGTCTAGCGATTTCACTTAGTTCAATTCTACGCTTTAACAGAGTGTCTGTCTTGCTAACAAATATAATTTCATTAAATTTCATTAAAGTCTCTAAAAGTGTTGAACAAAATAAAACAGGTTTTAATGTTATTTTCATACAAACTCTAGAAACATCAATTTGTAATTTTTAAGTTTTCTACGATTTCCAGACACAGCAAACACGATACGTTGAGCCAATATTTATTTATTGCTGGTCCAGCGTTGCAGACGCTGGTCCATCATTAAATCAACGTTGTCTCTATGTATCATTTTTTCAGGGAGTATTTTTTGGCTTATATGTATAATAACATGCAGTTATTTTATCTCTGTTTTCGTATAATTTTTTCTTACTTTACAAGCAAGCAGATACTGCCTTTTGGCTTTGTAGTGTAGTGTACTAGTACAACGAATGTATTACTACGTTTATTCAATAATCTATTATTAATAGATTCTTGGTTCATTTAATAATGACCCATATAAAAATCTGCACAGACTTCCTATCGTCAATAAATAGCTATAGGCCTATCTATCTATCTATTTGTGTAGGCTACGATTGCGTACGAGACGAAAACTCACTGAACTGCTCGACTAGTATTTCATAAGTTAACTGGCTCTGATTTCGCTTTTTAATTCGTCCTTTATTATTTCAGTGATGCTAGTAGCAGTAGCCAATTACATAAATAGTACACAGTTACTGCTGTTTGCAGCAGATCCGCGAGCTCTTTTGTCGTGCAAGGCAAATAACAGTAACAGCTCACTTTACAAGTAAGCAGTTACTGTCGGTAGACTTTGTCTCAGTCGAGCTCAGGACTTTCTGCACTCCCGCTGCGCTTATCATATCCCGGCAACAACTCTCAGACAATCCGTGTGGATTTAATTAACCCTTTCAGGCCTCAGGCGCTCTGTGGTCGTCTTATTTTTTCGCCGGGATTGCTGACGCAATTCCTATATGTAGGCCGCGGTAATGAAAATTAAAAGACTATAATTGTACTATTTTTTCATCAGGTACTAATTAGTAAAACTTATACGATTATAACCCTTTTTCCCGCTAATCACGACAAAAGTCGTTTTATTAGCCGATCAAATCACTGTTATTAGGAATGAAATGATTGCTTAAACATCAAGATTTTTAAATATTTGCTCTCAAATATGAGTAATTTTCAACCACTTGTGTTTGTGGATCGCGGTAGCGAGACACAACCTCAAGTGGTTGAAAATATAAATAAATTAACTTGAAATCTCAATTATTGGAATAACACTCTGTTTGAAATGGTGATGGTGTGGGGTTAGGATTAGGATTAGGTGGAGCTTCAACTTTACGTAGGGATGTTATCAAATAATAATTTAAAAATTAGTAAATTACTTTTTACCCCTTTAACCGCCAAATTATTTAATTGGAATTTTCACCCACTTGAAGTTGTGTCTCGCTGACGCGATCCACAACTTCAAGTGAGTGAAAATTATTCAGATTTGACAAAATGGAGGTCAACTCTTTTCAAATCGTGCCGATTGATGTCACATAATGGCTTTACCATGTTTAAATGGCGGTACTGAATGTGATAATAATTTTTAAAAAAAACCCGCATATATGCGGTACCGGCGGTAAAAGGGTTAATGCCATTCAAGTTTAACCCTTTTATCACCAATAACGTCCTAAGTAGAGGACTTTAATTCAACATAACATGTAAGCCTATACAAGTGATTTAAGAATTAGTTAATCATTGTTATTAATTTAAAAAGTCATACAAATAGCAATGAATAGTTTTTAAAATATTTATTTAGCACTTTATACCTTCAACCGCTGGTCTCCATTTTATTCGGGGTTTTCATTTTGTATTAGACCATTAAATACCAGCTTTCAAACATGTTAAAGATAAAATCAGTAAACAATATTTCAAAATTGTTGACTTATATAACAATTTGACTAATTTTCAACTACTTGAAGTTGTGAATCGCGATAGCGAGACTCAACTTCAAGTGGATGTAAATTCCAATAAATATTTAAATTATAAATAACTGAGCACTTAATATTATTATGATAAATCAATGAGTTTGATTCAAAGCAATGCTGAGTGAAACAGAGATAGCAGTTTTCATTTGGATTTAAAATTAGACTTGAACATTCAAACCCAAACTCAGCCAAGGGCGAGGCAATTAGGCTATTGGTTGAGATCCCTGTGGTCCTCTCAGTTACAGAGGCGTCCTGGTAAATAGAAACTGGATCCCGGTGAAATTTATAATCTGATTACATGAGACCGTCCTGTCACTGCTAAAAGATTTCCTGATTTGTAATGAATTATTTAGTCACTCCACATCGCCGAGGCATGAATCGAGACACCTCCGAGGCAATGATACGGTGCTGGTTCAATGGCGGGCCACCGTCTGCAACGGCGGCCCGCCATTAAAACAACATCTGGCAAATGCCTTGTATGGGGAGGGGGGGGCGAGTGGTCGCTAAACCTGATATATATGATCATAATGAGGCAGTGCGCACCACTTGGAAAGTCAAGTGTTACATTTTTCTAATTTACTGATCTCCCAGTTTTCACACCCGCCCTGTCTGAACACGGTTTGCGAATCGCCACTTGGTCGCAATCCGAGGAGCGATAAATATACTCAAGGATTAACCCTCACAGCGCGGGGATCGACCTTAGACGTCAGAATCTGACGCCCACAGGCGTCAGATTCTGACGTCTAAAGTCGATCCGCGCACTGTAAGGGTAAAAAATATATAATGGCGATAGACTCATAACATAAGTATTACAATGAAGCGGAATATCTAACAAAGACATTTATGATGATTTCAAATTGAAAAAAACACTTTAGTCTCCATGGTTTATAGAAAAAAATTCAGCGTTATAAGGGTTAATCCGAGGGGCGATGGATATACTCAAGGATTAAAATAACATAGCGTGCGGGAACTAAAACAATACTAAATCACCACTTGCCAGACATCACGCTTTGACAGGTCCGTAGGCAGGCAGCAAAGTGGTACAGCACCCGAATGTCGGTAACAAATGAATAAAAAATATACCCCCACTAATTAATCAAATGATGTGTTGGGTTTCACAAGTATAGTGTTTTACTATGGAACTAGAGCCGCACATTTTGATGACTTTCAATATTTGTTTGTAAAAAGCAGCTCGACACTTTTTCTTTTCATTTTCATTAATCGTGAGATGTGAATCGCTGTGGCAATTTCCAACCTCGATATAAACAGTTTCCTGATAAATGGAAATGTCCTGACTTTTGTAAACTACAACTACTGTATTATACATATGCGACAGTGGTTCCTAAGAGTTAAAGGGTGCGTGGCACAGGCTGAGAAGACTTATGCCCCCCCCCCCCAAGAAAAAAAACAAGAGATGTTGGCCCAATGCTGACATTTTAATTTTGGGCCACCGTCTGCGACGCTGCACACAGTTAAAACAACATTGGACCAACGTCTCGTGTTTACTGCCTTGTCATATTAATTAGTATATCACACAACGTATTATATTATAACAGTGATTCATGATCTCAGAAGAATAGGGGAGAGGGGTATATGTAAATCATGGAAATGTATAAAGGGGCGTTTATAGACTATCAACGCTAAATTAAATAATTTAAATTTGCAGCCACTTGAACTTATGTCTCGCTACCGCGACCCACAACTTCAAGTAGGTGAAAATGACTGATATTTTTCGAATTTGAGACCGAACATTTGCAAATCTTGATGTTTAAAAACACATTTCATTCCCAATAACTGCGACTTAAACAGCAAATAAAAAGGTTTAAAAAAGACTATGGTCGTGCTTAGTGATGAAAGGGTTAACAAAGTTTCAAACCAAATAAAATGTCACTGAAAATAATGAAAAAGTTTGTTATAAATATTCAGCAAATCGAATAATACAGTTTTGAGAAATGATTGTTTTCCATAACATAGAAATATTTTTCGTCATTTGAAGCTGGAAATTGCGTTAGCAATTCCAGCTTCAAATGAATCAAAAATAATAAAACGCAAACGAGCATAACAGGGACTATTAAAATTAGAATATTTTTTTGCATTATCACGTAATCAGGTATTAATGTCCCGATAACGCCGCGTTTTATCTCTTCTATTTTACTGCTGTGAACGAGGGCCTTTCGGGCGTAATTTAATTCAAATCACTCGACTGGAAATCCTCGCAATTTTATAAAGGTCCGATTCAACAAATCCGCTTACATAGCGCCTCGAGGGTCGCGAGTGGTGCGCGGGGGGGGGGGGCAGGGGGGTCGTCGCAGCTCCCGGTCCGCGCGCACGCTATCGATCGGGTGCAGTCCGCCATTTTGTTTGTCGGTTTCCAAGTGAAGTTCGGCTGTGCACGGAAAGCGCGCCACTGTAGCTCCGCACCGCGCAGCAGACGACACCACGTCGCGGACTCCGCTTTCACAGGCCCTCACACGGTTCCCACAATATCTCGGGTGAGTATTACTTCATTTGGCAGTGCTCCACGGAGAGTTGCTTTTTGTTCGGTTGCACCGCTTGCGGACGGTTTTACATTGGGAACAAGTTGTCCGTCCTGCCGCCTACACAACGTAGTGTGTTCAGGTCAAATCTACCCTGCCCAGGCGAACGGCGGTAACTGCTTACTTGAAAAGTGAGCAGTTACCGCCGTTTGCCTGGGCACTCCGGATAATGTTATGTACACTCGCACGCAGGTCGCTGTTAATCATGCTATCCGGAGACTACTGCCTGTATGGCCTATCGATAATCCGAAACGGATGATCCATATTATGGGACTATGCCTTTTAACAACAGTGAATACCCTATTGCGAACTGTATTTTGCCAATATAACCGCTTTAAGTCAGCAAGTCAGCACACATCAATCATGCCGTTGAGTTCGGTGAAAAATGAACAACACTTTAGCGCCAGTAGCGATTATACCAGCTCTGTAATTTTGTTATAAACGGATCAAAATATTATTCTTCTTGTATAGGTGAAATTTCGGTGTAATCATTCAAAATGGAGTAAATACCTCATGTAGCATATAAACTCAGAGAAATATAAGTAATTTCCTTTCAGTTGAAGTTGTTTGTTGCAGTAGTGAGATACATTTTCATGTACACGATATAATAATATAATTTCACCCTTTAACCCTCACAGTGCGGAAATATTTCTGTATACACGATAGAGACAACTGGGTTTTTTCAATTTGAAATCATCATAAATGTCTTAGTTAGCTCTTTCTGCTTCATTTGAATACCTATGTTATGGGTCTACGGCCATTAGAAATGTTTAATTCTTTCAGTGCAGG
Source organism: Flabesymbios commensalis (assembly GCA_964017125.1). Taxonomy (NCBI): domain Eukaryota; kingdom Metazoa; phylum Annelida; class Polychaeta; order Terebellida; family Flabelligeridae; genus Flabesymbios; species Flabesymbios commensalis. The sequence goes on along the minus strand of OZ024912.1, from coordinate 44,237,540 downwards.
AACCGTCTTCAGACCTCAGAATCTGACGTCTATAGACGTCAGATTCTGACGTCTTCAGACGGTCCCCGCGCTGAAATTGTTAATAGCTAGCATTTCAATGTCTCATTTATGTTTAAATGTGGGGATCGAGTTTAGCAGACCTATTTATACAATTATTTTAGGCTACTTTGAATACGGGCATATATTGTTTGATCATGCCGATAAAAACAAAATGTACATATTTGACCCACAACTTCATGTGAGTGAACATACTAGGCTACTTGAGTTGTACTTGTCATAATATTTCAGTTTCAGACGTTTACCGACACTTCAGATTTATAAAATATCTACCGATGTGATGGTGCATTATTCAACCCTTTGCGCACTGATGTCGGGCTCTTTGCATTTATATTAGCACTTGTGTAATAATTGTGTGATCATTCATAAGAAGTGGGATGTGTCTTGAATTTGCACCAAAAGCTAAACGTTGTGACTTTAATCTCATAAATTAAGGTCTTTGCCGCAATTCTCGACTTGTAGTGGATGAAGATGATTTAATGTGGTTTAAAAATTGAAGAAAATTACCACGTATTGGTGAACCAGTTTCATGAAATTTTTGCTCTAAACCCCTTATCGTAGGAAAAATAAGTATGTTTTCAGGGATGTAAAATGATGCTTTAATGCATCGTGGGGGCTTGAAGGGTTAAAGCACTGAAATATTTTTGTGTAAACCATGGAGACCAAAGGGTTATTTTTAATTCGAAATCATCATAAATGTCTTAGTTAGCTCTTTCTCCTTCATTTGAATACCTATGTTTTGGGTGTACGGTCATTATATATTTTTTAACTCTTTCAGTGCGGAGACCGTCTTCAGATGTCAATAGTCAATAGACGTCAGATTCTGACGTTTAGCACATGCGATCGTCAAACTTGGGCCGAAATAGTATATTCTGATAGTTGGTCCCCTCGAATATTAAATGGTGTGCCTGCCTCTTTACAGAGTGGCAGATACACCCTCTCATATCCATGATATCCGAGGGGAGGATTTGTGTCACAATTCACAACAACGTAACATGGACACAGACGTGCACCGGAGGCTTACAAAGACATTACTGATTTGTGAGATTTTCTCACAGGCAAGCGTACACGCACACGATGTACACTTAGATGTACCATATCAGAAATAGATCTATTTCTGATGATATACATGTACGCAAGATATGGCAACAGTAACTATAGCACGATTCAAAAATAAAAACTTGTCGCATTGCGTGTAACGATACTCTGAGATATAGTTTGTTGTTCATCTGATTATCTCTTCTACCTCTATGATCCGAAGGCTCGTGGGAAGGTTTGGGTCACTGAGGGGAAGTAGAGCGGTTTGGTTATAATTAATTAATTAATTGCAGACACGGTAGCCAGCGCACAATGCCTCCTTGGACCATACATGCCTCAGATAGCATTGTATGCTAGCAAACGTGTAATGAAATTAATTAATTAACTAAATCGCGCTACTTCCACCTATGCAGGGATTTGAGCCATCGGACAAACGTGGAGTTTGTTTAACTAGCATCCCGTTTAAAACAAGATCACGTAAGACAAAAAAATTAGCAAAGGAAATTATCCAGGGGCAAAGAACTCGCTGTGGGCTTGAAAAACAGTTTTCAGAGACTCGCTTAACCCTTTAACCGCCAAATTATTCAATCTGAATTTTCACCCACTTGAAGTTGTGTCTCGCTGACGCGATCCACAACTTCAAGTGAGTGAAAATTATTCAGATTTGACAAAATGGTGGTCAACTCTTTTCAAATCTTGCTGGTTGATGTCACAGTTTATCTTTAACATGTTTAAAAGGTGGTACTTAATGTGCTAATAAAAAATAAAAACCCGAACATATGCGGCACCGGCGGTTAAAGGGTTAACGTCTCACCACACATAATACCCCTCCCATAGTCAGTCAGTCGGTCAGTCAGTCAGTTAGTTAGTTAGTCAGCTAGTCGGTTAGTCAGCTAGTCAGTCAGTCAGTCAGTCAGTCAGTCAGTCAGTCACAGTCACTATTCTAGAGACTCTGGTGACACGAGTGAAGTTGATAAATTGCACATGGTTATTGTATGAATTTGTGTTATTTTTATTCACCTTGAGGTGAGAATTGCGATAGCAATTCACATCTCAAGGTGAATACAAATATGGTGAAATTGTGGGACAGGTATAGGGCATCTTCCCAACAGTGTGACTGCGTGGGACACGACGACATTTGCTTACGCTGCAAGCACTTACATGTTGCCACATGGACATTATCAAGGAGATCTGCTCACATATCACAGACATATAAGCAACAATGTATAAACAACAATATCTTCAACATCAATACCCGTCGTCTGCCATTTCGCACAGAGCTGCATCGATACCTTCGACGGTGCATATCCCATTAAATCATATCTTTTGGCGCCGCATACCGATTCATGTCAGTGCCAAAACTGGCTCGCGCTTTCCGAACATAATATAATTTTAAATGCGTCCAAAATGAGCATAAGTTATGTTGCACTGTATAAAACGCATAATTACAACGTAGACACTTCTCCTTTGATTTATTTATCAGTCTGTTTTCGTCTTGTCACTCCGGATCACTTCTGTTTGATTGATTTACGAATCTCGATATGTGCGTTTATCGACATGTGTACATACGTCTCACATACATGTACGTACACTTCATGTACACCTGTCCTGTACGTGATGTACGGACTGTGTGCAGTGGGAATCATGCCCGTCAAACACCAGATATCCACCCAATGTTGGTCTGATTTTGGTCCACCGTTTACGACGCTGGCCTAACATCAAACCAACATTGGCTAGTCACATTATTAGACAAGTCGTGTTGTTTTTTGCGCTTGTGATAAGAATAATTGGTTCTCATTTTAGCTGGAAAGCAACGGTGTCAGCTATCCGGGTAACTAGCAAGCACAAGACACTGATCCAGTGCTGTTTCAATGTTGGGTCAGCGTCGCAGACGCTGGGCTGACATTGAAACGACACTGACTCAATTCTTCGTGTTTGTTGAATGCATTGCGCAATGTCAACAAGACACAATACTTGTTTGATAATAATATTTGATTTAGTGTCTGCTCTATGGGTTTTTGCCAATATATTGGGCAAGCTATTTTAACCGATTATGCCTAAAACGTTTTTATACTAAAGGTTTCCTAATTTTTTAGATTAATATAGGTGTATAGGCCACTAATACTTTGACATTTCACCATTTACATTGGGATAAAATAAAGTACTTTATTTTGTTTTTAATGTTTTGCTGTGGTTAGTTTATATCCTTTAACATTAATGCTCTAAAAATGCCTAAAATAAAGCAAATCGCTTAGTCATTTGGAATTTTTAATACGGATATAATGTTCAAAATATGTCAGGTTGTCAATGAAGATACTTTGTGTCAAAGTCATCCAAATTTCAGTTCATATTCAGTATTATACGAAGCTTGTCATGTGCACCCTTTAGGGCTCAGACTGGTCCGTGTTTGAGATTAAAAATAATTTAGTCATGTAAAATGTTTAATATACGGATTGTGTTCTAAATGTGGCGGTATGGATAGCAATATTTGACACTTTGCTCTCAAACTTCTATGTATGCAAAGCTTGTCAAATGCACCCTTGAAGTCCCAGGGGGCGGCCGTTGGTCCGGGAGGGGGGGGGGGCGGTCGTGTGATATTTGTGAGATGTCAGACACCTGAGCACCGCTCCCCCGCAGCGATTCGCGGCTGTTGCAAAATGCTCGCAGCCGAAATCGTGTGAAAATATGCGCATTTTATGAGCGTGAAGCCGGCCCGATGCCAGCTCGGCGAGATCCCCGTCATGTGCACAGGAGTGCCGGATCGGAACTTTGACCTAAATCTCCGGCATGCCGTTGGTCGAGATCGGGATCTCGACCAACGGCATGCCTGAGATTTAGGTCAATGCATGAGGTGTGATTGCAGTGGAGCGTCAAGGTGTGAACGCATACGGCTTCATTTATTTTTTGCGATGATCAAAAGTAAATGTTGCTGTGGGTGTTTTTCACAACTAGCAGGGTTAATGTTACGACTCATTTGATTGTCTTAAATTCACATAAAACGCACATCAAAGGTGTCTATAATTCGCTGGAATGTCAAATGATATGTTTTTCCACTTGACCCTATATAAATGATATAAAACGATGCTCCGTCTGACTGCCAGGGTTCGAAGTTCGAATCCTATGTTTCGAGGGCAGTGTTATGTGGTTATCTGATTATGTTCTTCAGGAGTTCTCTGGGTACTGCAGTTTTCCCCATAGAAGCCTATAATGATATAACTCATTCATTCATTCATTCATTCATTCATTCATTCATTCATTCATTCATTCATTCATTCATTCATTCATTCATTCATTCATTCATTCATTCATTCATTCATTCATTCATTCATTCATTTATTCATTCATTCATTCATTCATTCATTCATTCATTCATTCATTCATTCATTCATTCGCTCACTCGTTCGTTCGTTCGTTCGTTCGTTCGTTCGTTCGTTCGTTCGTTCGTTCGTTCGTTCGTTCGTTCGTTCGTTCGTTCGTTCGTTCGTTCGTTCGTTCGTTCGTTCGTTCGTTCGTTCGTTCGTTCGTTCGTTCGTTCGTTCGTTCGTTCGCTCGTTCGTTCGTTCGTTCGTGCGTTTGTTTGTTCGTTCATTCATTCTTCCCCGCTTAGGCAATACATGAACATTATAGTATTATAGCAGAATTGTTTTCTCTGATAGAAAGTTTAAATAATAATAATGGTGAGCTCTTATATAGCGCACATACAATGCTCTGTGCGCTTCACACATATTACCCCTGGTCACTGGACCTGTTCATTCATGTACCATTTCAACTCCCTTTTTGAACCATACAGCACTTGCAGCCATTTCGGCGCTAAGAAATAATCGCACACATTGCCATCTCTGTCCTACCAGGTACTCATTTACACCTGAGTCAAGTGAAGCATGTGAGGGTAGAGTGCCTTGCTCGAGTACACATCGAAATAATGCCCCGATGTCGAGAGGGGTGAAAAATAATATTTCTCTAATAATCCTGGACCAGGCGGGATTCAAAACCGTACGGCAGGCAGCGACATTGGCAGAGCTCAGCGCTCTATCCATTACGCCACGCCCCTATTTATGTTGTTATAATATCAATGCAATGCAATCAATGCTGCAATGCAGCACTGCAATGCAATGCAATGCAATGCAATTCAATGTAATGTAATGTAATGTAATGTAATGTAATGTAATGTAATGTAATGTAATGTAATGTAATGCAATGCAATGCAATGCAATGCAATGCAATGCAATGCAATGCAAAGCAACGCAACGCAACGCAACGCAATGCAATGCAATGCAATGCAATGCAATGCAATGCAATGCAATGCAATGCAATGCAATGCAATGCAATAATGTTTCATTCTACCACAAGGGCCTATTTTTATTGCTAGATGTTTTCCACCCGTTTGCGTTCTGGTTATAGCCATTAGAGCGCTGACACATTTTTGTATAAACTATGGAGAGCAAATGTTTTTTTTTTCAATTTGAAATCATGTACATGCAGTTAGCCCTTTCTTCTTCATTTAAATCTAAATGTTATGGGTCTAGAGCCACAATAAAGTATATATATACCAGATGGGTGATTTCTCCAACACACCCAACCCACTCCTTATTTGCAATGACTAGGTATCCATTTTTTTATATGCAAGGACTATTAAATTAAGCTAACTGAGACATTTGTGATGATTTTAAATTGAAAAAAACTTTTGGCCTCCATGGCTTAAGGCCGATGCAAAAATATTTCAGTGTTATACATGATGTAGGGGTTAATAGTGTAAATTAATAAATTATGATTATTGTACCGTTTGTAAATTGTCCAAGTGCTAGTAGCTCATTGTCTAAACTTAGGTTTTGGTTGAGGTATAGTTTCGACATCGTGGAAATAGAATAAAGTTGCACGAATCCGAGGCAATACCGGGTCCATATGCAACAATGTACTTTTACTTAATTACCTTTGTCTTGGACACTTACCCCATAGGCATGGACCTTGGAGCATTGGAGCAGCATTGATTCAGCGCTGAACCGCAGATTCAATGCTGCCCAAGGGTAATAATCACCAGGCACGCCTGTTTCTAGAGTAGGCCTACTACTCGTTTTCTGTGGGAAGGGGGGGGGGGGTATGACATGCATTATCAAACAATTTGTGTCCTCGCGTCTGTCTGATCGAGTGTCCTCTTCAAAACAAAATGACAGAGTGAAGCTCAATGACAAGACTACGCCCTGCACCGCACGGACGAGTGTTTGTTCTAATATCTTTATTTTTCTGTATATTTAAGACCATTTTCGAACATATAGAGGCTAAACTTAATCAGGATGAATCAGATGACATTGCAGATAACACTGCCCTCGAAATTCGAGCCCTGACGTCTGAGACCGAGTCCATTATAGGTCTCGGTCACAGACGCTCACCCAGGGAACATTTCGTTTCGTTGAATTATGTACATCAGAACGAGTAACGAACTCGCGATCTTCGGACTGACTAGCAACATTTAACTACTGTACCCCGACTCTGGTGATCTTAAGAGGGATCCGAAAATTGCTGATAATTAAATATTGTTTTTATTGTTCCACAATATCACATCAGTGAGATCTAAAATATTTATCATAATTTTACATAAGCTATTTTTACATGTTTTAGTGGATTTAGATTCTGCGAATTTTCACATTATTTATGTCGAACACGTTAAAAACACCGATTTTACTTTGAAAATGTACCAATGTTTACAGTGTCAAAATCATGTGGTTTTCAGCACAGTATTTTTGAGTTAATCATCCAGAATAAATCGGGGGGGGGTGTTGATTGAAATTGTTTCAAGCCAAATTGAATACTAGTTGAAATCGAGTTGATTCTTTTTAAGCCGGTTTTAACTTAAACCAAATTAAATACTCGCTCAAATTAAGTTTTAAGCCAAACTAAACGATTGTCCAATTTGAGTGCATTTTAAAGCTGCTGTTAAACAATAACTCAAACGAAGTCGTCGTCAAGATAATGATGTACTCACCAGTAAAGCAAGCGGAATGAAAATAATCTTGAATTCAAGAACTAAAAAACACACTGAATCCCTAGAGTTTCTGGGCGGGGGCCCTAGGGTAGTGGTTAGCACCGCTGCCTTTCACGCCAGAGTCCGGGGTTCGGTTCCCGGTCTCGGCGGTTTGAAAGAAACAAAAATGTTTCTTCGCCATCGTGGGGAGCCTCCGTGACCGAGAGGTAGCGTGCTCGGCCTCAGACCGCCAGGGCTCGAATTTCGAATCCTGTGTCTGGAGGACAGTGTCATCTCAATCATCTCACCATCCTCAGGAGGTTCTCCTGGCCCAGTTTAGCCTATATGTGCACAAAGGTGGCCTAAAGCCCGATTCATTTATTTCCTAGAGTTTCTGGGGTCACATAACCGCAGCAAAATCTGTCAAATATGAGTGCATCCACATGAATAATACAAAGCACGATGTTGTGGTTGTTTAACTGGATTAAAATTGAATCATTTCCAGAGGATTGTAAACAAGGCGGCTTAACCCTAACAGCGCGGGGATCAACTTTAATCGTCAAAATCTGTCGTCTGTAGACGTCAGATTCTGACGTCTAAAGTCGATACCCGCACTGTAAAAGTAAAAGATTTCCAATGGTCAAGGCGAAGGAAACTGTCCTGATTTTGTAAAATACTCAAGTGTAGCTCAGGATATCCTCAATGTGATGGATTAGGTTATTTATGCATAATTATATTCATTTTTTTAATACCGTTTTAACCCATAAAAAACTAATCACAACTATAGTCGTTTTTAATTGTTTTATTAGCCGATCAAATATCACTCTCATGGGGAATAAGAGGTGTGTTTACAGATCAACATTTGAAAATGTTTGGTCTCAAATTTTCACTCACTTGAACAGTTGAAGACACAACCAAGTGAGCAAACATTTAAATTATTTAATGTAGCGCTTATAGGGTTAAAGAAGACACGTAGTGCATAAATGAGACATGAGTGATCAAAGGGTTAGCAAACCAGTTTGCGTGGAGCATTGCAGGGGCAAACAACAGTAACCAGGTGGTAACTGCTTATTTGAAAACGTAAGCAGCTACTGTTGTTTTATATTTACGTATGTATCTCTTGAAAATGCCTGGCTGGTTTTTTGACATGAAGTAGGATCAGGATAGATGGAGTAGTATTGCTTTGGAAAGCCAATGACAGTAACTGTTTACTTATAAAGTAGGCAGTTCCTGCCGTGTGGCCTTACAAGGCAATCTAACCGTAAGTCTGAATCGTGCAGTCCTATTTAAATTCAATCAATATTTTTCGAAGTAATCTATTATGTGACATCCTTGGCAATAATACAATCTTTAAAGTTTTTTCTTAAGGATATTCCAGTATGTTTCCGAAGTGACACTAGTAAGTCGTAACTGAAATCCTTAAACTGGTACTGTCTTAAAACAATACTTAATTTCACAAGAACGTACCAGTATTTTTATAAGCGTCTCTCGTAAAGATCATTGCGTCCCTTTGTATATGAAAGGGTGTATCTGCCACTTATAAAGTGGCAGATACACCCTTTAATATACAAGGGGACGAATTTAGCCACATGTGGCACAATGATAAACTATACATTTTTTCCTGAAAGCTTTCCAATATTTCGAAACAGTTTTCATATAATGCGATGGAGCTTTATAAAAACTAAATGTTCATATGCCTTTGCTATGAATACAGTATTGTGCATTTTTGTTTTATGTTTTGTTACTGGATGTGTATTGTCACGTGAATATATCGTCCACTTGGAATTCAAAGAGTGCATCTGCCACTTGGCGATTAACCCTTTTAGTTTGATATAGGTATTACACGTGAGCTAAATGGTGAAAAAGGATTGCATGTGCTAGTAGATGTAGTACGGGGTCCTGTCAAGTTAAAAATCCAGATTGGCCAGACCCCACCCATCCATCCCGCCTTATTCAATTTTTTTTGAAACATGTACAAAAAACCCCACAAAGAACAGAAGAAAACGCACAAAAAAATCCGAGTTGGGAGCAATGTTTCTCTAGTGCTGTTAGTCCATCGTCTGCGATGCTGGCCCAACAGTAAACTAACATTGGGCGAACAAATCGGCGAGTGCAAAATATGGCAACGACATTATTATGTGCTGCAAAGCCAGAAGGTTATAACTGCTTGATTTTTTTGATTTGCACGGCAAAATTATTGTAAATTATACCAGGTCCAGATTTAACCCTCTAAGTGCCAAGTTTTCTAATTGAAATTTCCCCCACTTGAAGTTGTGTCTCGCTGACGCCATTCACAACTGCAAGTGAGTGAAAATTTGATTTGACAAAATGGAGGTCAACGATTTTGAAGTCTTGCTGATTATTGTCACATTTTCTCTTTAACATGTTAGAAATTTGATATTTAGTGTGTTTAAAAAAATAAATAAAAATATAATCGTGAGCGACAGTTAAAGGGCTAAACGCGAGGATAATTAACTCATAGCAGTCTGACTGTGTAGACATTGGACATCTGTGGGGTCTGGCAATTTTTGTGATTTTTTGCACATGTTCTAATCCTTCCTATATAAATTTAGAGTGATGGCATATGTATGTCCCATGCATCCCAGGAACACACACACAATATAATCAGAATACACCATTGCCAGGTCCGAGCCACCCTCGGACCTAGACTGTTAGGTCCGAGCTCTGCAGCTATGAGTTACAGTAACGGTTTAATTTCCGAGTAAGCCGTCGCTGTCCAACAGACACAGTTGATGTTGGTCCAACGTCGTATAGGTAGGCCAGCGGTCTGCTGATTGAGAATGAGGTAGGCTATATATTCTTGGTAGAAGTAATAATATGCTGGAAGCATATCATGAAAATGTCTGACTCACGGGAAACAGTATGTTTCTTTGTGCGTACAATAGAATAGTCTGACTGATCCGTGCCTTTGAATACATATTAAGCTTTAACCCGTGTTTAAATCTTTCCAATCCGAGCATTATAATCATGATAGATAAGGATCAGCAGCATCAATATTTGCAGACAAAGAGTGCACTGTCTGGAATCGCTGTATATAGAGAGCACATGAAGTTAATCTTGTATTATTAACCCTTTAAGCCCTTACGATGCATAAAAGCATCATTTTACATCCCTGAAAATCGACTTAATTTTTTTACGACAGAGGGTTTTAGAAAGAAAATTCCCATGAAACTGTTTTACCAATTTATGGCAATTGTAATTAATTTGTCAAGTCATCTTCATCCACTACAAGTCGAGAATTGCGCCAGCAATTCGCGGTTTGTAGTGGATGAAGATGACAATGGTGAATTCAGGCTTGAAAGGGTGAAGTATAGGGATTGAAGCTGTGTGGATTGAAGCTCATAGGAGAGACTGTCAGGAAGGATTTATGTGATCCTGAATAAAGCAATATGTCCCTTCATACTTCAAGATAAAACTGTCGTGATGTCATACAACCCTCTATGGTCACAGCATAGAGTTAAGAACACAGTAATCTCAAAGTGTACTGCCGTGCAAATTCAAAAAGCAGTAACTGCTTACTTGTTCAGCTAGCAGTTACTGCTTTTCGCCTTTGCACGGCATTGTGGTCGTTCGAAATTTATTCATGAGAAACAGTGTAATTATTAACCCTTTAACCGCCAAATTTTTCAATTTGAATTTTCACCCACTTGAAATTGTGTCTCGCTGACGCGATCCACAATTTCAAGTGATTGAAAATTATTCAGATTTGACAAAATGGAGGTCAAATCTTTTCAAATCTTGCTGGTGAATGTCACATTTTATCTCTAACATATTTAAATGTGGTACTTATTGTGCTAATAAAAAATGAAAACCCGATTATAAGCGGCACCGGCGGTTAATGGGTTAAATCAATCAATCAATATACTATTTCCGTCGAGTTTTCTAATTTAAATTTTCACCCACCTGAAGTTTTGTCTCGCTACCGCGACCCACAACTTGGAGTGGGTGACAATTACTCATATTGGTTTAATTTGAGACCAAACATCTACAAATTTTGATGTTTGAACACACATTTCCATCAACATGTGTTACATAACATGTTATAAAATGGTGTATAAGCATAGCTTGATAAATAAAAAATAAACGCCGGGGAAATTGGAAAGGCAAACAATATTAACTGATTACATGACTAAGTCAACAGCTACGTCATTTCCACTTGCACCACCGTTGAACAGGGTTAAGCTTTGCTTGGACGGGAGGCTTATTGTAGTCGCAGGTATCTTATCTGTGATGTGGCGGATATAATCAGTTATGCCGAGAAAAATAGAATCATCTCTGATTCTATAATATAGAAGCAGGGATGGTTCTATTCTTCTTTGTATTATGTTCTTTGGTTATATATCTGTTCTAGTATCCTTGGTTATACGTACCAGCGTGGCCAATTGTGATTGAGTGTAAAATAGGCACAATAGTATGTATTCAAAGAACACGATGTCAATCACAGATAATAATGATACGTGTCTGATGTGCAGATCAGCATTATAGATTTCCCGTAATGGCGCCTAATTATAAGAGTCGGCAGGTATTTTCTTTTCGTGTCGAAGTCTGCTGACGTCAGAGATTAATGAGGTATATATGAAGGCTGTTCAGCAGACACAAAACGTTGAATCAATGTTGGTTTAACGTTGGTCCACCGTCTACGACGCTGGACCAACGTTTATCCAACATTGATTCAACGTCTTGCGTCTGCTGAGTGGTGACACTGAACCGACACTCTCGTGTAAAGGCGAGCAGCAGTAACTGCTCACTTTTCAAGTGAGCAGTTACTGCTGTTTGCCTTGGAAATGTAGAGCACAAAACAGAGCATTCAGGCCAGCTGGGGAGTGAAAATTTATACGAGAATTCTGAAAAGTAAAGGCAAACGGTAGTAACTGCTCACCTGGAAAGGAAACAGTTACAGCTGTTTACATTTACATGACACTATTATTATAAGATCCCCTATCATTTCGAGACCATGGCCGTTGGAATCAGCGAATCTTCCTCATTCAGCTGAACGACATGACTATAAAGCACTGATTCAAATGGTGAAATTATGTAAAAGTAATTATTTAGATACCTATTTAATTAGGCAATTTAATTGAAATTGGAGACTTTGAATAAATACAAATTATAAAAGACGGATAGTTTATTAAGACTATATATAATTTCGTTGAACATCTACTACTTCTAAAATAAACGTTTTTGCTCTTTTTGCAGCTGAAATTTCCCTAGGCAAAATCAGTAAAATGCTGATAACAATACAGTAATTTTACGCACCCGCCATGAAAATGCTGTGCCATATTATTATTCGACCATGTGATTATAGACTGGGTCATAATAGCGTACATAAATCTTCCCGTTGTTAGATATATCCTAGCATGTAGGAGACGTATAGCCAACGCTGGTTTAAAGCTGGTTCACCGTTTGCGACGCTGGCCCAGCGTTAAACCAGCGTTGGCTTGCGTGGACCCGGCCTCTACATTGCCACCAGGGGTCGTAATGATCGCGGAATGATACTAATGAATGTAAATATATACCTTTTGTGCTGTCGCCTAATGACCGTGATAAAAAACCGCGTGCGCAATAATTCCCAGCTGACGTAAACGTGGTCTCGGTTGTGGCTCAGTGCCGGGCCAGCGTGTCTGACGTTGACCCGGTGTTTATCCAACGCCGGGCGAATAGGTCGCAGGCTCTCCTTGCAGGACTCTGGCTCTGTTCCATATAAAGTTGTTGGTTCCATCAATGACTGTATTGTTCTGCAAGGGGAAAATGCAGTATCTGCTCACTTGTAAAGTGAGCAGATACTGCCTTTTGCATTTGCACGGCAGTGTACGTGGGCAGGTAATTAGTTATAGCCGTGTAGACTCGATCTCAGGACTCCGCGTAAATAAATAAACTAAATGAGTGCTGTTTAGGGCCACCTGTGTAACCTTGTAGGCTAAACTGCATCGAGGCACCTCCAGAGCTGCCATGCAAAGCAAAAAGACAGTAGCTGCTTATTTCTAAAGAAAGCAGTTACTGCCATCTGACTTAGTAGAACATTGTAAACTGATGCACAGATGCTCCGAGATTTAGACAAGGAATCCTGCAGTCCAAGCAGGTTTTTTTACAACAAATATATTGTTAGCAGGTCATGATCTATAATAATTTATGTCCGATGCGGTATATAAATTGTATTTTTCTCTTAACCCTTTAACCGCCGGTGCCGCATATATTCGGGTTTTCATTTTTTATTAGCACATTAACGTACCGCCTTTTAAACATGTTAAAGATAACATGTGACATCAATCAGCAACATTTTGAAACAGTTGACCTTCATTTTATCAAATCTGAATAATTTGCACTCACTTGAAGTTGTGGATCGCGTCAGCGAGACACAACTTCAAGTGGGTGAAAATTCGGATTGAATAATTCGGCGGTTAAAGGGTTAATAGACCCTCGCTTTATGAAGAATGTATAGAGTGTAGGCCTAAGTGAAAAATCCTTGGCCGTATTTCCCTATATCTATGGGGCGTCGACAGCTGGATATTTTATTTTACATAAACTAACTTCGTAGATGAACATTAACATGATCAGGTGAATAAGAAGTAGCCCTTACCATTTAACATTCATAGGGACTTTAGGTAATTGCTCCACGTCCCCTTGAAGGAGTAGTCCACTTTGCACGAACAGCGGGACACATCTGTACCCAGAAAGCACCACGCCGCTTGCATGGGGTACAACTAAATCCAAAAAACGTATACCGAGTGGTTCATAGCTTTAAACTAGCTGATGAAAATAAAAACGTTGTGAAAAACCCAGAGTTGGAATTTCGAATCCTGTGTCTGGAGGGCAGTGTCAGCCTGTATGTGCACAAAAGTGGCCTAAAGCCTGATTAATTTCATTTTTGTGAAAAACCAGTTCGAATCCCTCTAAAGCGAATCCCTGGCCAACGCCAATCCAGCTGAGACAGTTGTGATCTTTTTTGATCCTGCTTGCCCTGCCCCTGGCCGCGCTTTTACTGTCGATATTAAGGGCTTATTTATTATATCACCTGTTGACACAATACAAGGCGGTACTCTTCTATCAGCCGTCACCATAACATTATATCGCCCATTATCAGTTTATAACACCAAACACCTGCCAATTGTACTCGTTCAACCACATGTTACCCTGCGGAGAATGATTATTGGATGTTTTATCCTGCCCGACTGACTGCCGTTTTTCATATAAGTTTAGCCTATATGTACACAAAGGTGGCCTAAAGCCCGATTCATTTCATTTCATTTTCATATAAGTAGGCCTATAAATTCAAATGTTTTGTGCAATGAGCAGTGTAATTTTGGCAAATCAAGCCCAATTAAAAGCACACCAACGCGAACGTGTATGTCGCAATTATTCATTTTTTCTTTGATTTTATATTGTTTGCCATCAAACCAACGTTAAAACATGTCAAATATTATATTATTTTTATGTTTTATATTGAGTGCTTATTGTCATACTGTTCTGTTTAATGTTTTTTTATTATTATTTTGTCTTTTGAGGAGAGCGTTTTCATTAGTTTGATACGACAGCCAGATTCATTTGCTTGGATTTCCCATGCGAAAACCGACGCGAAAACCGGCGCAACGCTCGAATAAATTATGTTTCCCTTTGAGCTCACCTTCGTCTTGGGGCTGGTATGCTTTTTGCAATTATAAATAATAGTGGGTTTGTATATTGACAATACTGATAATTTGCGTATGTATGCTTCTCGTCAATTTAAGAACAATAATCTAAACCATATCACACACATGGGGAAAATAAATATAGCTAAACAATCGTCATTTCCTTCCAATTATCCAATGCTGGTCCAATGCTGGCCCACCGTCTGCAACGCTGGCCCAGCATCAAACCAGCACTGGTTCAATGGGATAATTTGCGTATGTATGCTTCTCGTCAATTTAAGAACAATAATCTAAACCATATCACACACATGGGGAAAATAAATATAGCAAAACAATCGTCATTTCCTTCTAATTATCCAATGCTGGTCCAATGCTGGCCCACCGTCTGCAACCAGCACTGGTTCAACAGCTCGTGTTTGCTGGAGCTGTGTTCAATAGCACGCTGGTCTGCTTACTGCTGGCGGCGAATACAAGCCGACACCGACTCAATGTCTGGTAAATGCTGGGTCAGCATTGCTGGTGCTGGCCAGTATCCATTCAGTCCTAGTCAGTACTTCATGCTGGCAGTACCTGCATGCTGGTGCTACCGGCACGATGCTTTGAATTAAAACTGGGTTAATGCTGGTCCGCCGTCTGTGACACTGGCACACATTCAGCGTGGCGCCAAACACGACATGGTAACCCAGTACTGGGCTAATGTTGGTTCAGCGTCGTAGATGGTGGGCCAACATTAGCCCAGCATTGGATCAACCTCTCGTGTTTGACCGCCTGCAGATGGAAAGCGCTGGACCAAAATGAATGGAACACTCACAGACACAGATTCACAGCCAGCACTGAGCGGACACAGGTAAAGCAACATGTCCCCACCTCTGTTTACAGAGGGGAGACATACAAATTAAAACGTGACAAGGAGACCCTCTTTAGGAGAAAATATTATGTCGCTAGCACAAGGGCAACCGGATGATATCACAAGTGCCTTAGTTAGCTCTTTCCGCTTCATTTGAATACATATGGTGTGGGTCTATATGTGGGTTATAAATATTTTACATAATTATACTCTTTTAGTGCGGGATCGACTTAAGACATCAAAAAAATCTGTCCCCGCGCTGAAAGGTTTAAAACTTCACATGTCTATATGCCTCCTGTTTGATGCAATTCCCAGATATTTTTGTGAAAGCTGATTTTGTACTATGGATCAGCGCCGTCTACATAATTAATTATCCTAAGCGAATTCAACACAGTGATCAATATGGCTTGTATTAGCTGATAAAAAACATGCACACGTGCTGAGTGCTAGGGATCCGCAAATTAATGGAAGGGGCTAAAAATTATACGGGTTAAACTCGAGACCCATCATCACCTTAGTCACTCGTTCTCACGAACCCTTAGTGTTAGTGGGAATAATAGGAGTGTTTAACCATCAAAATTTGCAAATGTTTGGTCTGATATTAATCAAAATAATTATTACGTCTATGAGTAATTTTCACCGACATGAAGTTGTGTGTCGCGGTAGCGAGTGGATGCCAAATTAAATTGTATAACATAGCGCTTTATGTTACCTAATTATTTTGAATGAGAATCCGTTTTTTAACCCTATCAATCCTGAATTTATCATTGCCATCTTCATCCACCACAAGCCGCGAATTGCTGTCGCAATTCTCGATTTGTAGTGGATGAAGATGATCTGATGTGGTTTAAAAATTAAAGAAAAAAATTGTCATATAGTGGTAAACCAGTTTCATGGAAATTTTCGTTCGAAAACCCTTTGTTGTAGGAAAATTAAGTTTGTCTTCAGGGATGTAAAATGATGCTAATCATGTGCCAAGAAAATATGGTTGTACGGATGAGGTTAACCCTTTCAACGCAAAATTATTCAATTTGAATTTTCACCCACTTGAAGTTGTGTCTCGCTGACGCGATCCACAACTTCAAGTGAGTGAAAATTATTCAGATTTGACAAAATGGAGGTCAACTCTTTTCAAATATTGCTGTTTGATGTCTCATTTGATCTTTAACATGTTTAAAAGGGGTACTTAATGGGCTAATAAAAAATGAAAAGCCGAATATATTCGGCACCGGTGGTTATAGGGTTATATATCAGTCGCTGCACTACGAAAGACGAGACAGTGTGCGAAGTGTCGATAAGTCTACTCTTCTGTAAGCAGTGGTGCTGCCCTGCTAAGGTACACAGCAGTAACTGCTTACTTTCCCAGTGAGAAGTTACCACTGTTTACCTTTACACGGAGGAGTGGGCAAGAGCAAACACTGAGCATTTAGATTAGCCAGCAGATCGTTGGCTGTTTGTTTACACATGCAACGGTCAACATGAATACTGACTGATCCTTGTATCCAGTGGCTTGAGTACCACCAAGGTGGACAGTACAATGTCATGTAATAAGCGGACATACTGACTGATCCGTATACAGTACTGTAAATATCCAGGATGGACAGTACATTATGACATTAATATTATTATTATTGTTATAATCCATTTTTAATGCGCCAGAAATTTAATCGTACTGATTATTCAAAGGCGAAGTACAAAAAAACGGTTTATTTAAATATGTATATATATAAATGAAACAGTAAAATAGACATGTTTGTGTTGAGATCTGTGTAAGTACTGTGAGTATCCAGGGTGGATAGTACATGTAATAAACCTCATATTGACTGCTCCGTGTACTGTACTGTGAATGTCGTAGACGTGACACCTCTGAAAAGTGACGATAATAAAAGATAAAACCAGCTTTGGGCCTAAAAACTCAGCTATCACCGTATATATATACGCAGTATTAAAGTGATGGCCACTTAACCTTTTTAGCGCGTGACCGTCTCCATACGTCAGCAAGAATCTGACGTCTACAGACGCACTGAAAAAATTAAAGTATTTCTAATGACCGTAGGCTTATACCCACTATATATACGGAATACGGCGTTAGCTCATCGGTGTCGGCTCGATCACTGAAATTAAGCAACTCTGAGCCCGGTCCATAATTGGATGGGTAACCGCCTGGGACAACCATGTGCTGTATATACTAGGACATGCGTACAGCGATGTCATGTCGTGGGGCTCAGAGAACCACGTAAATCAGATGGCTCGTCTGACTGACTTTGAGTTGGACGTAAAAGAACCTCAATAGACGTAGGCGCAGTTTCCATCCGGCGAGACCCCAGGAAATCCACAATGTGGAGTACTCGGCACATATAAAAGGCCATCAATGATATCATGAATGA
This sequence comes from Flabesymbios commensalis, assembly GCA_964017125.1. Taxonomy (NCBI): domain Eukaryota; kingdom Metazoa; phylum Annelida; class Polychaeta; order Terebellida; family Flabelligeridae; genus Flabesymbios; species Flabesymbios commensalis. The sequence continues at coordinate 44,219,606 of OZ024912.1, read as the reverse complement.
TAACAGACCTTTCTAAGTTACTCCCGTGGCGCGATAGCACAATAGTGCGCACTGCCACGTAATATATAGATACAGATACAGAATAGGTATGCAAATGAAAGAGCTACAACAAGGACACTCATGACGATTTTGAATTGAAAAACCTTTGGTCTCCATGGTTGATATAAAAATAATTCAGCGCTTTAATGGTTAATGAATAACAACTGAACTAGCCCGGCCAATAATTTCTGGATATACACATACTAGTCTGATGCCGCTGCACCTTGCCTGATCGCTCCAATAGTTCTATAATCTGTGATAATAGGCCTATATGATTATGTTTTCTAATTTTTTAATTTCCCTCGATTGGCTAATTCGTTCATTCGCCCGATATCATAAACCAGCTTAGGGCCTAACGATGCGATTAATATATACACACAGTGGACAAAAGTTTGTTCACCCCCAAAGTGACGCCTATTACACAGATGCTTAATACCTGATTTTAATCACAGCAAATAAACTCAAACCCGGATAGTTTATTTCATTTTTTTACAGATTATGAACGAAAATATATTTTATGATGCTATATGAAACATAATTAGTGACACAATTAATATTTAGTTGGATAGCCACGTGATCTTATAATGGCCGCAGCTTTTCTGAGCAAAGAGGAAATCACTGTTCTGTTCTTTGCAGGACTAACTCTGTCAGAATTTCTGAATTATGGTGCTTTTATTTATTTACATGTGGTTATTTGATTTCTCATCCGTATATATGCAACTCCAGATGTTTTTGACAGAATTTACATCTGGAGACTGCAGAGGAAATAGCAGTTTGTGTCTATCATTGTTTTCGAACAATGCCTACATCGCCATGGCTCTGGGGCAAAGAGCATTGTTTTGTTGGAACACAAATGGGTGTTGCTGGTACCTAAACATTCGCTCTACCGACTCCAGCAAATTTCCACCAATGAGGTCAATGTAAGAATACTGGTTGACATTTCCATCAACCACTACCAAAGTGCCAAGGCAACAGAAACAACACAACAGAAACGTTTCTAAGTGGCCGAAATCGCATTGCGTCTGGATTCATACTCTATCAATTATTATTTCTCCAACATCCTTCACTTCCATCATTAGTGTGTTAAATAAACTTACACTCATCAGAGAGCACCACAAAGGACTAATTGCCATTGGTGGTCCAGTGCTGAACTCTCTTGGCCCACCTGATGTGATTCTGTCGGTTTTGTTATGAACCATGATGTTTTTTTCTTGCCACTGAATATGTCCTCTGCATGTATGTAGTCGTCACCTAACAGTTTTTTTTACAAATGCGTACCAAGAACGAGCTCCAGTCAAAAGATAACTCCGAGGTAGTCTTCAAACGTCCCATCCTTGACAGCATCTTCAGACGTCTGACTTCATGAGCTGACGTCTTTTTCCGATAACCATGCCAGCGGTTTTTTTCACTTCTGTGTCATAGTCTGTACCTTGGACATGCTTTTAAATCTCAATACATTAATTTTGAGCCCTTAATTTGAATTCGATTTTCATTACAAAATGTCTCCTCTGTAACCCAAAATTACAATGCACAGACATAATTTTGCATGAGAATGCGTAAAACATATATGTGGATAACATGTGACACAGCCTAAAAATTTTAAAATCATATCGGTAGGGTATATGAGCTGGCTGCTCAGTAGGCCTGGGTATTAAACAGTGGTTCGTGCATGCATTGTGTGGGGATGAACAAACCTATGTCCAGTGTGTGAACTTCAAATACCGTATTTATTCTTAGAAGCCCTTATTCTAATAAACGTCCACTCCTCTGATTTGAAAATAAAATTCACGATCCTGGTACCGATTTTAACATTAAAAATCGGCTTTAATCAGCGCCCACTCTCACGGGGTAATCTAATTAACACTTTAAGCCCTCATGATGCATTAAAGCATCATTTAACATCTCTAGAAACAGACTAAATTTCCCTACAATTAGGTGTTTTCCATGAAACTTGTTTGCCAATACATGTTAATTTTCTTTAATTTTTCATTCACTTAAAGTCATCTTCATCCACTACAAGTCGAGAATTGCGGCAGCAATTCGCGGCTTGTAGTGGATGAAGATGACAATGTAAAGTCAGGCTTGAAAGGGTTAACGCCCAGGGCATTCACTAGAATAATTATGGTACTTGTTATTTCAATTAAGCACTTTTTAACCCCTTAAGGGCCGATTTAATAAGAATGTTTAACTACGGGTACTGTTTTATGTTGCTGACGCAACACACACACAAATTAGATTTGTCTAATTATAGTATAGGTGTGGCTGAGTTCTACCTGTAAACATGGTAAATGGTGTTAAATAAATGGCTACATTTTCACCCACTTTATGTTGTACGTCGCGATAACGACCTACAACTAAAAGTGTGTAAAGCGTACTTATATGCAGATTTTGTCAATTCAACGCCCAAGTATGATATTCTACCCCCCCCTAATTTAAATAACAGCTGAATGACGGCGGTGATTGGTTAATCTCATCATGTGACATGCAGAGCCACTCTTCCATTGGTCGGGGGTAGAATACCAGACTTGTACCCCCTTTTCTCCTTCTTCTTTTTCTAGTTGGAGGACAAAAATAATCCCTGTTTAGCTTGACCACATAGAAAAGAGTGATATCTAAAGTAACATTTGAACATTTATTGTTGTATTATTATATGGGTGGATCACTTTCGATCTTCGGGTTATTTAATCCCCAGGTTATTTATCTGGGATTTTCACATTTAAAATGTGATATTTTAGATATAAATAAAAAGGTTTAGAAAAAGATTCTAGTCGTAACTGGGGCTTAGAGGCCTAATGTTGACTGATCACCTCTGGTGGACAAAAACGACACACTTAAGTGGGACAATTCATCCAGTTTATTATCTTGACAAGGGTTGTGCCCTGCAAAGTAAATAGCAGTAACCGCTTACTTTCCAAGTAAACAGTTGCTGCTGTTTGCCTTTGCTTGGTGTATCGTATGGCTCCGTATTAAAGTTATGGGTGCTGGACGCCACTCACATCCTGATTGAACTTTCTCAACCTTTCTCAAGCTAATTTTAATTTTCACTCGATAGAAGTTGTGTGTCGTTACCGCGACCCACAACTTCTAGTGGGTGAAAATAACTGATATTTGTTTAATTTGAGACCAAACATTTGCAAACATGATGTTTAAGCACCGGCCATTTCATTCCCAGTTCTGGCGATCTGAGGCCGAGCACGCAACCCCTCGGGACAAAGGTCCCCACGATATTGAATCTTTACAAGCGGGCGGGGAAGGAACTTTTTCTTTCCTCCCTATTGGTCGGATAAACCTCTTTGACTGAGGGTTTGCCTTTCCACCGCTAAACACGAATATAATAGTGTTCAATTTCAATTATTAATAATTATTATATTTTTGTTATTGGTAATGAATTGTGTGGTTGAACATCCAAGATTTGTAAATGTTTGCTCTCAAATTAAACAAATATGAACAATTTTCACCCACTTGAAGTTGTGTTTCGCGGCAGCGAGACACAACTTCAAGTGGGTGAAAATTTCACCTGAACATTTAGCGCTTTAACCCTTACAGTGCAGAATTATTTGTGTTTAAACCGTGGAGACCAACTGTGACGCAACACCCCGAAATCAGGCGGAATGCGCTCAGAGGGAAGTGCCAGGAATCCAACGAGTAGGCTAACTTTGCCATTTTTGGAAGAATGTTAACATTTTGAGATTCTGACATCAATAAATACCTTAACATGTTTTCTATCATCTAGTTTGGTCCAATTAGTAAAAAACAAGGTTTATTTGTATATTTTGTATGATTTATTAGAGCATTATCGATTTGGGAAAGTCTAAAAAAATTAGTGACGTCACAATTCGCCCATTTGGGATTTGACAATGCATGGGGATTTTTCGCTTATTTTGCCGATGTTTATCAGGCCGCTTCTCGCTCACTTCTAATTCGATCTTTCTAAAAATTAAACATCTCGACAATTAATGTTATTACGACGACGTCACAAATTTTCAGCAAGATTGATGCATATACGACCGAGATATCGCGCTCGCAAAAATTACGCATTTCGCTCAAGGCGTTGTAATTTTTTACGCGGAGATACCGATCTTCTACTTGAGCGCGCATCTAGAGTTTTCAAGATACAGACCTGAAATAAATTTGAACGCGGTAGTTGGGGTCTAAGGAACGGGACCTCGTTATAAGCGGAACGCGCTATAGCGGCGACACTTCTACCGCTAATGGTAAATACATTGGGCCTATATGGACGCTATATCCAGATACCAGGCGGTGGTGTTCGATATGCTAACTATGTAGGCCTACTAGATATTACCAGGTGACAGAGCAGTATTGTCTAACCTACCGTGGCATAAAAACTGCCCAGTAGGTTATAACTGCCCGGTATCGTCAGTTATTACCCCCCGTAATTAGTTATTACTCCCCGGTACTGTAATACAGCATGGGGGAAGTAGTACACATTGAATACACATTTTAGACATTTCGGTTCATTAAACATGTTAAATAGGGCACATACTTCGCATTATACCATATTGAGAACTGCATATTATACAATAATGCTCTGTCACCAATTACAATGTTTATAATATTATATTACTTACAAATATATCTATCATATCTATCTGTCTATAGATAACTATGTATTAACACTCCCGATATATGATGACATCTTGTGCTCCATAAAATCACTCCATGTGTAGTTAACAGATTGAAGGGCGACGTTGGGCCGGAATGGAAGGCGTGAAGGATCTACACCGACCCTGTGCATGCTATGGGATCACTCAATGCGTAATTAGAGTAGACATTTTATTACCAAATGCGCTGCTCTATTTCGTGCAAAAAATAGGTGTATAACTGATTGACAGGTATAATGAGAGGGTGGGCTTTGTATTGTATATTCACGAGGCCTTGAGAATCTACAAGATTTGCTAGAATTATATCTCTTCCCAGACTATGATTCATGAGGTCACAATAGATGTAAACAGTTTAGCGTTCACACGTAACTATAGAACAACGCTGTTTCAATGCTGGATAAACAGCGTGAGAGTGCCCTCTCGAAATAAAGTTTATTTGATTTGATTTGATAGGTTGCCCCGGCATTGTACCGTTATCACCTGCATTGTGCTTACAGAGCGGAGTGGAATGTATATGTTGCGTAACTCGCCGTCACAATGGGAGACCTGTTAAGCTCCAATACTGTTAATCTAAACAGACGTCCAGACAGTTAAAGTGTCAGCGGCGATTAAATAGAGAAAAGGTGTACTTATTAATTGTTATTGTCCTCCTTGCTGTGATCTTGCACAAGCAAAACATCGCACAGGTGAGTTGCAAGACAAGAAAAATCACCAAAAGATCTACAAGCAATTCCTCAATTAGGCTATTGGCGCTAAATAGTCCTGTTCGTTTAAATGAGCACATACCCGACGATTATTACAGGGTGGTACACGTTAATTAACTAAAATAATTCAATTTATCTGTATACAAAATGATATGGCCTATATTTCTATAGGCCTACCTCGGTAACATGATGATCACATACCGCTAACATACTGCTATAACAGAATCATCATATAAGGCGGTGTAACAGGATCGTCATATACCGCGGTATATAATCATCATATACCGTGGTATAACAAGATTGTTATATAGCGCGTTATAAAAAGATCGTCATATACCGCGGTTTAGCAAGATCGTCATATACCGTGGTATAACAAGATTGTTATATAGCGCGATATAACAAGATCGTCATATACCGCGGTATAACAAGATCGTCATATACCGCGGTATAACAAGATCGTCATATACCGCGGTATAACAAGATCGTCATATACCGCGGTATAACAAGATCGTCATATACCGTGGTATAACAAGATTGTTATATAGCGCGATATAACAAGATCGTCATATACCGCGGTATAACAAGATCGTCATATACCGCGGTATAACAAGATCGTCATATACCGCGGTATAACAAGATCGTCATATAGCGTGGTATAACAAGATCGTCATATACCGCGGTATAACAAGATTATCATATACCGCGGTATAACAAGATCGTCATATAGCGTGGTATAACAAGATCGTCATATACTGCGGTATAACAAGATCGTCATATACCGCGGTATAACAAGATTGTCATATACCGCGGTATAACAAGATCGTCATATACCGTGGTATAACAAGATCGTCATATACCGCGGTATAACAAGATTGTTATATAGCGCGGTATAAAAAGATCGTCATATACCGCGGTATAACAAGATCGTCATATACCGCGGTATAACAAGATCGTCATATAGCGTGGTATAACAAGATCGTCATATACTGCGGTATAACAAGATCGTCATATACCGCGGTATAACAAGATTGTCATATACCGCGGTATAACAAGATCGTCATATACCGTGGTATAACAAGATCGTCATATACCGTGGTATAACAAGATCGTCATATACCGCGGTATAAAAAGATCGTCATATACCGCGGTATAACAAGATCGTCATATACCGCGGTATAACAAGATTGTTATATAGCGCGATATAACAAGATCGTCATATACCGTGGTATAACAAGATTGTTATATAGCGCGATATAACAAGATCGTCATACACCGCGGTATAACAAGATCGTCATACAGAGCGGTATAACAAGATCGTCATATACCGCGGTATAACAAGATCGTCATATACCGCGGTATAACAAGATTGTCATACAGAGCGGTATAACAAGATCGTCATATACCGCGGTATAACAAGATTGTCATACAGAGCGGTATAACAAGATCGTCATATACCGCGGTATAACAAGATTGTCATACAGAGCGGTATAACAAGATCGTCATATACCGCGGTATAACAAGATTGTCATACAGAGCGGTATAACAAGATCGTCATATACCGCGGTATAACAAGATCGTCATACAGAGCGGTATAACAAGATCGTCATATACCGTGGTATAACAAGATTGTTATATAGCGCGATATAACAAGATCGTCATATACCGGGGTATAACAAGATCGTCATATACCGCGGTATAACAAGATTGTCATACAGAGCGGTATAACAAGATCGTCATATACCGCGGTATAACAAGATCGTCATACAGAGCGGTATAACAAGATCGTCATATACCGCGGTATAACAAGATTATCATATACCACGGTATAACAAGATCGTCATATACCGCGGTATAACAAGATCGTCATATACCGCGGTATAACAAGATCGTAATATTCCGCGCTATAACAAGATCATCATATACCGCGGTATAACAAGATCATTATATACCGCGGTATGACAAGATCGTCGTATATCGTGGTATAACAAGATCGCCAAATACTGCAGTATAACAAGATCGTCATATACCCGGGTATAACAAAATCATAATATACCGCGGTATAACAAGATCGTCATGTGATCGTTACTTTTTATTTCAGGTTAATCCGACGCGTGGTCAATATTCGCGTCTTTCTAGAGTGTGGCCACCAATAGGGAGTTGTGCAATGATCACAGCATGCATGGGTGACTGGTCAGCACATGTGAGCGTATACATGGTATACGGGTGCTGTGTTAACGCAGACCGCCGTTATCAAGACAAAAAAGGCACTTTTGGTTATTAGGTCAAATTTAACCTTGAAAAAACTGGGTCCATGTGCCAACCGAGTTATAACCGATATCGCGGTGTAACGAATCGTGTTCTAACGGGATTCTACTGCAGTAGCAAATATACCGCATATGCACATAACAATCAGAAATTTGGGCATAGCCTTCGACCCCTCTTTAGCTTTTTTTCAAGTCCACGAGGAGGTCATGGAAGAAGGAATATTATGTTGATGGATTTTTATCCTTATGACTAAGAATCTCAATTCTTAGATATTCCCACATTGTTTTGTCTAAACGGCCTTAATGATGGCCTCCAGAACACCTTCATAGGGCAGTGAAATTTATATACTTTTTTGTGACACCAAGTACACTGACGAAACAAAATAATTAATGTATTTTTCAGTGATTTATATGTACTTGGAGGGAGAAATTGGTTACCATGGCAACCATTATAAAGGATTATTGGCCCTCTGTAGGTAGTAGTTTTGAGTGGGGTTCACTCCAACATTGTGACAACTTTTTGGTCATTCCTATATATGATTTTGACTGAGAAAGGTCTATTTCAGTGTGTGACAGTGATGTATGTACCACTTCCGATTAAAATTCAGTGCCAAGTACTGAATATTTGCATAACCTTTTGACCCTTTTCTTTACCCCTAATGACTCTGTTATGCTTTATTATCATTCCAAGACTAATACTAGTCCCATGTAGAATGCATTTTAAATTTGATTGGTGTCATTTTATAGGATATTGAGAGATTTCCTGTACAGGTTATGTATTTCTCAGTGAATTTCTTGTATTTGGGGTGATATTGGTTGCCATGGCAACCATTCCGAAGAGTAATTGGCCTCTGTAATAACTCTGCATGGTGTTTACCCCAACCTTGTGATTACTTTTTGGTCATCACTATATCTGATTTTAACTGAGAAAGGTCTATTTATAATCACAATTGCATGTGTGGCAGTGTTGTATGTACCATTTCTGATTAAAATGAGATGCATAGTTCTGTAGGTTGCATGACCTTTTGACCCTTGCCATTACCTTTATTGTCACTGTCGTGCTTTATTATTAGTCCAAAGACTAATACTAGTCCCATATAGGATGCCTTTTGAATCATGTTTGTATCATTTTGTTGGAGAATGAGAGCTTTTCTTTGGAATTCATGTACATTTCAATGAATTATAAGTATTTGGCGTACAATTGGTTACCATGACAACCATTGTGAAGGGTTATTGACCATCTGTAATAATTTGAGTGGTGTTTACCCCAACCTTGTGAACAATTTTGGTCATTCTTATATCTGATTTCAACTGAGCAATGTCTATATCTATGTGTACAATTGCATGTTTGACAGTGATTTATGTACCATTTCCGATTTAAATGTGGTACCGTGTACTAGAGTTTTGCATGACCTCTTGATCCTTTTCTTTACCAATATTGTCTATGTGGTCTTTTTTTATCAGTGCAAGACTAATACTAATCCCATTTAGGATGCATTTTGAATCATGTTGGTATAATTTATCGGATAGTGGGAACGTTTTGTGCTTTTTATGTATGTACCAGTGAATTTAATGTATTTGGGTGCTATTGGTTGCCATGGAAACCACTGTGAATGGTTATTGGCCCCCTATTATAATTATGATTGGTGTTCACCCAAACCTTGCGACCGTTTTTAGGTCATTCCTATATTTGATTTTAAGTGAGAAAAGTCTAGTGAAAAGTCAAGTGAGAGAAATGTAAATTGCATGTTTAGCAGCAATTTATGTAACATTTCCGATTGAAATATGGTGTCAAGTACTGACGTTTGATGACCTTTTTACCCACCCCCTACTTCAATAGCATTACAAGATGCTTCACTATGTGTCTTGAGACCCGTATTTTTCTGTGTGGGATAAACTTCAAATAATCTGGAATCATTCATATCATGGATATTGTGTGTTTTCTAGAATTCATATATGTTTCTGGGTATTGGATGTACTTATGATAAAATTGGTTGCCATGGTGATGTCCCCAAGGGGAATTATCTGGGTTTTCCCCAGCAATGTGTGGAACTAGACATTTAGTTTTGTATTTTCTAACCCTAGTTAGGATTATAACTGCCGATTTTCTTTGTATTAGAACCACCAGAACAGGCAAAAAATATTTTCTTCATATTCTGGAGTTGAGGGTGGTTCCGTTGCCATGGCAACCAAATACGGACTAGAAGGTGACATACGGAAGCTTGTGTCTTACCCTTCCCTAATATATATAGACTTCCTAATTTCCTTGGGTGATTCGTAATTTATGGCGAACTATTGCTTTTCTGTTTAGGCCTAACATGTTTTAAATGCAAAAAAATGGCAAAAAATGTCACAGTTGAAAAGAGTTTATGAAATGTGTTAGCATGTACTCCATCTTTGAGTAGCATTTTCTCAAAACTCCCATTTTGAATTACAAATGCACTTAATATTTTCAATTGGCTGTAACTCCGGTAGTATTGGACCGTTTTTCATGAAATTTATACCAGTATGATCAGGACAATATGTGCTTTCTAGAACGGCAAAAATCTCAAAAATATTTTTTTCGCACTTAGCCTGATTTCGGGGTGTTGCGTCACAACTGTTTTTTCAATTTGAAATCATCATAAACGTCTTAGTTAGCTCCTTCCGTTTCATTTGTATAATTTGTTATGAGTTTACGACCATTATTAATACTTTAATTCTCACAGTGCGGGGATCGACTTTAGACGTCATAATTTGACGTCAGATTCTGACATCTAAAGTCGATCCCCGCACTTTAAGGGTTAAGTGTTAAAAGTGCACTGATAAGTTGATGGTTACGTGCGCGTGTAATCATTGTCTATCACTGATACCATGTGGCATTTTGATCTGATAAAATCTAATTGACAGGCCCTTTTATCACCACGCCATTCTGATTTGTTACCAAATTGCTATAATATTCAATAGACAATAGTATCAAGTAGCCTACTTATAGATATCTAATAAAATTAAAAAATTCTGGTCACTTGAAGTTGCGCCTCGCACAGGAACCATCAGCAATAAATATTTGTTACTTGCTACCGCGAACCATAACTTCAAGTGCTGTTGTGTTTCGCTGCCGCGATCCACAACTTTCAAGTGGGTGTAAATTACTCCTCTCTGCCTTGGTGGCCATGCCGATTTAAATAATAAATATACGCACCTTACAGATATATAGTTTTAGATTATGTGTTGACACGGAAGGATAGTTTATAAGAAACTATTTGCAACTGGTATTATTCTGACAAACATAACTTTTTAAGGTCATTAAACAGTTTCGAGTGATACACCACTCAATACCGGGGAGGGAGGCGGATCTATTTACGATGTTGTTGCTCAAAATTATCGGACCTTTGAGTTGTGAAAGTAGTTAATCCATTTAACATTTTGTAAAAATAGCCCCCCTTGCATCCAGAGTGTCGTATGGGCCACTCAGATGAGTGTCACGCGCGACACTCTTGGTGCTAGGGAACGATATCAATAGCCATAATAAGATTACTAATAATTCATGGATATATGCACATTTAGCCTGGTACTGATCCGCCATTCAAAGACAAACAGCAGTAACTGCTCACTTGAAAAGTCAGCATTTTACAGCTGCCACTATACATTGTTCTATTTCTGTGTCAATGTTGGTCCATATACAGCGATGTTGTTTGTTCCAACATTAAAACAGCAGTTGGTCAGCGTGCTGTGTTTTCCAGGACGCATGGTGGATTTAATTTACACTATCACTGCAAATCCCTGTTAGTAAACCGGGATTATACAACGAATTAGAGGTCACGTCAACAACTTATCCGTTAATCTGGAAAAGTAATTCCCTCACACCCCCCCCCCCCCGTAAAGAGTGATTGAACTGGGCGAGTTTATGTGTCGAGCGAGGTGTAAACTGCGCTGAAATATTTTTATGCTAAACATAGAAACCGAAGGGTTATTATGAATTTGAAATCATCATAAATGTCTTAGTTAGCTTTTTCCTCTTCATATGAATACCTATGTTATGGGTCTAATTCTTGCAGTGGGGTGATCGTCTTTAGACGCCAGAATCTGACGTTTAAAGACGTCAGATTCTGACGTCTAAAGGTGCTCCCCGCGCTGAAAGGGTTAATATATTATTACAAAAAATCCGGATATAGTTGTGCTAATATTATTTGAAAAGGATAAGATACCATGATACTACTAAAATAATCATTTGGATTTTCTCCAACGTAAGTTGTATCTCGCTATACCGCTACACCCAGATTTGGGTGGAAATTTGAAAACATTTTCGTAACTTCAGTTTGGTATATAATCGTGTTAACCCTTAAATCGCTGAGATATGTTTTTATAAACCTTGAAGACTATTTTTTTCAATATGACATCATCATAAAAGTCTTAGTTAACTCTTTCCGCTTCATTTGAATACCTATGTTATGGGTCTACGGCCATTATATTTGTTATTTAATTCAGTGCGGGGACTTTCTTTAGACGTCATAATCTAACGTCCACAAAGACGTCAGATTCTGACGTCTAAGAGACGGTCCTCGCGCTGAAAATGTTAAAGCGCCATGTTATACGATAACATTTTTACGCACTTGAAGTTGTGCGACCTACAACTTCAACTGGCGGAAAATTAGTTGAATTTGTAAAATTTTAATCAGAACCTAGCCTACTACTAATCTAGCTCCTTTGTTGTTCAAAATGTGTTTGTTTGAACAACAAATAAAAAGCTGAAAACGGCCATAGCCCGTTAACTCATAAAACGCAATATAAACAAATAACTTTTCACCCATTTGAAATTGTGTCTCGCTACCGCGACCCACAACTTCAAATGGGTAAAAATTGCTCATAGTATTTGTTGTTTTTTAGACCAAAACATTTGCAAATCTTTCAACACCCATTTCATTCCCAATATCAGTGATTCTCTCTAATCATGCAAATAAAAGAGAATAGGCCTCTATATGGTCGTGCTTGTTGCTTAGACGTCATAATTGTGGACGTCAGATTCGCGCTGAAAGAGCTGACTAAGACTTTCATGATGACTTAAAAGTGAAAAAAACCCTTTGGTTTCATGATTTATACAAATACATTTTAACGTTTAAGGTTGATGGTTAATTGTGCGCTCCACCACGCAAAAGCAAACAGCAGTCACCGCTCATTGCTAAAGTAAACACCTACGACTGTTTACCATTGCGTGGCTATATTAATATATAGCAGTGCTATACCGTGTAAACGTAAACAGCAGTAACTGGTCACTTGAAAAGTAAGCAGTTACTGCTAAGTGCCCTCGCGGTGCAGTATTCTATTGTAGTGCTGTACGCGTGTGGACTACATTGCCAAATGTTCATGGATCTTTGTGCCTGCTTTCAGAGATCTACGGATCTGGACTGGGGACATACGGATCAAGACGTGTGGCATTTATTTCGATATCTGATCCCTCAGTACGCAGTATAAGGAATGGTGCGGCGGTGAACGAGCGCTCGGCCAGAGGAGATTTAACAGCTATCAGACGGGCCAAAAGGTAAGACTGCATTGAACCTTACAACGCTGAATTATTTTGTATAAATCATAGAGATCGAAGGGTTTTTCAATGTGAAATTATCATAAATGTCTTAGTTAGCTCTTTTCGGTTCATTTGAATATCTATGTTATGGGTTTAACGGCCATTAGAAATATTTTTATTCTTTCAGCGCGGGGGCCGTCTTTACACGTCAGAATCTGACGTCTACAGACGTCAGATTCTGACGTATAAAGACGGTCCCCGCACTGGAAGGGTTATGTTGATGAACACAATTTCTATATCCTTCATATATAATATTATTAACATGTATAATTCTTATAAATTTTTTTAGTTAATACTTGCACATATATCTCTCGTATAAATATTTCGTTGTAGGGCTAAATAGTTTACTGTCATAATTTATTTTAAGTTATTTTGTACATATAAGATTATTCAAACATGTCATGGTCATAAGGGCTCTACTACATACCATTTATGTGTTTTTATTGCTTTTACATAATTTATAGCCCAACTCCAGTTATATCAACTTTTATATATAGGCCTATCCTTTTCGTTTCTACGCTTTCCACAGTATTTTTTTCTGATACTATTTATCAGGTGTTTATACTAATAGCAGTTATTTTGTCTTGGCGCGGGACACATATATCTATCATGTATAATATCATTAGTATCATGAGTACGTATACTATTTTTTTTTAATCATTTAATATTTGTACATATACTACACAATCTTCTATTTTATCCGATTATGTACTGTGTCATATAATGTTGGCCTACTGTTGATTATAATGACGCATAAGTCTACATAGACTTCCCGTCGTCGACACATATCTATTTATCATTAAGTTTATCATTAAACTTTACATTATTATACGCCGTGCAAAGCCAAAAGAAAAAAACTGCTTACGCTTCAAGTAAGCAGTTACTGTTTTCTTTGTTTTGCAGAGCAGTATAGTAGATATAGGCATATAATATGTAAACTCGTCGTCCAAGGACAGGCAATACATACAGCAACGTACCATCAGTTTAACCCTTGTCCTGCTACGCCCGTATATATACGGTTTTAACCCCTTCACTACCGTACATGACGAAAATTTCCGTCGTCATTCGTCCATGTACGTAGCCTTACATGACATACCGATTTGAAGCCAAATGATATGTCACTGAAAATAAATAATTTAGTTTGTGGTAGATACTCAGTGAGTCAAATAATTCAACTTAAAATATGTGTATTTTCTTTTTTTCGTCATTTGGAGCTGGAAATTGCGTCAGCAATTCCAGCTCCAAATGACTAAAAATAAAATTGAAACACTTCAGCAGGACAAGGGCTAATAACAACTTGGATATATCGCCCCCTTGGATATGAAAGGGTGTATCTGCCACTTTGCAAAGTGGCAGATACACCCTTTCATATCTAAAGGGACGATATATGTAATAGTTGTCACTGTGACAGAATGAAATGAAATGAATCGGGCTTTAGGCCACCTTTGTGCACATATAGGTTAAACTGGGCCAGGAGAACCTCCTGAGGATGGTGAGATGAATGAGATGACACTGTCCTCCAGACACAGGATTAGAAATTCGAGCCCTGGCGGTCTGAGGCCGAGCACGCTACCTCTCGGTCACGGAGGCTCCCCACAATACTGACTTTCACACGTGGATGGGGAAGAAACATTTTTGTTTCTTAGAAACCGCCGAGACCGGGAACCGAACCCCGAACTCTGGCGTGAAAGGCAGCGGTGCTAACCACTACCCTAGGGCCCCCGCCCCTGTGACAGAATGAAACACCCAGGCATACAATTATGTGTAGCATACTACTAACATATCATGGAACCTGGTCTCTCCACACTCCCTAATTATAACAGACACATTGACTATTATCATACACGCCTAGGATGAAGGGAATGGCATGTATGTATCAAACTATTCCGAACCGATCCACGTGTTTCTATTAGATGACCCCCACACATATCTCTTTGAACCCGAGCCCGATAATACCGAGAAAATTCAACAAAGAGATTCCTTGATAATATGTTTCTACTGGAGACAAGTTAATTAGATTCAAGTGGGAAACGCATGCCAAACAAATTCAACATAAAGTGTGCTGGCATAAATGTTATCTCCGATCCGAACGCCTAAATCCCCACACGAATACATAAAGCTACATGGAAAGGCGCACAGCAGTAACTGCTTACTTGAAAAGTAAACAGTTACTGCTGTTTGCTTTTGCACGGCCGTACAGATGACGCACACTCAGTCGCACTTGGCCGTCAAGCTGACAAAGCTGACAAAGTTTGCACACAATCGATCAGTCGGAAAGTTCGAAGTCTCAGACATCGATCAGGGTATTGTCACAAATGCTGGGAGCCGTCATTTTTTGGCCGGCTCACTCTGGTGGACTTTAGTGTTGCTAACCCTCTGTCTGTCGTGAGAGAATATCACCATTCAACTGCTGGAACAGTTCGTCAATATTTGTATTCGCTCTGTGGTATGTATGGACCAAGTATGATAGTCCACCCCCGACCAAGGATAAGAGTGGCTCAGCTTGTCCCATGACGAGATCAGCCAATCAAATCCGTCATTCAGTTGTTATTTTAATTAGGGAGTAGAATGTCATATTTGGGCATTGTTTTATGAAAGCTCGACTTTTTAAATGTCAAGGTTAAAATCCGTTATTGTTTTGTCAGGGCTCGTACAATTTTGTAAGGCTCATTCTTGTTGTCTCGAGCTTCGTTGGTATCTATTTGGTCAGCTATAAAGGATGTATATTAGAGTCGAGTATAGCTTAACTCGTTCAGATTCTGACGTCTAAAGACGATCCTCGCACTGAAATAATTTAAAAAATGATAATGGACGTAGCCCTATAACATAGGTATTCAGATAAAGCGGAAGAGTTAACTGAAGCATTAATGTTTACCTGAAATTGACAAAACACTTTAGTCTCCATAATTGTAAAACCATATTTCAATGGTGAGTTTCTACATATTGAGAAGCTGGCTAAATCCTTGGCAAACGTGGTGCACACTTTCGAGAGACAATGTGTGCTCAACAGGTTGTCGTGGGGCATATTTAACCCTTTAACTGCAAGTTATTTAATTGGAGTTTTCATTAATTGGAAGTCCAATCTCGCTGACGCGATTCACAAATTCAAGTGATCACCCACACCAAATTAACATAAAAATATTATTTTTTGGCCGTCTTTGTATTCGTACAAACTTCGTGCATAATATTTATGTGAGCGTGTCTCTGACACCTGAAGCGCTGAATTATTTTTGTATAAACCATGGATACCAAAGGGTTTTTCAATTTGAAATCGTCATAAATGTCTTAGTTGGCTCTTTCCGCTTCCTTTGAATACCCATGTTACGGGTCTATGGCCATTATAAATATTTGCTTTCTTACAGCGCGGAGGCCCCGGTTAATCCTTCAGTAGGCCCAGCTCAGAATTTTCACCCCATTGAACAGTTGAAGTTGTCCACAATTTCAAGTGGGTCAACATTACCCTTACATGTTTTATTGGAGATCAAAAATATTCTCGTGGATTAATAACAAAGATATGATTCGGAAATATTATAGTCCGCTTGGCACTCAAAGAGTCAACCTCGGTTCCCAGCAGATACGAGACGTCGAACCAAGGTTGGTTTAATATTGGGCCAGCGTCGTAAACGCTGGCCCAACATTAAACCAACCTTGGTTCAATATATCTTGTTCACTGGGTTCGGCATCAGATATTGTCGAGGGGTAAACACTACAGAACTGTTCGGCAAAGTCAAAAATCAGTAACGGCTCACTTCAAAAGTGAGCAGTTACTGCTTTTTGACTTTGCATGGTAGAGATTATGACATATTGATTTTTGTGGGGTGTAATAAATCGGTGATGACGCCAGACAAAGTGCTCTGGCAGACGAGGATTTAGTGCGTGAGTGACACACGGATTAATACTACTCAGTATTCCAATGAAACACACCTGGGAGTACTGACCACCCTTGCAATACCGGGGTACTTTTCGCTACCCACTCAGGTTTTCATGCAGGATTTTGTGATTTGAGAGGAAGAATTGGGAGTGATTGATAGGGGGGGGGGGGGAAGTGGCCAGTTTTACAGGAGGAGACTCTTCTCCTCAAAAGACCTCCAGGAACCCTGCGACAACTTCAACTTGGTGAAAATTCGTACACTCGCTATGGACACGAAGAGTGCACACTATTAGCAACAGGCCTCTTTCATTCATTCATTCATTCATTCATTCATTCATTCATTCATTCATTCATTCATTCATTCATTCATTCATTTATTCATTCATTCATTCATTCTTTCATTCATTCATTCATTCATTCATTCATTCATTTTATACATGCATTTCATTCATTCATTCATTTATTCATTCATTCATTCATTCATTCATTCATTCATTCATTCATTCATTCATTCATTCCATACATGCATTTCATTCATTCATTCATTCATTCATTCATTCATTCATTCATTCATTCATTCATTCATTCATTCATTCATTCATTCATTCATTCATTCATTCCATACATGCATTTCATTCATTCATACATTCATTCATTCATTCATTCATTCATTCATTCATTTATTCATTCATTCATTCATTCATTCATTCATTCATTCATTCATCCATTCATTTATTTATTCATTCATTCAGTCATGCATTCATTCATTTATTCATTAATTCATTCATTCATTCATGCATTCATTCATTCATTCCATACATGCATTTCATTCATTCATTCATTCATTCATTCATTCATTCATTCATTCATTCATTCATTCATTCATTCATTCATTCATTCATTCATTCATTCATTCATTCATTCATTCATTTATTTATTCATTCATTCATGCATTCATTCATTTATTCATAGAGGACTTTTTGCAGACGGGCGAATATATTGTCGATACACAGGTTTTAACCTTGGCTATTAACGTGATCGTCTAGTCTCATCAATAGAAGAAAAACATAGTTATGATTATACTAATAAGCCTATAGTATATATATATCTGAAAGATCGACAAAATGAAGGATCGAACCCGCCTGGCTCGCTCTACCACTGTGCCGCGTTCCTCTCTGGTTGATATTGTTCAGCACTGCTCTGCAAAGCCCAAAAAACATCTTTTTTGTTTTACAGATCAGAGCAACACTGGGAACAAAATAATTATCGTTTTGCCATGTAAAACTCACCATGTTGGAGCAACGTCGCAGACGGTGGGCATTACTCCTTACAACGCTGAACCATAGAGACTAAAGGGTTTGTTTCAATTTGAAATCATCATAAATGTCTTAGTTGGCTCTTTCCGATTCATTTGGATACGTATATATATGTTATGGATCTACGGCCATTATAAATATTTTAATTCTCTCAGTGCGGGGACCGTCTTTATACGTCTACAGACGTCAGATTTTGACGTATAAAGACGGTCCCGCGCTGAAAGGGTTGAAACGACATTTGGACAGGGTCTCATATTTCTAAGAATAATTCTCAGTTTTCTGATCTGTATACTTTGCTGGTGCAACTGTCTCCATGATCAAATGAATAACAACATAGTTCGAACTCACGAAATTGACGGCGCGCATTCCCATTTCATTAAATATATCTAATAAATTGATGTGAGTTAGGGTAATTTTCAGAATATAAATGTATCCCTATCATTTACTACGGATATTGCGACAGTTTGCTCACAATTATCTACTAAGCCGATGAAACCTGTTGACACTTGACTATTTAATTCAGCTCACCCGCACCGGTTATACTGTAGAGATCGAGGGATTAATGTGGATGGAAATTAAATAACTATAATAGGGAAATGAATATAGCTGTTTACAGATACGTAATACATAATTCGTATCGCTGGCTGTAATTGAAATCCTGACCGGATAAATACTCGTATTATCTGATTAGTCCTATGTCAGTTTACACATACACTGTAACCGTATTATTATTATTGCCTCGAAAAGCCAAAATACAGTATCTGCTTACTTTTGAATTGAGCAGATACTGCCTTTTTGGCTTAGCACGTCAGTATATACGTCGTGAAGGAAGGCGACGCTGGCATTAAAATCTGGTATCTTCCCTCACATCAGCCCTCCCTTATTGTACTCTCCCTCGGGTGATAGGTCCTGTACATATCGCCCTAGACCTGCCGTCTTCGGGCGACATGTACAAGACCCATGACCATGATGACCCTCTAGAGAATACAATTAGGTCGAGCTGATATAGAGGACGATACAACTTTAGCCATGATATAAGTATTATATCAAGCACAATAGTCAACTCGACCTTGCCTTCTCATTGCTGCTATATATGTCTGTATAAAGACGCACAGTGCTAGCTGGAGAGACACGTTTATCGGATCTAATCTATGTAGGCTACACATTATTATCTGATTATATACTAGATGATTCACAATAATGGGATTAACCGCTTAACCCCCTTAAGCGCTGGCATATTTGTGTATGAACCATGGAGAGCAAAAGGGTTTTTTAATTTGAATTCATCATAAATTTCTTTGTTAGCTCTTACCACTTCATTTGACATGTTTGAGTTTTACTGTTACAGTCTGAGAATCGACTTTAGACGTCAGAATCTGACGTCTACAGACATCAGATTCTGACGACTAAAGTCGATCCCCGCGCTGTAAGGATTAACCCCCCAAATTATTTCATTAGAATTTTCTTATTGCCAGAAGGCAGTAATATTACAAGTCTTGTAAAGCAAGTTACTGCTTTTTGGCTTTGCACGCTGTATACATTATATTCATCGTTGCATGTAGCCAGCAAACGAAAGTTCAGACCCGCTCGGAACATTGTTGAACTTTTATCGTAGCAAGAAGGTTATCTATATAACCTCCTTGATCGTAGCCAGCGGCTCAGCAACGAGGAAACCAACTTGATAAAACGGGCCCTGCTTCAGCGGAATTATCACCATTGAACAACAGTTGCGGCTTCTTAGTAGGATATTAGCACTCAGGATAACACTGCCGTGACAAGCCAAAAGGCAGTAACTGCTTACTTTACAAGTAAGCAGTTACTGCATTTCGGCTTTGCAGAGCAGAGCAATCATGCAGCTGATAACCTGCCACTTATATGGATCTGATGGACATGTCCGCCCTTTCAGGATACTTTCTAACCTTGCGGGGGGTCTATCGACTTATCTACGACTCAGGGGGGGGGGGGGGGGTACTCTCCACTGAACACACGACGTTGTACCAACGTTGAGTCAACGTGTGTAGTCCGTCGTTGTGTTCACGGTAGAGGCTATAGTGCCACCACAGCGGTGCAAGGGTTCCAATGATGTTCATATTTAGATTTGTTGCTTGAAAACTGTATAGAACTGTTAGATATTAGACTTTCGATCAAAACTTTAAACCCCTCTCACACTAACTTAATAGGAGTGGGTGCTATTTTCGTCAATCTGTGGGTGTTTGTCAATTTTCGTTGTCTGTCATGCTATAATTTTCCGTCATATATACGTTTTACGTCAGATGTTAAATATGTTTTTAGGCATTTGGCCAACTCTGCACAAGCAAAGGTATGTTTTTAGCCAAACCTGTACAATAAAAAGTATGTTTTTAACCAAAGCTGTACAATAAAGGGTATGTTTTTAGCTAAAAAGGGTACTAATCAAACTTATGTTTCTAGCCAAAACTGTACAATCAAAGTCTTTAGCAAAAACTGTACAATCCAGGGCATAAAGTGTTAGACAAAACGAGTGATAGGGAACACCATGTAAACACGATACGTTTAACCAATGTTGTTTTGATGTTGGCCTACCGTCTACGACGCTGGCCCATCATCAAAACAACATTGTTTAAATGTACCGTGTTTGCTGAGAGGGTTTGAGCACCCCCAATCTGCACAAGGTTGTTACATGCATCAGGATAATGCCCGGTGGATTTAATTAGCTGGTGTGGGTGTTATAACATAATTAGGATGATTAAAACTGTAAAACTAATAAAATTCTCTTGAAGCGTTAATCAATGGATTTTTTGCTAGTGCTGTGTGGATGCTCTGATTTTAACATGCCCGGTAATCTGGTAATCAGGATGATCCCTAATTACAACGCGGATTTTTTTTAATACACCATGGAAACCAAAGGGTTTTATTCAATTTAAAATCATCATACATGTCTTAGTTATCTCTTCCCGTTTCATTCGAAAACTTATGTTATGGGTCTATGGCCATGATAATAAAGTGCTGGGACCGTCTTTAGACGTCAGATTGTGACGTCAAAAGACGGTCCCGCGCTGATAGAGTTAAAACTGTGAAAACGAATAACCCTTGAAGCGTCAACAGAATGGTGCTTTACCTCTGGTTGTTGGTGCAGGAAACTGGTTACACTGCTATCATTGCCGCTTTTAACATTAACTTGATTTTTAAGTGTTATCGTAGGCCTATATCCACATAACAAAAAGCCTAATATGGCGGTGCTAATTAAACGGCTCTTTAGTGGATATTTTAATTTGTATATATCCCATTTACATAATAATATCAAAATTTTAAAACTGTATTGTATCCTTGAATGTATAACAGGGCCCAATTTTTTTAAATAGCATCTTTGC
This sequence comes from Flabesymbios commensalis, assembly GCA_964017125.1. Lineage (NCBI taxonomy): Eukaryota > Metazoa > Annelida > Polychaeta > Terebellida > Flabelligeridae > Flabesymbios > Flabesymbios commensalis. Next base: position 44,197,880 of record OZ024912.1, on the reverse strand, counting down.
TGATAATTATGTATACAACCTTTATAAATATATTTTTAATGATAGATAAATGGTTAAAGAGGATTTAAAACGATTTTATTATTGATTCCTCAATATTATCACCGTGTCACGGTGTTGAATCAGGCCGTCTGAGGATGAGGGGGTAGGCTACATCCTGTTATGAGCAAATACCAAACTTTGCCCCAATGTTAGGAGGGTCGTAGACGACGGGCCAGTGTTAAACACGCATTGCATCGGCGTTCGTGGTTAAACCTCTTAAACCTCAAAGCGTTAAATTAAATAATCTAAATTTTCACCCACTTAAAGTTGTGTCTTGCTACAGCGATCCACAACTTCAACTGGGCGAAAATTACTCATATTTGTTTAATTTGAACATTTGAAAATCGTCATGATTAGACACTCATTTTATTCCCAATAACTGTGCTAATTTAACCTACTAATAAAACAGATTTAACCCTTTAAACCCTCACGATGCATTAAAGCATCATTTCGCATCTTTGAAGAATGACTTAATTTTCTGAAACCCGGTGGTTTTAGAACGAAAATTTTCATGTAACTGTTTTAAAAATAACACTATTTTTTTTCATTTGTCACCCACTTTAAGTCATTTTTATCCACTACAAGTCGAGAATTGCGGCAGCAATTCGCGGCTTGTAGTGGATGAAAATAACAATGGTAAATTCAGGCTTCAAAGGGTTAAAAGCGACTATTGTCGTGTATAGCGCTTAAAGGGTGCAAATAAAACCGCTAAGGCACTATGTTCACGCTTAACCGCAAGGCACTATTTTATGGGTTAAGTCAGCGAGCCTGCCAAGAGCGGATACCTTGAAAACATGTATCAGATCCCTGCTTCCCTGGATCCCGCACGAACCTAAAAACGCGACTGTGCTGCCATGCAAAGGCAAACAGCAGTAACTGCCCACTCTTCCAGTAAGCAGTTACTGCTGAATCATTTTACATGACAGCGTGGTCCGAAGACTAGAAGCTGTAGCTGCTCGCTGATGACCGTTGTTTGCTTTTAAAAAACACCAGTGACTGCTCACTTGAAAAAAAAACAAAGTCAAATTTACCAACCTGTATGTTTGATGTTTTATAAATAGTTAGTGCTTGGAGTATAATTACCCTTTAACCGCAGATAACGATTATTTTCGTATTTTAATTTTTTTTTATAACTTTAAATGTCATATTTTAAACATGTTAAAGGTAAATCAATCATCAATCTGCAACATTTGAAAATCATTCACCTCCATTTTGTCAAATCTGAATAATTTTCACTCACTTAAAGTTGTGGATCGCGGCAGCGAGACACAACTTCAAGTGGGGGGAAATTCCAATTAAGCAACTTGGCGGTTAAAGGGTGACAATACTCACTAATCATGCTCATGTCACCATACCAAAACGGGAGTTTTCAATGACGTTGTCAGTTCTACATTATCGGACTGATAATATCCGTGTGTGATTAATCTTCCAATATTTTACGCAAGTCGACTCCTAGTAGCTAGAGTGTTGTATGTGGCACTCAGTTGAGTGGCACATACGACCCTTTGTGTGCTAGGAGATCATATTAACACTTACTTAAAATTAACAGATGTTGCTGCCTGTTATATGAAGTATGAAGCGTTGGAATAACAACGGGAAATAAATAAATAAGCAGCTTGGTCTTAAAGTGCGGACAGAAGAGATACAGCGACATGTGACACTAAAACAATGCTGGTTTATTGTTGGGCCATCGTCTACGCCGCTGGCCCAATATTAAACCACCATTGGTTGAGTCTAATGTGTGCTGAGACAGCTGCGCACGTGGCACATTAACAATTCAGGCAAACAGAGTCCGCCTCGCCTGAGAGATTCTCTCTTATGGAAAATGTTCATGCGCTTCCCACTTGGACACTATCAATTATTAGCACACCGCATTCAATCGCGTTTTAACCCTCTGAACGCCAAGCACCGTTTTTAATCTTTTTTTTATTTCCGTATGGAGTGATTGGCTTGGTTGATTACCAAGAATTGCTAATTTAACAGGATTATTTAACAAAATAATATGCGTATTTTTACCGACCTAAAGTTGTGGGTCAAGGTAGAGAAACATAATTTTAAGTGAAAGAAAAATTCGATTTGATAAGTTGGCGGTTAAAGGGTCACCAGTTTGTCAGATGTAAATTAATTTTAAAAAAATGTCGTCACGATAGCAATAAAGTTTGGTTATATGGTGAATTTAATCACAACATTCACTTCAAAGAGTTGATAATACAGTTTCAAAGCTAAAAGGTAGTAATTACTTACTTGAAAAGTAAGCAGTTTCTGCCTTTCTGTTTTGTACAGTAAAATAGCTGGCACTTTATGCGTCATGCTCAGTAAAAGAATATTAAATACGTTTCATCACCTTGGTGAAAATGTTAATTACTAAATTTGGCGCTGAAATGGTAAACGTGGTGAAACGTCTATATTTCTAAACGTGGTGAACATAAAAAAGGTGGATAATCCGGTGTTTAATTTGTATCTAACAATGGTAGTGATATATTTACAAATAACGACTGTCAGCCAATATCTATAAGACCTAATGAGTGGGAATGATTGGCCTGTAGAGATTTACCCTTTAACCGCCAAGTTATTAAACTAGAATTTTCACTGACCTAAAGTTGTGTCTCACTAACGCGATTCACAACTTCAAGTGAGTGAAAATTAATCAGATTTGACCAAATGGAGCTCAATAATTTGTGTGCGCATGTAGGCTAAACTGGGCCCATAGAGAATCCTGAGGAAGGTGAGATTAAAGAGATGACACTGCCCTCAAGATAGAGAATTGGAAATTCGAGCCCTGGCGGTCTGAGGCCGAGCACGCTACCTCTCGGTCACGGAGGCTCCCCACAATATTGAATCTTTACGAGTGAGCGGGGACGAAACATTCTGTTTCTTTGAAACTGAAATGTCAGAGCGGGGTTCGAGCCCACACTCTCCGACTTCCCAAGGGCAGCTTTAACCACTGCACTAGGGCCACCGCCTTCTGTATACTGTTGACAAATATACACTCTTCATCATTCGAGTGATACACCTATGAAAACCTGGAGTTAAATTCACACGTGAATGGATCTTTCAAATAAAAAATCTAATCTTAATTAATGTGCACTGATTATCAGCTAATAATATAAATCATAATGACGTCTTAATTCATTGCGCATGGATCGATTACGTAATAGAAGTCGAATTTGGACCACAGCTCTTCGAGTGGCAACTATTACAGACTCTGTGTCCCACAGCACAGGCTACAGAGTCATGCTATGAAGGCCCCACTGAATATAACAGCAATGCGTTATTTGGGCAATCCACCTGAAAATAAATATGTTTATATATATATAACAGCAGTATAACGCCAAACTTATCAGTCAAAGAACATCTTTTGCCTTTGCAGTTATGTCTTCAGCGCAGAAGAGTAAGTCAATACTGTAAAAACGAACAGTTCAGTGAGCTTAAAAAAAATAAAGTTGACTCAAATTGCGAGTGAAGAAATTCATTTCAAATAAAAATAGAATTAATTTTGTGGAAAGCTGAGCTAGACCATAATAATCATGATAATAATAAATCAATTAATTAGTTGGAAATTCCGTATTTGCTGTTAATTAGTTAGAAAACGCAATTTTCATTTTTGTGGATTTGTTCGGCATGGTTATTTTGATTGTAATGACGTAACAGAAATCAAATTTAGGGTTTTTTCAAATACGCACAATAATAAGGGGACAGAAGATGTACCGAGTGAAATGTACAGAATAAAATGTCAATAAAACATTTATATATATCCAGTTATCGCTGCTCATATACATCGATATCATAGCGATGTATAGAAGCAGCTTTAACCCTTTCAGTGCGGGGACCGTCTTTAGACATCAGAATCTGACGTCTAGAGACGTCAGATTCTGACGTCTAAAGACGGTCCCCGCACTGAAGAACTAACTATTTATAATGACCCATAACACAGGTGTTCAAATGAAGCAGAAAGAGCTTACCAAGACATTTATGATGATTTTAATATGAAAAAACCCTTTGGTCTCAATGGTTTATACAAAATATTTCAGCGTTGTAAGGGTTAACTGGATTATTTTTTGTGTGGGCTGGGCAGTGACTCACACCGGGATCTCAGAGGATCTGGCTGGACATTATCCAGGAAAATCTGATCCCACTGGTCCCACACCCAAGCCAGCACCAGACATTGAGCCAATGCGAGGCTAGTATTGGCGGAGCGTCCTACCAAGTAAACACGAGGCGTTGGCCCAATGTTGGGCTGATGTTGGGACAGCGTCGTAGACGATGGGCCAACATCAGCCCAGCATTGGGCCAACGCCTCGTGTTTGCAGAGACGAGGCGTTGGCCCAATGTTGGACTGAGGTTGGGCCAACATCAGCCCAACATTGGGCCAACGCCTCGTGTTTGCTGGGTAGATGATGGCTAAGCATAAGCCCAACATTGGCTCAATACCTCGTTTTTGCTGGGCCTGTACACAGACATACCCATTAAGCACAACATATATTGACACAATGTTGAATTATTGCAGGTCCACCCTCTACGACGCTGGCCCAGCATTAATCCAACATTTGGGTATTGTTTTGTGTGTGAGGGATATATGTGAAGAAGTTGAACCAATGTTGGTTTAATGCTGGACCAGCGTCGCACATAGTGGACAAACATTAAACAAAAATTGGTTCAACGCTTACGGACGTGTTGTGTTGACTTGGGTGCGCGTGCCAAATTTACTGTACCATTCCAGGGAACACGAGGTGTTGCCCCGGTATTGGTTTAATGTTGGGCTAGTGTCGCAGACGGTGGGCCAGCAAAGGGCCAAATCGGATGAACGTCTCATGTTTGCTATTATGATTAGTGACCCGACACACAATACATTAAATGTTGGTTGACTCTCAAACATGCTGAACTGTAAAACCGCTGAAATATTTTTATATAAACCAGGAAAAACAGGTTTTTTTAAATTAAAATCATCATAAAATGTCTTAGTTAGCTGTTTCTGTTTCATTTGAATACCTGTATTCGTTCTGAGGCTGAGGTATATTTCCGTCGTAGACGGGTCTCGTTTTACACCCACATCTATAGATCTGTTTCTTGAAAGGTCTGACCGATTTCTGGGGAAAGTAAAATCGGGAATAGCTAATTTGGCATCTAGTGCGTATATACATGTCTCGGAAGACATATCTCACTCCTTACATCACAACATTTCATCAAGTTTTTCCATGTGTCACCGCCCCATAGATTTTCATTTAGTATCGCCCATACTCCCAGCATTCGCAAAGTGGAGAAATGTTAAAAAACTCATATATTTTTTGATCACCAAAACATAGGAGCCTACTCTTTTAATTTCAAAATAAAAACGGGTTCTTAAAAACCAGGTTTTTCTATTTTCGCAGTACAGTATCCTCATAAACTCCCCGATAATCTTTTGCACAGAAATTTAATTACGGGACCATTTTTTTCATGCAGCCCCAAAATAACTTATCATATAAGTCGCTAATGTGGTATAGGCCTATACTGAACGGTTCTTAGTAGATAAGCTGTAGTGTTCAGAGTGCATAGGCGCTACATTGGTAGGCCCCTATTGATTGATGTTTTGTTTCAAAATATTGATGCGTTTCTTGCTTGCATGTGCTGTTGATATATCGTCCCCTTGGATATAAAAGGGTGTATCTGACAATTTGCCAAGTGGCAGATACACCCTTTCATATTCAAGGGGACGAATATTCCTGGATGTCACAAGTGGGGACGTTTCTGGATGACATTAATTTGTATTCTGTGCGTCATAATAGTAAGGGTCATAATAACCCCTGGTTATTCCACACACTCGGGCATCGATAATAAATCAATTACCATTGTGCAATGTAATTTAGGTACACCTAACCGGAACAGACGTCACAGACATGGGCTCATGTAAACCTTCATGTCGATACCAGACCAAGTATCACATGTCCAACTATCGACTGGTTTGGACGTAGGGCCTATACTACGGGGCTCACCGTGATAATCTCATAAAGACCGATCTAAATCTCAGGCAACCACAGTCTATAGGCTATTATGATCTCGGTCAGTCACTTTGAGAATTTAGGCTGGCTGAGTCTCTCTCACATTTAATTTTTTCCTCTTAAAGCGCTGGAATATTTCTATATAAACCATAAAAAACAAAAGGTTTTTTTTTTCAATTTGAAACGACTATAATTGTCCTAGTCAGCACTTTCCGCTTTATTTGAATACCTATGTTATGGGTCTACGCCCATTATAAATAATTTTACTCTCACAATGCGGGTATCGATTTAGACGTCAGAATCTGACGTATAATTTCGATCCCCGCACTGTATGTTTTTGTATGTCACGTTTGATATCCTATTACGCTACTGTTTTAATGTACATTGTTAACATCGTTGTAACACTGCTGTAAAGCTCTAAATATTATAGATGTCATGAAATTGGCATATTTAAAAAGTAAATCTAGCGCACCAGCAATATAAACTATACCAAGAACTACCACCATTTTCCACTATGGGGTCTGAAATATAAGCAATCAATAGCGACATGACTGTCTGGCTGCCTGTCTGACTAGAGGCTAAGAAGAATTTGACCATTATCATGACATGATTATTTATTTTCATTGTGATACTATCGTGAAGCACTGCATGTGAGCGACTAATTATTCATGTAACGATTATATCTTATATTGTGTTTCAGATGTGATACTTTGAGGTGAGACTGTGTGTGAATAACATGGTGCTGTCATCAGAACATGATACTGCTTAAACCAACAGCTATCAGATGTCACGTTTACAGATAGAACGCCATACCTAGCAACCGCGTGACCATAACAGAACGGCCACTGTCCAGCCTAGAGGCAAGATGACCACGTCATGGCAGATACAGAATATGCCTCTTCATACAACGGGCTTCTCCACTTCGACCACATCTAACAGTGCCTACGGACGCTGGTTTCCCGCCTCTGGTGTGAGCCGTGCTGCTCCAGGAGACCTGAGTACTGCACGTAGACTCGGAGTACTCTCTGCTCCTAACCCCGATCCTTCTGGTACTGTATCCCGCTGTGCCGCCATTGGTCACTGGAATAGTCAGTACCACAAAGGCGGAGGTGACCTGCCACATGCGGACCAAAGACTAGGTGGAGATTCCACGCGGGCTCATGGTAAACTAGGCAGTGTCCATGGAGCCAGCGATCACCATGGAGCCAAAGATAGGTATAATTATAGTACGCCAGATGCTGGTGACATCGCTTTGTTCAAGAGAAAGATGCAGACTGATGTGAAAGAGAATGTACACAGTGGTGGAGGACATGACGTGATCAAGCTGAGTCCCAGAGACAGGCAGATGGCTGCTGCGAATCAGGAATATGATATGATAAGGACTGGTTATGCCAGCGCCAGTAATTTTACTACACATCGCTCTAAAAGCTTCTCCAACAACCTCATCAACGGATCGCCACAACACCAAGATGCACCCAAATGGCAGCCTTTGTCTAACGGGATGACTGCGCCAGTCCCACCAGATGAGCCACGGACTCCGTATCGCAGTATTGTTGGTATTCAGAGGTCCACCACCACAATAGGATCTGATGCTCCTTCTTCTGCAATGACCAAACAGCATGAATTGTCCCTGTATGATAGGGTTATGGACAAGAACAGCTACCATCCTAGAACCCAGGAATCTCAGCCTGGTAAGACGGATGACCTCTCTGTCATGTTCGCACCTTCCCGGCCTCTTGGTGAGCATCCTGAAGTCCGGAGGCCATTGTCAAACACATCTGAAAATACAGACATGAACGGTAGCAGTGGAAGTATGGCTCATCGTAAGTCTTCGTCGAGATACTGGATGAACAGTGGAAATAGTTCTCGTAACATGGGTGAAGTGCGCTCCAGGATGCCCTCTCTACAGCATAGGGGGTCTTTCGTCTACCAACTGGAGCTGGGGAAGAACAAAGATGACAGAGTAGCTGGTGATGTACTGGAGAACGGTGAAGGACCTTTGTGTTTATCTCTCAATAGAGATGTGGGTCTTAGGTCTGCTAAACATGACCCCCATACGAGGCGACCTTCTCTTACTGCAGATGACCTGGAGGCGTTCAGGAAGTCTAACGCTGAGCTGCTCACATCAGACGGCAGAACAGGTAGAGGTCATGTCCTCCTCTACAGTCCCAGGTCTGCCATGGACTTACCAAACAACAGGCTGACATCGGCCACCAATGGTGTTATTTCTTCTCCGAAATCCATCTTAAAAAAGAGCAGCAAGTACGGACCTCCCCTCCCCTCCACATATTCCGCCATGACCGGCAAAGACATGGCCCTGCTAGCACAAGAGGTTAGGGTACCTTCGTCTGGTTCAATGCGAAGAACCCCATCTTCATCTAAAAGGGTTACCTTTCGATTGCTGCATGTATAGCAACGATCAGTATCGTAATATTTTACTAGGAAAAAACACTTCGTTGCCAGTCACAATTGCATACGGGGACGTAAGTAACATAACACCGGTTTCAAGTTTTGTACAGTCGCCTTCTGGCTAGACCTATACATTGTATACAATCACACATTCATACATTCCTACTATGGTATTAAATTTGTGATCAAGTCTATCCTGCAACGGACCACAGTAATAACAGCATACGTTTCCAGTAAGCATTTAGTGCTGTTTGTCATTGCACAGCATAGATAGAAATGATCGCATAAAACTTGAACATGAACAGCGATAGCGAAACAATGAACCATTGAGAGCAGGTGGTTTTCAAGCACATTTGAGATTCTGTGATTGGCAAAGTCATGGTAACATTTGTGGATAGATATTGCCGACCTCTGACAGCAAGTTAAATATTTGCCGTGTTTGGTGTGTTTCTATCATACATATACTCTCAGTAGTCGAGATTGGTCCCTTTAAGCGCCACATTATTTAATTCGAATTTTCACTCATTTGAAGTTGTGTCTCGGTGACGCGATCCACAACTTCAAGTGATTTAATATTATTCAGATTTGACAAAATTCTTTCAATCCAATATTTACCTATACTATTTTAATCATTCAACAGACAATTTCATATAGGGCTACCAGCATGGTGTTGGTTGTTCCACTTCACTCAAAGTATTAAATGTGACTATCCGCGTGCAGTATTATGTGGTATGATATTTTATTTAGTTCATAATCATGTAACCTTGGCAGTAAAGGGTCGTATCTGACAGATACAGTAATGTGCCTACATATTGGTATTAACCCTTGAAGCATTGAATTAATTGTATAAAAACCATGGAGACCAAAGGGTTATTTTCAATTTGATATCATCATAAATGTCTCGGTGGGCTCTTTCTGCTTCATTTGAGGCCATTATAAACGTTTTAATTCGCTCAGTGCGCGGACCGTCTTTATACGTCAGAATCTGACGTCTACAGACGTCAGCTTCTGACGTATAAAGACGGCCCTCACAATGAAAGGGTTAACCCTATGTAAACTAGCAGGGCAAGGGCTAAATGGTCGGATCCGACAGATACGATCCTTTTGTTTTATAGGATCACGATGCAGTGATCACGGATAGGAAGGATTCTGTGAATAGACAATGTGTCATGCAATAAAGAATACTGGTAATAATTAAGTTATATACCCAATAAGAATGATAAGTAATATATCAGCCCCTGAGAACTGCTTAGGAGCCGATGATATTATTTGAGAAGGCCCCTTCTTATCAAAGAAGGGCCATTTTTAAATTACAGTTCAATTTTTGCCTTGGAGTCACTATTTCTCATATAAATTAAAAATATTGCTGATAATATGGGAGTAATGTATACAAGTAGCGTAATCTAGCATATCAGAGTCATTAGTGGCCATATTTCATGTCAACGGATTTTCTAGAAGATTTATAGGTTTCATAGTTGTTTTGGGTAATAATTTATTTTTAACATTGAAATAATAGGCGGATGAAACGATATAGATTGTCAACCTCGTTACTGTCGACCCTGTTATTATAACAATTATGGTGACAGGGTTAACATTACTTGTACAAAATAATAATTTATTAAACACATTTGCACACGTTACATCTTCCTCTTAATTTGCATTGATCAATATTGATATATTTTAACATTTACCATGCAAAATTAAAAAAAATATTAATAAAATCGGACAAAATAATAAATATTGGTAACAGGGTTGACATATTTGGTAACATAATTGACAATATTTATTAAAATATTTCGGTGGGTTTTATCAAATTGTTTTTAGTTTGCAAGCTACATTACATTTTTGGATTGAAATAACATATAAATGACTATGTGCATGAACTCTGGTGGCAGTGTTGATTTTTTACACAGAGAAATATTAATTTACTGTGATCATGATGATATAATGTTATAACTAACATTATATGTTTTGTATGTCCTTTACATTTTTAGTACACGTATTATAAAAGGGATCTCTCTTCGTCCAAGCCATATCATAGTTATTACAATTAATGTGTGTCTCGCTACACCGCGACCCACAACTTAGTGGGTAAAATAACCCGTATTTGTTCAATTTTAGACAGAACTGAGGCCACCTTTGTGCCCATGGAGGCTAAACTTGCCCTGGAGAATTCAGACGGAACATTTTCAAATTTAGATGTTTGAACATATTTAATACCCAATAAACTGAATTAATTTTGATAATTAAACAGATTAAAAACGATTATATTCGTTATTATCAGTCAAAGGGTTGACCTAGACCCGTATATAAATTATGTACGTTTTCAAGGACGACTCATACCAAGTGACATTGAGTATTCTCAGGTGGATGGTCATTTAATCAAATACTTTAATTTGGGACATGTCTATTCTTTTTAATATAAGAAATATGTTTTTGATATTTGAAGCTGGATATTGCGCTAGCAATTCCAGCTTCAAATATCAAAAACATGCGGACAAAAAGAATTAACACTTTAGCAGTGCAAGGGTTATCGCACCATATTGTGGCACTTATAGCAACCATTCACATACTACGGTCAACATCATTGTTATTTATTTGCTTGATTAGAAAGTGTATGTATGGATTATAACATTCCAATAATTATTACTAGGCCCTATTATATTACAATATTGGTATTTTAGCATTCATATGCAGGCCTACGAGCTGTTTGTGCTTGTATATGTTTCACTACCGTATAATATTTATTATATGAACAGATATTAAACTATTGTATGCACGACTGCCTTTTAAACAGTATTAGCCACACACTGAATTTACAACGCTTGTGTATCTTGTTATAATATTACTTATGTTATACATATATATGTATCATAATGTTACATGTGCTAGCCTAGGCCTACATGTTGCCAAATCGTCGATCTGCTTTTAAATATCTTCCATAATTGCAAACAATATCATATTGACAGTACACAGTTTGTAAAACATGCCGAATCCTTACTTAAAGTAAATTTACGGCTCAGATAAGATCAGATTTTTTTTATAGTAACATGAAAGTACACAATGAAAAACATTAACTAACAATAGCTATTTTAATACAGATTCAAAGATTCTCTCAAACCAACGCGACCTCACCTGTCATCTTGAACGAAATAATGGAGATCTGTAGAATGGCCACTGTGTCTACTTTACGGGTCCCAGTGACCCTATCCCTGCAAACACGAGACGTTAAGCCATTGTTGGTTAAATGTTGTGCCAGCGTCGTAGACGGTGGACCAACATTGAACCAACATTGGGTACACGTCTCGTGTTTGATGGGCACACACCCAATAGGGGGCCTACCTCCACCTAGCCGACAAGATCGACCTACATTGACATTGTTTTCCTATCGTATACTTTCTTCTTCTTGTTATTATTTCTCTACCGTCGCTTTTGGTGATCTAATTCCCGATTGATTTTAGATCTTTAAAACCACAATGGTCTTTGATTAGTGAAATAGTGTGCTATATATTTTTGAAGTTATCGGACCAATAGCGAGCGAACATGGAATCAAATTACCCACTCACTCGTTTGGAGAAAACTGGAATTACTTTTACAATGGGTTTGAACATAAATGTATTTTTGCCACCGCTCAGCTATGTAAGCTCGGTTCACTCTCATGATCGTTTTTTGTGGTATTGAGTGGAGGATTTTCGCAATAATATTACTTGTACTGATTTCAAGTGCCGTGCTACGACAAACAGCTGTAACACCATTTACGTACAAGTAACGAGTTACTGCTGTTTGTCACTACAAGGCATACAACTGATGAAATCAAATGTATTGCATTCGGAGTGATTGACCACCGCCATAAACATGTCACCTGGCAACCAGAGTGTCGCATGTGCATCTCATTTGAGTGGCACATTACACATTCTGGCTGCCCAGGGGTCACCTAATTTATTGCCATGATTATCGTACTCGTCAGTCGCGTTGTGATATCCCATCGTATTAAATGGGTTAGCTGCCTTGCCTTAAAAAAAGTGTGCTCTCAGAAATACCACCCACAGTGGATATAGTCGTTATCAATACCGTACAACGTACCTGTATGTATTGTATTATTAATTTTATGTAGTGTGAAGTGATAGAAATAAACGACAAGAAATAATAATGTTGTTGTGACTTCAGAATTCGTGGTTTGTTTCTGTTTAATTGCAGGCAGGTTGATACATGTAAGATTAGACTATATTTGTAACCTTAGCATCAAAACTAAATCATTTCTAGAGAAATGGAAAGAGGCAAAAGTTACACAGATGACTACTGTAACTACAGACCCATTTCAGTTTTGCCGGTTATCTCAAAAGTATTAGAAAAACACGTGTATAGGCTTATAGGCTTATGTTTATATGACTTCCTCGAGGACAAAAAGCTACTGCTTGATACACAGTGTGGATTTTGTAAAAATCATTCATGCCAGACTGCACTAATTACACTCACTGAGGAAATATACAATACTATCCAGACTGGTAACTTATTTGGTTTATTACAGTTAAATCAATTTAAAGCACTTTAATCTCGTTAACCACACTTTACTATCGGAGAAATTGATACTTTACCATACCAATACTGATACAATCTGTTGGTTTCAATCATATCTTAAAAAACGGTCACAACAAGTATCTGTTTAAAGCTCACTGTCACAACCACAGACAATCAACTTTGGGGTACCACAAGGATCGATTTTAGGTTCCATTTTATTTTTAATAATTATTATAGTGGGCACAAAAAGAAACGAAACAAATTAAAAATTATCTTATTTTGTTTAATTTAGTCAAAAACCGTTCGATTGATTTAAATGATGCTGGTGTGTATGACCCCTATCCGCATTTTGTGTTTTGGCCTAAATAACAAACAAATAACCTTTAAATTGAAGAAAGGCAACTTCCTATGTCATGGGCCAGCTGACCATGATCCGAATATGCGGGTCATCTGAGATTTAGGAAATATGAGGGCTGGGGTGGGGGAACAAAAAGACCGTTTTCAGATTAAAAAGCAAAACTGTTCAAAAATGATGGGCTGATAAAAATGCCTCCTTTGACAATAATTGTGTATCCTAAGCCTGTTTCTCTATGTATTGCTATGGCGGAAGGTGGTCTGGTTATGGCTCAAATTGCCAGAAAACAGGTTAACAATACTGAGATTTAACACCAGATTTCAAGACAATAACCTCTGATAGGCCACTATACATGTAAGGAAAGATGAGGATAAAATTAATAATGCACTGAACATCCCTGTGTGGTACAAAAACGAGTGTTTCTGCATAGATACTAACGTTTGTGCCAAACGGCCACAAGTGAGTGACATCAGTCAATGGATGAACGCGTAGGTCAACGCTGTTTGGCAGTGCAACATGCCAAAGTACTAGATGTGGGTCATACACACCACTGTCGGTGACCCACTATAAAAAAAACCTGGCAGATACCCGTCTTCAATAAACAAGTAATGAGTGGTATGTTTTTGTTTCCTGAAACATATGAAATATTTTGAGCAGTATATCCATGAGGTGGTGTTGTTTTTTTTTGATAAGTACATGAACGCGCTGTAACACAAGAGGTGCGTGGTCTCTTGTGTTACAGCGCGAAGCAAAATGTTCTCAATACTGGACCTCAAGAGTGGCTACTGGCAAATTCACGTAGACCCTGAGAACCGCCACAAATATGCCTTCACATGCCACAGAGACCAGATTGAATTTTAATGTCGTCCGGGTTAGCCAGCACTTATGTCATCTTCCATTGAAAGATGGATCGAGTACTGCGTGGACTGATCAGTGAGTGATGTTTTGTGTACATGACGATATTATCATCTACAGTAGAAATGTCACAGAACATGCTCACCATCTGAGGCTTGTCATGGACAAACTGCGAGAATCCGGGCTGAAAGTGGATTCTGGCAATTGCAATATTGCTCAAGAGAAATAAAAGTTAGCCCGCTAGGATACATCGTCAGCACCGACAATATCTCCAGCGATCTGGAGAAAACCAGTGCAATCACCACCATAAAACCATCTGTGTCAGTGGTAAGGAGATTCCAAGGCAGACCATACCTAATTTATGCCAAAATTGCTTCCCCCCTTATTGCTATAAATAGGAAAAATGTTCTATAGGAAGGGATTGGGGGTTGAACAGTGTTCAATGACTTGAAAAATGTCTTGCAGTTCAACTGAGTGAATATTGCATTACGTCACTTTCTGCACACTCATGGCAATATCGCGACATGGGGAAGCCCTGAGTCAGGACTATGCCTTACTCTTATCGAAAGACTTTAAGGGTTTTTATAGAGCATAGTACCATAGACAACACTGCACACTTCATGCCTTTGAACAGTTTGGAGCATACACAACCCCAATGACAAACATCCGACTAGGCTGGGGTGTGAACCCAGTACCTCTGAGTTTCGAGCCACAACCGGATCCAATAAGGGGCTTGCCAGCCTATCTTCAAACAAATGAACTCTACCGCCTGTATACAGATGACTGCAACTATTAGGTTGACAGCCTCTTGGTGCAGGAGGTGCTGATATGGTGAGCCGCCTTTACAGCCCAAAAATAGGCGCAATCGACACGCCCAATTATATTGAGCCCCAAGAGGGTAATACCTCTTGTTCTCTACTCTTGGATTTTGACGGGATAGACCGAGATGAATTAATGACAGAACAGGCCAAAGCATTCCCCACTAAATGGGAGGTGGCTGGGAACCCTAATAATGAGGATTACAGGTGTGAGGATGGTACTTATTCTCCTCCAAATGCCCAAGTCCCCACCAAGCACAGTACCACAGAATCTTGCCACTAGACGTTCATTTTATTGTTCATTTCATGCCATGTTCATTTAATGTTAGTCCATCGTCTACGAGGCTGGCCCAGCATTAAATCAACACAGGGTCACACTTTATGTTTGTTGGGTAAGTTCTTCAAGTTTATCATATTACCGAAGGTATTTAACAGTGAACTAAAAGGGTTACCGTTTTTTGTAAACAAATACTGGATATGTCTCCCCTCCCGCAGCATAAACGGAAATGTTGATAGCTATTAATAGCAGTAAGACAGTAAGACAGTAGTTTATTCATACGATCTGTATATATACAGACATGTATGTATATGCCAGGTGGGCACGTATGGTGGTGACAATTATACCTTATAATACAATATTTACACAGAGTTATAATAATAATTATGCATTCATTAATATTTGAAAATATTTACATAAGTTCGCCAGCTGTACGGTGCTTTTCACATTCATTAGATTGAAAAATGATAAAGCTGACCGATATTAAACCAACACCTTTTTACTGTATTTTTACGGGCTTCGTTAAAACGTGGGCATATAAACAAGAAATGAAATTCATCGCCCAAATTTTTACAAAGTTAGGAGGGATATTAGTACGGCAACCAGGCTCTATTGGAAGATTGTGGTTTCTGCAAAGAAATCTCGCCATTGTACATCGCTGGTGATATGACTGCGTCAATAAATATTCTTCAAGATGCAAGATGTTTTAAACATCCTGTAGTTGATGCATTTGCTACTTATATTTATTTCAGATGACCATTTCTGAAGGAATTGGTCCCTGATAGGTTGCTTTAATATGACTTTAAAATGGTTTGTACTAAATGGAAGACGTTGGTTTTCTCAAGCGCCTGCAAAACCACAACCTTCCAAGACGTTTTTAACTGCCATCACCCATGGTGAGCAAAAATTGCTACTTTTGTACATTTTTAAAAGTATTTGAAACAGTAAACTTGATATTTTAGGATTTTCCTCTACTTGTTTTCATCCTTGCCCAAAACATGACCATTCTACTTTGTGAGATTAAGGAGAGAGGCGTAGCTCCCAGTTCACAATATACCATATTGGTACATGTAGATTTGTTCACACCTAATACATATTTACAAAATCTGAGGTGTAACTTTTCCAGGATGTCTGTACCTTCATGAGCCCAGACCTCACACCCATATAATAAAACAGGCTTTATTAGCACATCAAACAGTTGTAGTTGAATGTCTATTGGCAATTGAAGTTGTCTGCTTTTGCGCAGTAAAGAAAACATAGCTCTATTACCTTTATCATACAATTCTTTCTTAGCAACTGTGAATTTTCCATTGAAATTCAAATTTAAACCCAAGTATTCATAGTGATCAACTACATCCAGCTTATTTTCACCAAAATAAAATTCAGGTCTGTTTCTAATTTTACCTCTCAAGAAGACAGTAACCTTTGATTTTGACACATTTCTTTTTGGGTTTCACAAATGACAGTATTCCTCCATCAAATTGGTCGAGTTTTGTAAATCTTTTGGCGATTCGGCCAATAGGACAGTGTCATCTGCATACAGTAAAATATATAACTTTAAAAGAACACAAAGATTATTATCAAAAGTGTGTGTTGCTAAATCGCTTATTTCTTTCAAACCCATGTGCCCTTCTTGCAAAAACTGTACCAGATTTTCGTAAGATATTTAAATGTTTATTACTTTGTAATTTCCTGTATTTATTTTTAAACTATACATAGTCTACTTACTTCACACGCGTCATTATACCACACTTGATGTGCGTGTTTACGGGCACGGGGCTTTTTGTGACCACAACGTTCAGAAGTGGACGCTAACATATTAAGTCCACGAGCAGTTGTGTGGAACACAGAGTTGATCTCGTCAACTACCTTATTGACACTGCATTGGTCTATAACACCATCGTTATCTCCACTTATATTATGAAGTTCAGCCATGATGTCAGAAATATCAATATCGTCCAACCACTGTTTAAATTCAGCAATAAACTCCTGCTTCCATTTAGGTTTAATAGGTTGCAGCCGTGCAGCGCAATCTGAGGCTGTGTCACATGGTCGCTGTTTTGAACAATGGCTATCGATTCTTTATATTTAAAAGTTGTATTGACCGCACAATGTATATCAAACAACATTGGGTCGTAATACTGTACAATAAAACTATCTATGTAAGAAAATATAGACGGAGAACAAATCACATAGTCGACTACACTGACATTATCGCAAGTCGCTTTTCCCTGTAGAGCATCATTATCAAATCGACCATTTACTATGTACATATTAGCCGACTTGCACAACTCTAATAACCTATTGCCATAGGTATTGACAACTTGTCTACACTCACTCTTTTCTCTTGTATATTTAAACTACTTAACGTTAACATTTCAAGCTCGTCATCAGGTTGGCAGTTATCATACTTGCTATTCACTAAAAAATCATCTGCAATACCAGTTCTTGCGTTCAGATCGCCCATGATACAAAAATCTGCATTAACATATCTTTCTCGAAAGGCAATAATTGTATCTTCCCACAAAAATCAAGGACACTCTCAAGGACTAAATGTATGTTTTCCGGGACTTAATGCCACTATTTTCAGTCAAATGAAATAGCTAGTAAATGGGCGACTATTCAATTACTAGGGTGGGGGTGCAGTTTTTTTGAATTAAACAAATTATTTACTTCACTTCCTATCTGCAGAACTTTATTTTTTTCACACTCTCCCCAAGCAAAATATTTATATTTAAAAAAAAACAATCCTGACCACAAAGTTTGATCCCAAGCTAGCTTTAGATTTGATGGTATAGGAACACAGTAAAGCAAGTCTCCACAGATTGTAAGGGTCGCTAAATTATGTCAAGCGAAGCTCAAAATATTTTTAAGGACCAACACAGATTTATTTTAAAACATGTCCTTCAGACAATAATTGAATGGCTCAGAGGTAAAGTGATCAGAGTCCAAAATTTGATTTTTTTCTGTTTATGTCATTTTGGGAAAGTTAAATATATAGGAAATAATATACTAAAATATCTGAGCCATTCTTAAAAAAAATCGAAACATATTAATCAACATATATTTTTTTACTTTAAAAATTGATACTTTTCTTCAATGGCATATTTATCCAAGTCCATCAGTTTATATAGGGACAGTTTGACTTGGATCAGTTTACCTCTTGAGACATACGGGAAATGGCAGCTGAAATGTTATAAAACACCCACTTATATAGATTTGTCTATGCTATGCCAATCATGACCAAATTTTTACTGGACCAAGATGATGAAACACTAGACAGTTTTTATGCTAGTTTGTGACTTTTACGAATAATTTTTTATTTTTAAATTAACTTTTGATAAATAAAATGACACGACATCAATAACTATACCTGCCAATAGGGATGAATAATAAACACCAATGCATAATTTCCCATATGCTTTTAATTATTGACGTAAAAAAGTTGAATTAAAAGCGACATTTATAATTTTGTTAATTGATTTTAACTTTAAAGCCTTTTATAGGAAAATGAGCAAATGCGAACTTGGATCACTTTACCTCTAAGCCATTCAATTTATACACTGTATCATGAATATTTGGTCCGAAAATATTTATTTAAAAACAACTCCAGCACCCGCACCCTTGGTAATTTAATGGTGGTCCCCTACTAAAAAACTATGGGCTGAACTGGTGATTTCTGATGGGCCATCTGTTTTATCAAAGATTTCTTAATACATAACATCTTATAATTTTATTTGTTTATATGGCCCCTTTCAGAATTCCAGTTTTTCAAGAACCTGTATAAAGCATAAAGCAAGAAGAAAACAGCAAACTTGTCACTGGAAGACTGCTATAGAAAATTACATGGACTAAAGGAATTCCAGGACTTTTCTAGGAAATTTTAATCAGAATTCCACTGTTCCAGGACAATATGAAAAATTTCACTTTTCCAGGACAGCCATAAGTTTCCAGGACGGGTGGGAAACCTGTAATAGATGTAGTGTCAATGGATTTTGTAACTAATGTTATCAGGTTAATAAATTGCTCCTGTAGACAGTAGATACAAGATGTATTTCTATGTGGTGGAACCCGTTTCTTTTATATCTACAGTAAATCATCTTGAGGCTAAATCAGTTGGGCAACAGTTTTATTATCTTCACACTGGAATATCCACCCTAAGATTCTGTATTAAGCGGGATTTATTGGTACATTTTGGAACCACGCCGATGGGAGAAACACAATGTGGCTTTTTCACACTGCGTTCTATAGCACGCTGGTTTGGCAGTGCCTACTGCTGACGTCGAGTAGAAGACGACATCGACCAAATGTCTGTTAAATGTTGGGCCGGCGTCGCACACAATGGCCCTGCATCGGACTGATACACGGTACACCAACACATTGCCGGGGCAATAGAGGGTTTGCATGGCACATTCCAGCATGATGCTTTGAACCAAAGCTGGGTTAATGTTGGCCCGCTGTCTGTAACACTGACCCACGTTCAGCGTGGCTTCAAACAGACACGGTAACCCAATACTGGGCTAATGCTGGCTCGCGTCGTAGACGGTGGGCCAGCATTAGGCCAGCATTGGGTCAACGTCTCCTGTTTGCTGG
The DNA here is from genome assembly GCA_964017125.1 of Flabesymbios commensalis. Classification (NCBI taxonomy): domain Eukaryota; kingdom Metazoa; phylum Annelida; class Polychaeta; order Terebellida; family Flabelligeridae; genus Flabesymbios; species Flabesymbios commensalis. Next base: position 44,178,038 of record OZ024912.1, on the reverse strand, counting down.
GGCGGCCTCTGCTCTACGGCCTACCATAGAGACCGCTGTGACACGGGACACACTGAGCAGACAGAGGTAAACCAATATGACACCCACTCTGTCTACAGAAGGGGAGACATAATAATCCACACCACGGACGTTACTTCTTTGTTGTGTGAATAATTTGTGACAAACAACCATAACATAACCAGCCATACATGGAATCATGTTTATTGGAGCAAGATCACATTGGTGAATTGAACACATCCATGGTCATTGGAACAAGGCTGTGTTGCCATGGCACCCTGAGCACAGCATACGGAACACGGCATCCTTCACAAAGACCTAAAGGATCCAGCAAACACGATACATTGAGCCAATGCTGGGCTATGCTGCCAGCATTAGCCCAGCATTGGCTCAATGTCTCATGTTTTCTGGGTTGAGTCACACATGTACTCTTTTTTATTCCCCGCGTAGATGAATGCTTGTCACCGTACGTTGACACTCAGTGAGACAATCAATTACAAATCTGGTAGAAAAAAATATTCTGGAGGCGTAGTACATTCAACACTGCTAGCAGTACATAATTATAATTATACACAATACAGATCGATTTGAGTGGTGTTCAGTGGAGCTAACTGATTACACGTGACCATTCTATCATATGGTATTGGCTTTTAAAAGGTAGTGATTGTGAAAAAAACATCTACGTATCATCCGATGATGAGGTAAACATACAATGTGGCTGTTGCAGTGAACTTGCATTTAACCCGTGGAATTTGAAACAATTTAATTTTCAGCCACCTTTTTCTAAAAAATATTTTCAATAATTACACATTATACTTGAAAAGACTCATTGATCAATCTTACAAGCCATGAGCACCTCAATAGTCAAGTTACAAAAAAAGTGTAACTCAACGTAAATTAGCTTGCTATTGTATGAGTGAACTGGTTTCTAAATGCTAGCTAACAACTTGTCACCCACAGTCAACCAGAGTAAGCTTACCCCTTTAACCCTTACAACGCTGAAATATGTTTGTATGAAGCATTGAGTCTGTAGATGTCAGATTATGATGTCTAAAGACGGTCCCCGCGCTGCGCTGAACACGACTACTCTCTTTCAACCATTTAATCCACACCTCAGAAAAACAACTTTTGGATGTAAAATGTGTCTCAAAAGTGTACAATTTGAAAAAAACGTGGCCTCCAATTTGACAGATCTGAATAATTTCCCCTCACTTGAAGCTGTGGATGGCGTGAGCGAGGCACAGCTTAAAGTGGGTGAAAATCTGGGCTAAAAAATCAGAGTTCAAAGATTTCAAATCTCGTGATAGCTCAAAGCATAATTTCACATCCGTGCAAAGTAATCTGATTGTCGCCATCTGAAGCTTTCTGAGCAAATACTTTCACGAAACTTTTATGGTGAATTTATTTTTAATTTGTCACCAACTTCAAGTCATCTTCATCCACTGCAAGAACAAGTCGCGACTTGTAGTGGTTTACCCTTATCCCGCTAAATAATTTTTTTTAAATTTTCACCCACATGAAGTTGTGGCTCGCTACCGCGACCCACAACTTCAAGTGGGTAAAAATTACTCATATTTGTTTAATTTGAGACCAACCATTAGCAAATCCTGGTGTTTAAACACTCATTGCGTTCCAATATCAGTGATTTGATCGACCAAAAAAAGGTTAAATACGATAATAATCGCAATCGGCAAGATAAGGGTTTAATAGTGCTTTACGGAGTGACAGCTGGGTGGCGAATGAACAAAATTAACGAGCTCTTGTGATTCAAAATAACACACAAACTGAAAAAAATGTAAGGTGGTAACATAATTATATTATAAATGGGGAAGCTAGATATTATTACAACAACGTAGACTCATGTAAGATGCTGTGTGAGAGAAAGAAAAATTAAGAAAAAATTGCTTTTGTAATAAATGAATAAAAATCATTCAGCTCATGAAAATATTTTGATGTTGCCGATGTCCAAAGTACATTTGGGAATTTAAGGCAAGTTTGAAATTATTCTATTAATGACGCTCACAAAATGCCAACCTGTGTGGTAATAGTTATGTTTTTAGATCAGTATATGTAACTATGTACAACAATATTACATTTATACAAAAATATTACAATCTGTACAAGGATACAATGATTCACATTTTTTAAATAGCTCTCCCAGCCTAAGTAAAAAAGATTATTACATGCAAATGTCGCAATTAAACAGAAACATTCATTTCATAACAAATTTAGTTTTCTAAGTATTTAAGTTAATGGTGTGCATTAGTTACACCTTGTTATATATATTTTTTATGCAAACACACAAATAGAAAAATACATAGATGTAGGCAAAAAAAAGAGATATTAAAAGAAAAAAAATCGAAGAATAATATATATGTACTGTGTCTGTACTGTGACTTTCCATATTTCTCGTTCATTCTATTGAATTAAAATTATCCTATTTATTGATGTGTCCAATACGAGAATCATACAAGGTTGTAGCAAACAGAGTGCTTCATAGATCTTCTAAGACATTATTGAAACTTTCGTTTAGCAACAACAAGGTTGTAACATTTAGTGATTAGAACGAGACTGAGTATAAACCACAGACCAGTAGAAAACATCAACTGTAATTAATGTACACAAAAAAACATAAGGTATTTGTTAGTGGAGCTTCAACTAAAGAGATAAGCTGTATTATGTCATCTTGATATCAAAGGGTCGTATCTGCCACTTACGACCTTTTAAAATCAAGATGACGGTATATACCGTCATCTTTATGTTAGACATAAATAGACCTTATCATAACTGAACATTTTCAACGTTGGCCCAACATTAACCCAGCATTGGGTCAACTTCGTGTTTGCTGGGTAACTACGTACTTGTAAAATACAAGACATCTAAGTAAATGTAGTGAATGCATACTAAATGAGAGATTTTTAACTCTTGTTCTGATGACAGAATCACTCGGTATTATTTATCATTTGGCTGGAATTCCAAACGCAACTTCTTCATTCAAATGACATACATATAGCTAAGAAATAGAGTCATGTTCCAAATTGAATTATTTGCTTAATTGAACATAAATATTTATTTTCAGTGACATTATTAAGTTTGAAATAAACGCGAGTACGGTTCCAGCAGAACAATGTTGAGTCTAGATAGCTCGTTGAAATTGGACAGGCATGCGTGCATCCCGTTTACATAATAACACGTTATGTTTGGATAACCTACGAGTGGTGAAAAAAAACACACACAAAAATACAATCTTCCACGTTTGCTGTACCATTAAACTGCGAAATTGATTTCATTTCTTGGGGGTGAAAAATATTAGACCAGATGCCTTGCTTTGAAATGGTGCTGATTGACAAGTTTCACCTTAAAAGTGCCTATTCTGAAGTGTTCAAAATAAGTTTTCAAGCAACCATAGCAACAGTTGGGCTCGAAAGGTTACACAATCAATGTGCTTTAATTTACCTGTGTATTATTGAAAACATCCGTCAAAATAAAGACAAAAATATAGGAAACGATTAGTAAATTATGATTATCCCTTAAACCGATAAGTTAGAGTCTAGTATAAGATTTAAATTTTCACCCACTTGAAGTTGTTTCTCGCTACCGCGACACACAACTTCAAGTGGGTGAAAATTACTGATATTTGTATATTTTGCAAATTTGAGACCAAACATTGTAAATCTTGATGTTTAAACACACATTTCCTTTCCAGTAACTGGGATTTAATCTCCTTAATAAAACAGATTAGGAACGTCTATCGTCGTGCTCAGCGGTGGAAGGGTTATTATCGTTATATTGTCACCTAGCTGCCACTCATTCCGGTGGCACATGTCACACTGAGTCAGCTAGGTAACCATATATACAAATAAAAAAGATGAGAGGTTCTACCACTTACGAGTACCTGACCATTATTCCAATGATATGTTGTCAATTCTTTTCATTGTGCCACCACCATCTAACTCCCGAAATCAGATAACGCAACGCGATTGTTAGAAATGAAGAAAACATTCAAATGTTGCATAAATAAAATCGTCTCCTTCGCCCTGCCCTCTGGGTTGCAACAGCAAACCAAAACTTGTATTCTGCATTTTCGGGGGGATGCAAGAAACGCACCCACAAGTCAATGGCGTATTTTATTCGATTTTTTCAATCCCGTGTAACGGTTTTAGTTGTTGCATGTCGTGATTTTTTAAAATAAATTCCCTGTACGTTCACTAATTCAGTCAGGAGGACAATCGTTTCAATTGTTGTGAAACAAAAATATTGACCAAAATTTATCACCTAAACTTACAGAATTTGGGGTTAATTTGTCAGCAATGCCGGCTCCAAATAGGGCAGAAAACATATGGCAGGGAATAATACAATAAATTTTACTAAATTTTGCGGAAAATAAGGTCATCACAGTAACCATACCTAACCCTTGTGATGCTGAAGTGTTCTTTTCTATTTTTCGTCATTTGCAGCTGGAATTGCTAACGCAATTTCCAGCTACAAATGACGAAAAATATTTCTATTTGTGAAAAATAGTCCTTCCCGATATTGAGTTATTTGAACATTTACCACACACAATATTATCATTTTCAGTGACACTTTATTTTTGGCTTGCAACATGTTTGAAAGCGTATATATACTGTCCCAGCCTCAAAAGGGTTAAAATATCTCAATATCCGAAAAACAATTCATATAATCAGGGTGAACGTATTGCTGTTGTACAGAGGCAAATGGTAGTAACGGCTTAACCTTAACCCTTAGAACACTGATGTCGACTACAGTAGACATTTTGCCTTTTTATTTGCACCTGTATAACCAATTGATAAAAATGAAAAGTGCTTTCAATTTTGCAACCCTGATATATATTGAGACTTCAATTTCACAAATAACACAAATTTTCAGTCACTTGAAGTTGTGGATCGCGGCAGCGAGACACACCTTCAAGTGACTGAAAATTTAAATTGAATAGGTCAGTGTTCTAAGGGTTAAAGCGCTGAAATATTTTTGTATAAACCAACGAGACCAAAGGGTTTTATCAATTCAAAATCACCATCAATGTCTCTGTCAGCTCTTTCCCATTCATTTGAATACCTATGTTATGGCTCTAAGGCCATTAGAAAAAAGTGAATTATTTTGGTGCGTGGATCGTCTTTATACGTCAGATTCTGAGGTCAAAAGACAGTCCCCGCGTTGAAACGGTTAATCATCATGTAAGCTGTTTGTCATTGCATACCACTTAATATCTGGTTGCATAAATACAGCCCAAAGATTATTAGACGGTCTAGGGGTCAAAGGGTGTGTCACAGTCGGACACTTTAACATGTAGGCCGCGGCGATTATCTGTTGTTCATAAATAGACCATAGCACCAATAACTTTTGTGGCAAAATTCACATAAACCGCAGCAAATAATGCTCCATAAACCACTGTTAACTTGACAATGGTGGTTGCACGTGGCACTTAACCCTTTAAGCACTAATCGCGAATATATATCTAGTAAACGTTTTAAATTCGTTTAATTAGCCGATCGATTCACTGTTATTTAAAATTGAATGAATGTTTAAACATAACGATTTGAAAATGTTTGGTCTTAAATTAAACAGATGTTAGTGAATTTGCAGAAATTAAACTTGCTCACACCTGAGGTTGTGTCTCGCTAACGCGACCCACAACCTCGGGTGTGAGCAAATTTAAATTTTATTACTTAGCGATTTAAGGGTTAAGACACAAAAGCAACGCATTCTCAAACTATATACATTCAAACTAGAGTAATTTACAAAATTAATGCATCCACGAAGCAGTGATATACACATTAATATATAATAACAGATCATGTTTATGTCTAGCATTGGGTTAATAACACAAAAGCTGCGATACACCAATTAACGTTGTTTATTGGTTAATTTGTGTTGATTTTTTTCAAAATAGGTTTGAGCGGTGTCAAATATATATGTATATAATATGATACATTGTTTAGATTATAAATAATTAACAGTATTTATATATGTTTTTTTTAAGATTAGAATGTGGTTATATGATTCTATTACTTTACAACTTCATTTCTTCTTATAACCTGTCGGATTGGGAGAGGGAAATTGTTATATTTCTTAAATATATACAGTATTCTCTCTGTAGTTTGAACTACAATGTATATCGATTATTTAATGTATGGTTTGATTTTGAGAAATACAAACGCTGTACATTTCCCGTGCTATATGGATGAATACAACATATGTCCATCAATAAGGACTAGTACCGTATTTTTCCATATTGCATTCACTTGGACTGTTTTGCCCGATTAGCCGTATTGTATTTCTGTGTTTATCTGTATTGAATTTCTGTGTTTCTACTATAGATGTTCTAGACATTACTTTCTACGACCCATTGTGACTACATGTAACACTAACAATGACAAGTCAATGACAGCAAACATAAAACATTTGTATAACATTTGTACAAATGTTATACAAATGTTTTCTGCTTACTGGGTCAAGGCCTTGCCAATATCCTAACTTAAATATCTTCCTCGTTCTACGAGAAATGTGTGCAAACGAAAAGTGCTGAGAATGTGTATATATTTTATCACGCTATAATAACACCTGCAGTAAATGGTTTATGTGGACTAGATTTAACCTGTTAACAGAAAGGGCGAAAATGTGCAGCTGAGGAAAACTTCTTCAAAACAGGTCGGCTTCTGACTAAGAATAATATGTTGCCCGCGTCGATTTACAAAGTATTTAACAAAAGTGTAGTCCGGAGAAAAGGATCAACGAGGAATAATTACCAGCTTTTCCACCAGGCAGACATAATTCTTGTGGTGCCTGGGCTGCGTGTCATTCCCATGCTGAATTTGTACACTGGACAGTCAGATTTTCACATTTATAATTGTATTTTGTGAAACTCAATAGCCTTGACCTGTAATATATTCACCTGCAATCTAATACAAGGAATTATGGGGGAGGGGGAGTGATATAACATTTTTTTCACCGAGTAGCCATCCAAAAGGGTTTCCGGTGACGTCACTGCATTTCACAGAATTGCATTTGTTTACATGGAGTGGGTCGTCCCGAGTGTGTACGTTGAGCCTCACTGCAATAAAAACAATCCGCTGTCATGGCGAAGAACCAAATTGCAGTGGTGTAGCCATTTTAACCACCACTAACCAGTGTAGATGAGTGATACGCGTTAGCTTTATGACTCAGGGCATTCTATGAATTAAATGAACAATTAGTGTGGTCTGAATGTAGTTTTGACACACATCCAATGACAGACCGTATTTCATATCACCTGTTGTTAAATTGTCACTTCGTTGTGGTGACAAGGCTACAATACTTAGGGAGACATTTTCTGATACTGATGTCTCTTGGCTCGACCACTTCATCTATTTATCATACAAAAATTCAAAATGTATTGCAACAATCACTTAATCAGTTGAGCATTTCACAGCCAAACGTCAACACACCATATTGGCAGAAAATCACACTGATTTTGAAATCACCCGCGTTGTGATCAGATGGACGTATTTGTAAATACGTCCCTTTCATCACACGAGGCAAACACGTGTACAAAAAATTACGTGCCGGCGACAAATCTATATATAGCACATTATAAAGCCAGCACTGTAGTTTACGTTGCGTGCACGTTTATCCTGCACTGTACTGCCTTGCAAAGGCAAACAGCAGTAGGCCTGACTGCTTACTTGAAAAGTAAGCAGTTACTGTCGTTTGCCTTTGCGCTGCAGTGTGGGTGGATGGAGAGACGTACCACACTGTGTATTCTCACTGATAATAACATTATGTACAACCTTAAAATGGTACACACAGTGTACGCCATCATTCACATAACAGTACATAAATACACAAATGGAAATGTTGCAAACAAAACCGCTGAAAAGTCATATAATACAGCTCGGTGATATCAACGGCAAAGCAAGCGATCAACAGATACATAAAGGGTTGTCTACATGATTTTTCAAATCAATGTATTTTTACGTTAATCATGGTAATAGCGCTGCCGTTAATCGTGTTGATACTCTGAAGTTTGAGAAAAATTGGGTTAAGTAAAAGTAGCGCAGAGCTGTCCATGAGAGAAAACGGCGGGTGTGATGTCCCAGCAAACACACAACACATTTGTATAACATTTATACAATGTTGGACCAACGTCGAAGACGTTGGGCCGACGTTGTATAAATGTTATACAAATGTTTTGTATTTGCTGGGATGTACAAGGCGGAATTAATCCTCCGTTGTTTCAATGTTGGCAGAAGGTGGACTAACATTAAACCAGCATATACACGACGTCTCGTGTCTGAGCTACACTTCCCGCAAGACAAACGACCATCTGCATGCCGTGGCTGTATCATCCATGTTATCTGGTCCTGCTGGAATCAAAAGGTCATTAGAGCTGCTACTTGGTAAAGTAGCAGATCTATGACATTTTGGTTACAGGAAAAAACATAATAATGTTATAAAAATACGCGATATGTACAGTATGAATACTTGCGTTTCAATAATTAATACATCTTGATTTGTTATCAATCAATAGAAGCCCACCTTATTTTCATGCTTTTGGGGAAGCATGCATCGTGTGAAAAGTGAATTATAAATTGACCGAAGCACAAGGCAGTTCACCATTAAGAACAGATTAGTGCGTATAAATATTGCATTTTATCGTATAATTGGCACTAAATATATACTCCTTAAATAGTGTAAGTGTGTCAGAAAAAATGTACCTGTTATTGGATACACCACATTTCTTCTCCCTATTAGTAAACGTTGTAAGTAACTTATAATCTACATGTAATCTCGTGCACTGTGCCATTAATAATATAAAAAATTAACAATATTATTCTCAAATTAGTGTTCTCATATTTCCCATCAAACAGAATGATATCTCCCAACGTGTATAGCAATAATTTATCATATCAATTTGCCAGACTTGATTGTAGCACAATGGAGATTTTAGATATAAAGAAAGGGAAAGTTTGACAATAATATTGTTATACAACATGTTATTTTCACGGAACATTAATGTTCACTTAGGAGTTAAAGCGTCGCGTCCACCAGTGGCTAATAGCGACCCTTTAACACCATGATGATGGGAGTATTTATTTTGCATAACATTACGGAGAAATCCTGGACACTTTCGGAGGGCATGTATGATGATTTAAAGAACCACTTGTCCTTAGACTAAATAATAAATTGAAAAATAACCCTTTGTGTGCTGAATATAATAAAATATTCAGGCAATTCGTTAATATGGTTCTTTTATTTTATCGAGTAATTAGACAATTTGATTCGAAGTAGATCAAATTGAAGTACAAATTACAATAGAGGAAAATGCGGAATTTTGAACGAAATAAAAATACCAACAGGGGTTGATTCGGACACTTTACATTTTCAGCACGCAAAGGGTTTAAAAGTTTGATCAAGTATTGTCATGTTGCTTATGAGGGAACACAGAACCTTTGCACCATCCCAGGCGGGGGGCATTCAAAAATCCATCACAGAAATCACTAGTCTTTGTAAAAATCTCATCTGCCATATTATAGTTAGCACTCATCAGTTTGTGACTGGGTGGGGGTTGAGGAAAATGCGAACCCATTGCTTGTTTAATGTTAGGCCAGCGTCTGTGACGCTGGCCTAACATTAAACCGGCACTGGGACACGTCCTAGCCAGTGTGGTCTTTGTGTACACACCAGCTGTGCTACATGACGGTTCCTGTGCGTACACACTGGATGTGCTACATGACGGTTTTGCGTACACGGTCGCTGTGCTATATGACAGTCTCTGTGCGTACACGGTCGATGTACTGCTGCGTGATTGTTCCTGTGCGTACAGCCTACATGACTGTTGACATACGGTTGTCTTTAGGCAAACGCTGTATAGTGTCTGTGGGGAATCCTGGTATCTGGGTGTCCCCCGCGCCCAGCGCTCCCCCGTAGAACCGCTCCTGCTGCTCCCTCTGCTGGGAAAACTCCTCCTCCAAGGCCTGCCAGAACATACAGATGAGAAATGTTATGCTTGTACATCATAGCTGCCAGAACACACAGATGAGAAATGTTATGCTTGTACATCATAGCTGCTAGAACATACAGATGAGAAATGTTATGCTTGTACATCATAGCTGCCAGAACATACAGATGAGAAATGTTATGTTTGTACATCATAGCTGCCAGAACACACAGACGAGACATGTTATGTCTGTACATCATAGCTGCCAGAACACACAGACGAGACATGTTATGTCTGTACATCATAGCTGCCAGAACACAGAGACGAGACATGCTATGTTTGTACATCATAGCTGCCAGAACACACAGACGAGACACGTTATGTTTGTACATCATAGCTGCCAGAACACACAGACGAGACACGTTATGTTTGTACATCACAGCTGCCAGAACACACAGATTTGTACCATAGTTCAATTCAGCCCAACTACTTTGTAGCCAGAGCTTATATGAGCTGATATAAAATGAACGATTTTGCTCTGCAAAGCCAAAAGGTTACTGTCAATTTAAAAAAAAAACTGATAGCCAATTTGAAACAAGACTCATAGGGACTGATTGGGTAGTTAATTGCTAAAAAGCTGGGTTGGATTAATGACCTGCTTGCGTGGACGTAATTGCATCTTCCACTCTTTGAGTTCCGCCTGGTACTGGTCGTCCAGCTCCTTTATCTTCTGTGTTTCGTGCTCCATTAACATTTTACGCTTCTCAGCCTAAATAAACCAAAAATACAGACATATCATACAGATATTTGGTTGTGCAGGTGCTATAATTCATATAATAACCATTAGAGCACTGGTTGTCACTACAGTAGTTAAGGATATATTTAAACTGAGACTATGTGTACAGGTGAAAAACTTTGATATTTAACCAGCGTTTACTTCACAAACTAACTAAAAACATAAGGCTTTAAATGATCATATAAAGACACCAACTCCTGCTCCACCGTAGCCACTGGAGAAATCAAGAGAATTAGATTTCCCCAAGAGGGAAATGTATTTCTCACTTGGGAAAATTAATGAAAAGCTTTTGGTCTGATTTCCCCAGAATTCCCCTGAATTTCCCCAGAATTTCCCCAGAATTAACCGGAATTTCCCCAGAATTCGCCAGAATTCCCCCAGAATTCACTGGCTCACATAATGTGGAATCCGCATTATCAAAGATAATCTGAATGCAATATTCATAAAAAAGGCCTAATGTTCGTAGGCTGTAGGCTACACTTGTGAAGTGAAAACTGCACAGGAAACTGCCAAGGAATCAGGAGGAATCAGTAGGAATCATTGGGAAATCGGGTGGAAATGAAAGGGAATTTCGTTTTCACGACCAGTTTCGACGTCACAGTAGTACTGCATCAGTTTTCTGCTACAGACCTGGAGTTGTTCAAGCTCTGATAGAGCTGCTTCATTTCTTGTTCTTAAGTCATCCCATTGTTTCTTGTGCTTCAGTTCTTGTCTCAGCTGCTCAGCTCTCATTCTCTTCTTCTCCATCTCATCAAACTGAAATAAACCAAGTTAATCTAATAATCTTTAATGGAGGAACAAAAATGTCCATCGGTTACACACTACATTAAACTGCTGGAAACATCTATATAATCTAATATCCGATTAACTTATTGAGAGTTGAGAGAAAGGCTACCAAAAAAGTCATGTGTGTTGTATAAACTGCATACACAGCATAATATAAGATAATTTGACAATACTGCCAGAGTGGGAGACTACCTGCCAAGAACAGCAACCTCATATAAAATGGGCATCGTTCACTACCAGTCATAGGCGACCACCTATCATTGTAGTCCACCCTTAAACGGCCAGCGCGAGGATCGACTATAGACGTCAGAATCTGACGTCTACAGACGTCAGATTCTGACGACTAAAGTCGATCCCCGCGCTGACGACAATAGTCGTTTCTAATCCATTTCATAAGCCGACCAAATCACTGTTATTGGGAATGAAATGAGCGATTAAACCTTGAGATTTGCAAAAAATTGATCTGAAATTAAACAAATAAGTAATTTTCACCCACTTGAATAATGTGAGTCGCAGTAACAAGACACAACTTCAAGTGGGTGAAATTCAAATAATTTAATTTAGCGCTTTAATTTAGCACTATCACCTTAATGAGCGACCACGTATCATGGGCGACCACCTATTATGGGGGACTGAGGTTTATGCACGATGACATCCTAATAGGAGATCACCTATCATGGACGACCACATTTCATACATGATGACCTTTTTATTGCAGACCACATCTCATGTGAATCACCTCTTTAACATTATCACCAGTAGTGGGCGATCACCTATCAGGGGGGGGGTGGTTTATGCATGATCCTCTGCATTGAGCAACCACCTATCATGAGGGACCAGCTTTTATCAGTTTATGCAGTCACCAGTAAAGAGCACCACCTATCACGGGGCACCACCATTTAAGCATGATTACCTGTAAATAGCTATCATCAATCGTGGGGGGACCACCTTTTTTGCACTTGCACAATCACATCGTCGCCTCGGAGCTAAAGGATCCTATCTGCCACTCTAACGAGTGTCAGATAGGATCCTTTAGCTCCGAGGCGACGACATGTAATGAGCGACAACCTGGCATGGGGGTATCTCTTATGCATGGTCACCTGCAACGATCTCTTATGCATGGTCACCTGCAACGAGCGAACACCTATCTTGGGGGACCAACTTTCATGTAAGATCAGCTGTAATGAGCGACCACCTAACATGGGAAACCACACTTTATGCACAAACACCTGTATTGGGAGACAACCTATTGTGGGTCAACCCCTCTTATGAAAATCATTCAATGAGAAACCACCTATCATGGAAGACCACTTCTCGCGGTGGATCATTTTCTAGGCAGGATCACCTGTAGTGAGCAATTATCTTGGGGGACCACCTGCCAAGGTTGACCTACCACAGGAAATGAAAGAGCATCTTTAAAAAGTCAATAAAGGTATATAACGTAATATTTTGCATTTTACAGAACTTTATCTCTTTTCAAATAATTAGTTTCTCATAACTTACATGTTTGATCTTCTCCTTTTCTTCATCAAGATTGACAATCTGGCTGATTCTCAGACTCTGTTTGAACATGGCCGCTCGTGCCTTCATTTCATTCTTCTGTATTTTAGGTAGCCTCTTTTTCTCGATGGCATGTCTCCGTAGCATCTCTTCCTCCTTCCTAGAATTAACCCGCTTCATCTGCTCTAATTCCTGCGAAAATAAGCCCAAATGTAACTTAAATGATCATTACAATTCATGCTACCCATTGTTGCTGACTATACCATCTTGGTCACTTTTTGAAACGATCCACTAATGATTTGATTGAGACAGAACTGAATATTACCTGCAAATTATAGAAGAATACACTGGGATTGAGACCATATTAGTCTGGTGGCTTCAGAATCGTTATGCATCCTATTACAACAAGAAGCCAGCCAGACACCATAATCCACCGCGCTGCCCGCGTGATAGAAATTTAACAGGGTGCATACTTCCTGAAGTTACATAATATTCTGTTTCACAGTAATGTTCTACCTATCCAGCACAATTTACTATGTATGTTACACATATTGAAGTTAATGATAGTCGCAGATCGGCCATCTTTTAATTGGATCAACTTGAAATTTAAAAAAAAATAAAAGGCACATTTACACCCCCTAAGGCATGTGTATGCAAAAGTAAAGAATCTATCCCCAGATATCTGCTCCGGTAACGAAATGCGAGCAGATGGAAGGCGGGCCAGATGGACGACCGGCCACAACTTCGTCACGTGGGGGATAAAAAGGGGATAATAAAGCATATTACCTTCTCATGTCTAGTTAGCATTTGATGTCTCTTAAGGAAGAAGAGATCCTTCAGCTGTCTCTTGGCTAATTGATGCTTCTCATGCAATTGTCTTTCCTCCATTTCCCAAATTGCAGCTTCGCGGGCTAATAACAAAAATTAACCTCTTGTGTTATTTTGTATTTTGACATTCAAAACGTGATTTGAAACTGAATTTTTATGGTTTAACCAAAATATACATATAAATAACATATAGTTTTGTTACTGGAAGGCTTTATCAAACATAAGGGTCGAAGGACAATGCTGCACTATTTTTATAAAGTATTCAAAATATTAACTAATAGTAAAAATAATAATTTAAAATAATAATTATACTAGATACAAAAAAACAACACAAAATGTATCTTATACTCATCTGAAATTTGATTGATTGAATTAGGGTAAAACAGTTGTTGGATTAAAAAAATGTCTATTTATGTGACATTACATGTACGCTCAGTTTGTGCCTTCACCTCAAAAACATAAAATTTAGCTTTAAATTCAAGAAAATAGAATTTTGGTGTTACGAGTCAGCAGCTTTCTCATTTTACCATTCTGCGAGACATCAAAAATCCAGCAATAATGCGAGCCAGGGTGTGATATGAAAATGCTGTTATCAGATTTACTTCAAGTTCAGTTGTTTAAAAATGATGGGTGAGAAGACTCATTTAAAAAAGAGGTCAGCGTCAGATAAATATGACTGAGATGGATAAAATAATTAATGTCCACAGGCGAGTGTTGAGCTAATAATAATAATAATAAGTTCTTCTATAGCGCACATACAGTGCTCTGTGCGCTTATGTTGTTTGCAAAATTTACAGCACACTAATATGCTTGGACATTTTCATTAACTTGTGCTGTGAAAATGTCCAAAATGTAGGCGTAATCACACTTAGGCAAAACCTCTGTTGCGGGTCACGAGACACAGTTGGATTGTGGCCTGGAAATACGGTCTCCGGGTAGAGTAACACTGAGCAATGAGGAGTCAAGACGTCCCCACTATAAGATTTATAGGGCGTCGTGACTACAGTGCAATGTTCTCATTTTCGCGCATTATGAGAGTAAAGTAAAGAAGGCTGTCAGCTCACGGCCCAAGATCCACAGTCACAATTGTACTGTGCAGTAGGTCCCCTGTAGTCTACCAGCTGTAGTTTAATCGATGTCTAAAAACTGGTGGACTGATCATGCTGATAGGCTTGAAATAGGTGAACATTGACATAATTCCATTTTAACTAACCTCTGAGAAGTTGTTGCTTTTGTTGTAGAAATTGTTGTTCTAAGAGTGCTATTTTCTGTCTGTGCTGATCACCAAGTCTTTTCATGGCTCTCTCCATTCCTTCCTGCTGCTGTTCCAAAAATTTGCGCTCCTAAAACACATTATCAGTCACTGAAGATCTATAAACTTGAACACTCAAAGAAGATCAGTAATTATTGTAAACCACTGATGTGTGGTATTTGCACATTGTAAAGTTTATTAACTGTGTTGCCTCCCCACAGAGTGCGTTAAAAATGTTCAGTAAAGATAGACCCATACAACAGGCATTCAAACAATGCGACACGAAAATTATCAAATACACTATGTCTTCATTGTCAAAAGGCAAAGGCAAAGGCAAAAATTCACGTCTGCCTTTGCATTGGTCTGTTTCGGCGATGATTATATAGTAAATTTGATAATTTTGGCACTCGCATTGGGGTGTTTTACGCTTGAGGCATTTATAACACTTTGGAAGTGAGCGGAAGATTCCAGCCGATCGTTCCGTCTTCACAGTGTTAATCACAATAATAAATGCAGCAGATCTTCTAAATACCTTCTCCGCTTGTTCTATCTCTTTTTCTTCACGTCTTTTACGCATGTTGTCCTTTCTGAGGTCTTTAGGCAGCATATCCACCTCCTGCTTCAAAAGCTTCAACTCTTGTTTCAAACCATCGTGGAAAATTTTGATCTCCTTCTCCTTAATACACAAGTAATTGCCGTATAAGGTAAAGGAGTTGGTGTTATTAATTAGGTTAGCACAGAGATAGGAAAGAACATAAAATATGACTGTGTGCAAACATACATAATTATGTCATTCTTACGAGTGTAGACATAGTTCACCTTCGCTAAAATCTGCCCTTAGTGACCCAGGAATTTAGCGTTATCACTGGAGTGCAATTAAATATAATATTTTTACAAAAAAAGAGGTGACAATAACTTGTAATTCAATCTGCATTTGTCTTGCATGCTAACCCTTAGAACACTGAGCTAAGACATTTAAATTTTCATCCACTTGGAAGTTGTGTCTCGCTACCGCGATCCACAACTTCAAGTGACTGAAAATTTGTGTTATTTGTAAAATTTAAGTCCCAACATATATCAGTGTCTCAAGATTGGAAGCATATTTAATTTTTAACAACTGGTTATACGGGTGTTAACAAAAACACATATCGTCGCCAACACATATCGTCGCCTCGGAGCTAAAGGATCCTATCTGCCACTCTAACGAGTGTCAGATAGGATCCTTTAGCTCCGAGGCGACGATATGTGTTTTTGTTAACACCCGTATAACCAGTTGGAGCTAAAGGATCCTATCTGCCACTCTAACGAGTGTCAGATAGGATCCTTTAGCTCCGAGGCGACGATATTGCCTACTGTAGTCGACAGCACTGTTCTAAGGGCTAAGGAGGGCACAATGTGTATAAGAGTTCTGCTCATCATAGCGTTACAATACCTGATCCTGTTTCAGTTTCTTCTGGGCATTTCTCATGTCTGTGTTCTGAGCCAGCTCAGCCTTCTCCACAGATTGCTTCTGTTGTCTGTTCAGCTGTTCGATATCAGTCTCATACGTTCGCAGCAGTTGCTAAAACAATTGTTGAAGTCATGATTACTTTCCAGTTCTCAGGGTTTAATCAATAAGATCAGACATATTAGATTTTGGATACACGTTTTAGTCTCTGATTTCACACGTACTAGATTTTGCCAAAACCACTATATTTCGCTTTCTTTCAAGTTTGGGCAAAAATAATTCTTGAGATTTTCTATTTTTGCTCAGCTAAATAATATCTTCTTGATGGAAATTGGCAATTATTATTCATGAATTCTGAGTACACTTAATTTTCTTTGTTGCTAATCTGTGATGAGCATAATTATTTATTATAACAAGACGTTACATTCCCATGGCAAATATGCATATCTTCCCGTTCCACAGTAATCCAGTAGCGATGGGGGGTATATAACAAGTGCCATGTCAGCCATCTTGGATATGCAAATTAGTTAATTTCTTTAAATTTGACCAGAATAATCCATCAATATTGTAAAGATCGGATGAATATTGGCCACTGCAGTGCGTTTGGATATGCAAATTAGCTGATTTTCGAAGTCAACCAGGTTAATCCACGAGAGGATGTTATTACGTATACAGATAACACAATAATATTTGCTATATAGTATTCGGCTTTCTCGCTCTACTTTTATAGTTACGCTGGCAACGAAAGAGTAATCAACTAGCCAGCAGATGACCACAAACCAGGGCGCAGTGTTCACTGACGCACACGGTGACACCGAACTCCTCGTATATACGTTGATTATCAAGTGTAGAGAAAAGCGGGATACGACCACCACTTTGAGCTGTGGCTCCGATTATAAAACCTGACTGAATTCGCTTGTCGACACACCCGCTGTTGAGGACCACTGAAATCTCCTTCTGGCCGCCTGCCTACTTATAACTATTCTAAATCTAGTATTACATATCGTCAGTGCCAGGAGTACCAAGAAAATCAACAGTTTGTGTCAGGTGACAGACAACACTATAATGTGTAAGAAACTGTTACCTTGTAAATATTGTAAATTAGACTGCATTGAATGTATAAATCTTTTGAATTTGCTTGAGTTCTATATCCTCCTATTTTGTTGGCAATAAACATGATAAATATTTAGTAAGTTCGCTCCTTTGCGTAACAGTGTTCAGAAAAAAACACGTCAAGATCCGACAAATATTGGAGACTGGAGAGCGTTCACGTCAATTTGTAAGGAAGAGCTGGGGCCACCATCCTAAAATAGGCAAATTAGCTGATTTTCGAACTCAACCAGGATAAGCCATCGGAAAATGTTCCGAAAAAATCATGAAGATCAAATTAATATTGGCGACTGGAGAGCGTTTGAGTCGATTTGTAAGGATAAGCCATTTTTGCCTTCGCCCTATTGATATGCCAATAAGCTGATTTTCTAACTCAATCAGGGTAATCAATCAGAGGTGTTCATAAATATTCTTTGTGAAGATCGAATGAAGATTGGCGACTGGAGAGCGTTTACGTCGATCGATAAGGAAGAGCTGGGCACCT
Organism: Flabesymbios commensalis; assembly: GCA_964017125.1. Classification (NCBI taxonomy): domain Eukaryota; kingdom Metazoa; phylum Annelida; class Polychaeta; order Terebellida; family Flabelligeridae; genus Flabesymbios; species Flabesymbios commensalis. Next base: position 44,159,901 of record OZ024912.1, on the reverse strand, counting down.
TTTTAGATATGCAAATTAGCTGTATTACCACATGTATTACTATTAGCACACGTGCTACTTGGAAACCTTAATCAATATGTTTATACCAATGTCTAACATACATACCCTGATTTACTAATTGCTTCTGGTAGCTAGTTTGATCAGTGCACTAGATTTCTTACCTTCATGTAATTGTAGGTACTACTACTGGTAACCAAAATAAATCATGTTTGGATTGAAAATCTATAGTGATTCATTCAAAGCAAAAATAACAAACCTGCATTTCAGTTTCAAACTTTCGTTCCTGTGCTTCTCGAGCAAACTGTGCTTTGAACACCAAATCTTGGTATTGTTTGTTTTCAAGCTTCTGCAAAATCTTCAATTCCCGGAGGTCAGCTTTCCTGTAGAAAAGTCAATTGCCTTAAATAAGAACACTGTTTTTTATCTTATTTTTCTCAAATGACCCACACATGAGTTCTAAGGTGAGAAGTAAAGGGGTAAGTAAATTATTTTTTAACATCACTTTTCTTATCGCATTTACACCTATATCTGAAATACCCAGAGTAACAATAGTTGTAGGAAATTATGTTCATCGCAGGATTTTACTAGAATGTCAAACATGTCTATTGCCAGACTGAGGTGAGAAATGATTGCAGAGATTTAAGATACATTTATGTGATGATGTGATTGGCTGTCAGTGTTACTTCCCAGTGACTATCAAAAGACAGCACTGAGTAGATAGCGATGAAGGAGGTCATATTGGAGGAAACTGGGTACTTTATTAAGTGTGGGATATATTTAATGTCTCAGAATAGCTAAATATGTGGTTTTATATGTTTTCTGATAAATGTGATAGATTTAAAGGCATATGCCTGTAAGTGGATGTCTTGATAAAGTGCAAACACTTGGCGACCGAGGGATTTCTAGTGGTAGTATTTTTCGTCCCCACCTAGTGAGGATCATTACATATCTGCTGGATGATGTAAGGCATGTTACGGAAGCACTAGCCCACAGCGCTTATCAAAGGGAAACTGCAGCCGACACATGTCCGACTAAAATCTTTTGGCAGATTGCAAGCGGCCTAACATAGTTATTTCGCTCAACAGTGGTGCCAATGCTGCTCCCGCATTAGTAAGGTCAATAAATGTCTAGGGGATCTACCCCCAGACATGCCCAGACGGCTGGAGACATGGGTTTCACTGTGCAATTTAAAGCTGAAACTCATGCAGCTCCGTTATCCTCAGGTCGGGATAGTCCCCAGAGTGACAATAGGAAGGGTAACTCCTTTCATTTCCCGTGAGATTTAGAATGCAATCCAACCAACAGTTCATAAGTTATTGTGCCCACAATTTTTCTGGGCTGCTGTCGGCCATCATGTTTCTAGTGGATTCTTCCCGAAAGTTAATCAGATCGTCAGAAACACCCAGAGAACCACCAATTGAAATTTGAGTGCGATCCAACCAAAGGTTCATAAAATATCATCCCCACAAGTTTTTTGGTCGGCTATTTTTTCAAAATGTCCTCTGTCAGCCATCTTGTCTAAAGATGATTTTTTCCAAAAAGTTAATCAGATCATTAGAAATACCCAGCGAACCGCGACATCAAATTTGAATGCGATCCAACCTACGGTTCAAAAGATATTGCGCCTATAAGATTTTTATAAAATGTCCTACGTCAGCCAACTTGTATTCAATGAATTCTTCCCAAAAGTTAATCAGATCATCAGAAATACTCAGAGAAGAAGCCTATAAAATTTGAATGTGATCCATCCAACGGTTAATAAGATATCATGCCCACAAGCCTGGAAAATGGCCGCATATGGCTTGGTGCCAAAAAAATTATATGGGAAGAGCTTCCCAGCCACATAGGTCATGTCTGTAATAAAAAATAGCCATCAATCGATGCCAGGACCCCTCAGCCGTAGGTTCTGTCCATCAATATCAAGAAATAACTGGATCTTATATTTGCATTGCAAATATGAAAGTCTCCACCTTCCACAATTAAAAGTTTATTGCCAATGCTGTAACGATGGGGCTATATAACAGAAGTGTCATGACGGCCATCTTGGATATGCAAATTAGCAAACAGGACAATCTAACAAAGAGGGTTCAGAAACAGAAAAAAGTCTCGAAAATCAGATGAATATTGATGACTGCAGAGCATTTACGTCGATCTTGAATATGCAAATAAGTCTATAAAATATATGAGATTAATTGCCCAGGCACATAGGTCATGTCTGTAAAAAAATAAACAAAAAATCATCAGTTAACTTTTCAGTAAGAGCTGACTTTCTGACCGCCCGCCTGACTGCCCGCACGCCTCTGGTGATCACTATACCCCACAGCCTTAATGGCTGAGGGGTAACGCCTGACTGACCGCAAGCCTCTGGTGATCACTATACCCCACAACCTTAATGGCTGAGGGGTAATAAACAAAATTCATCAGTGAACTTTGTAGTGAGAGCTATGTTCACCATACGCCCGTGGCGGCGGAATAATGCTAAACACTATAAGCATCCCTAAATTATCGGGGATGCTTAAGCAGAGTGACTAGAAGATTATCTAGAGTACTGCTAGGAGCATTCAAAGGGAGGAGTATATAATGTTATTGGGGTCAGAAACCATTCCACATAATATTCTCAGTTTATTTCAACACACAAATAGAGAAGAAAGCTACATGTGTTCTATTTGAGAATATATAGCTCATGAAGGTTTCCCAGCTCGACGCCACAGTGACCATGGTCATAATTTCAAAAAATCTAAAGAAAACACCTCTGTGACCGAGTTGGAGTGAAAAACTCAACTAAGACTCCCTACAATCTTTTGTTACACAACCAAGCTGAGCAATTCCACTATACATCACTCAGCACATGACTAGGTATGTGAAGGTACAGTATATTCCTGCCCAGTAAACACAAAATATTTGTATACTATTTATACAATGTTGCACCAACGTCGAAGACTTTGGGCCGACGTTGCATAAATGTTATAGAAATGTTTTGTGTGTCATGACTCAGTATTATAGTGCTACATGTGATTGTGAACTCGTCTACTATGTACATGTATCATCCTCATAAATCATTTCCCAGCGACGCGAGATGTAGTGGAAGTTAGCAACAGGGTTTTGATTCATATAATATTAATGTTGGCCTGAAAGGGATACACAACATTGTGGACCGCTGGCAAGAAGGGTAGTGCATGGTCAGCCTAACCAAGACTTACCTGAGGTACACCACGAGACAAATTAGAAGGGTAAACTCAAAACTTGTGTGGTAAACCACAATAATTTGTTCTTTCTTGTCTATTAACATGATTCCAGCAGAAGTACAGGATGATGTTGAAGAGATATCGGAGGACTATAAGCCCAATGTTAATGGTAGACACGATATAGCTCCTCAATCTGTATCTGCACCTGCATAACCTGAGTCGGTAGACAGGTGCAGTGGTTTCAACTCCTGATCAGATGAAACTTTACTAGCTAATGCTAATAATTACAATTTATCTTTGTTATCGTTGTAACTGGTTTAATCTTTTATCATTGCTCCTTAGAGAGGGTCAAACTTAATTAGACAGATTTATTTACAATGTCATTTTTAAAATTTTTAGGTCGTATCCTAGTATATTAGGAATAGTGATTGGGCCATTCATTGTATTATTTGAATATTTTATTTGCTTACATTTATTTGGCGCACAAAAACAGATTATTTTTTTATAATCTACATGTATGCTATGTGAACTTCAGTGGATTGTGGGATTTGAAACCTGCTATCTGCAGCTCCAAAAACATTTTTTTAAAGAGACATGTATGTGACAGGTCGTGTTACTCTGGCTTGCCAAGACGAGTTTTCCCGTAATGTGTGGGGGTGTAGATGTGTTGTTATCGCATGATTGGGTGGACTGGTTTTGTGTTGTACGATCGGTCTAGTTCAAGCTAACAATTGAAATGAGTTTTTTTCTTTCTAAACAACTCTTTCCATATTGTGCAGTACATATGTTAAAAACTATATTGTGTGCTTTAATAATTATTTGCAATTGCAACTCAAAATTTGTGGTCCATTTCAGGTCAGTGTCCATAATAGATTAGAAAGTACTGCATAATAGAAACAATTGTGAAAGATATTGTTAAAATATTCAGCTCTATTAGTTTGAAACTTGTGTAACATAATTGAATGTTTTAATTTCTGTTTTATCATATTAGTCCACAGAGTTAAGGGCTAACTCCATTAGTTTGTTTAAGTCTCTCAGTTTAAGGCTCAACATAAATGTTATAAGGGATCAGTTTAAGATCAGACCGAGGCCACACTACTGCTGCAAGATCTACTTTGCCACCAATGTTGAACGGGGATCACAGGGCATGCCAATGGGTTATCCCATGGAGAAATTTGGCCAGGCTCGATAATTGACATTTCAAACGAGCTACGTCCCAAACTAATGTGCTACCCTTGCAGATAGAAAAATTGCAGCAATTAACAACTCAAGTCACGCAGGGGTAAATGACTGAGGGCATTAAGTGAACGAATTCTAACAGAAATACGCTTATTCAATGTGAATCAGCAGACAATTATGGTATGATATGATACTTTAAAATTATGGAATTTAGGTATTCCGTTATAATTATAAACCAATTTTGCATTTTAAAGTGTATATGTATCAACTATTATGCAAAATATTAAATCTATAAGTTAGAGGATATATATTACAAAGGAACATGTGGTCATCTCACAAGTTGCAGTAAGTATACCGATTACAATCCACCAAACGTTTATCAACAAGTAGTGGTTACATTGGCTCACTGGAGAACACAAGCTGGACGATAAAGAGTACATTAGACAAAACCCAAAACAAAAAGGATATGTTCCATATCTCATACAATTTGTACATACCCAAGAACGCACATATTGTAAAGCATCTCTAATGTGAAGTGCAGGTTGTTGCGAGATGACATGGTCGAATGTGGAGAAGTAGTAAGATTCATGACTGACTGACTTCGACCCTGACCTGATAAACAACGCTCCAGAATATGCTGATCAAGACAGGCCTTAGAACCATTCTGCCATCGTAAATCTAATCCATTTTTCAACATGTACTTTGTGCGCTTAAGACTCAGTGAATCCTTGTCAATGCTAGACAAGTGTAGAGATTTGGATCTCTTCAATGCCTGCTTCCATATCTCCTCGGTTGGATGACGATAAGGCTTTTCTGACTTGGTCGTTTGTGTGTACTCCCAAATATCCCGTTGGTCTACTGATCCATTACAATAACGACTGACAGGCCACCCGTTACACTCATCTCTTCTTTTTGTCAGGAAGGATGGATGCACCTGACAAGACCAGGGAGAATCCTTGACTAATCCACTATCCAGGGACTTCACACTCCATAGTGAAGGCGCCGACTTCAGCGTGGCCTGGTTGCGTTTGCCAGAGCGTGGAAATGTACGTAAGTCAAAATCCATTTTGACCAACTTGAATACAACCTTACAAGCTTCCTGAATACAGATTATCTAGAGGATCATGTTGATCAACAAGTGACAATGTACATGATTATAGTTAGAAACCAGTATCATTGTAGATGTAATCCATATTTCCTTTCTAATGGTATCGACCAGAGAATAGCACCCGAACATCCAGATGCACAGTTATCCACTTCGATTAAGCCTGTGAATTAACGTGACTCTGTATATTGACAAAAATCCAAACATTGTTGATACATTGTTGAGTATTCAACAAATGATCCAATAGTGAGGTAATTGCAATTGATCATTAGAGATGACAACCTTACAACAACAGTAAACAAATGACCCTCATATCGGAACTGCAAAGGCATACAATATAAGCAAGTCCATCCGGAAATATACACCCAAGTGTTGAAATGTTCTGATCAGCAGTGATAAAGGTGAGTAAAAAGCTGTGGCAGTCAGTATGAGATGACCATAGATACAATAAGGGCACAATGCCGGGCTATTGTCATGCCAGCGTGTGTGACGTTGTCATGACAATGATCCAGTGTTGAGAACGGGATGTGATACAGGCTGGCTAGACCACCAGACTGCTGTTACTGTAATAAACAAGTGACAGTCCCACCAAATGCTACAACTACTGACACTACACATGCCAGGGTCAAAATGTAAGTAACAAAAAACACAGACCCATCAGCTCTACATCCTTTGCCAGTGGTTGCAAAGTTTTAACCCTTGTCCTGCTATGCCCGGATATATACGGGGTTGAGGATGTTTTAGATCAATAAAAATATCACTTAATTTTGATAAAATATTTTTTAGTAGATGCTTAGTTGATCCAATAATTTAATTTTAGACATGTCTATTTTTCATAAATAGTAATATTTTTCGTCATTTGAAGCTGGAAATTGCGTTAGCAATTCAAGCTTCGAATGAGGAAGCAATTCAGTAGGGCAAGGGTTAACTTTTCAGTTAGCCTATAATGTAAAAGTTAGCCTATACTGTCATGGATAACCAGAAAAATGTTCCTGACAAAAATAACTTGGAAGTCAGTTGAAATCCCCTTACACCACAATAGTCAACTCATTGCATGCTGTAAAATTATATGTGCGTTTATTCTTTGACAATGAAAAAAGAATGAATGTATTGGACATATTATATATATATGGCATGGTTAAATTTATAAACAATGACAGACAAGTTTCTGTACTTAAAGCAATGGATATATTTGACAAAGAAGAATTAGGTGATTTTGAGTAAAAAATATTTGTATCTGATCACAGCAGTGCTGCTGTGGAGGGCTAAACGTCCATCTCCAGACAGGTAATTGTATTCCCATGTAGATCAAGAAATATTACCCAGTCATCAAATACAGACGTGGACGACATTACGTTTTCAGCATTATAAATACAAGAAAGTCTACATAAGTGAAATAACAGTTTACATGAAATATAATGAAATCACGCTGCTATGATCAGATACAGATTTCTGCCAGATATATTAATATAATTTTACAGAATGCTACTAGTACTACTGCTACTAATTATATATTAAGGAAAATTGTTTCATTACTCATTATATTCTGTAAAAAATATTAATTAGTATCAATGATTACATTACTTTTTTCTGAGATACATTTATCATATTTTTTGTAAATTTTGTCTCAGTAAAAAAAATCGAGAAACAGAGCTCCAGGAAACACAGCTAATGACCAGGTCATCTGAAATCACACCTAGCAATCGCCAGGCTTTTTGGCTAAATAGTAACAGATGTTGCGAGTAACTACGCACTTGACAGCTGTCAACACACCATCAGACAGGGACGTTTAGCAGTGTACTGGGGTAATGTTGGGCCACCATTACAGGTAGTGGCCAATGATAAACCAGCCTACTGATCAGTGTCGGATTTTTGCTGGGACCACTAGACATCCAGTGGACACGCAATAAACTGTGATGTGGATATTTTCCGTGTTATCAACTTACAGTGGGACCTCTGGTAAACGACCATTAGTCATCTAAATAGGATATAAACAATCTACAGGTGGTCAATAATCACAGGTATTGTTGATCAATATCACAGGTTGTGATGCTCGACATCTCGTTTTCCCTGAGATCACAGGACATTCAGTCCACACAGTAAACCGTGATGTGTATGTTCCCCTTGTTTGCATGGTACAGTGAAACCTCTGGTAAATGACAATCCGCACTCTTGAGATCATTGATCTCATTGATTCATATATCTATACTACTGGTATTCGCTTATCACAGGTTGGCTCAAGTCTTTAAAGCAAAATATTTTTACCACTGTTACCGTGTTTTGTGATGAGCGTACAACAGTTTTTATCACTAAGCATGTTCAAAAAAAGTCTTTAAGAAACAGATGTTTTGCCTCATATGTTGAATATATCTCAATTAATGTTTCACTGAAGCATAATTGTGTTAATAATAATGATATTTCAATGCTTCAATGAGGACCATAAAATGACTCCCACAAAAATAAAATTAAGATGGCCGTCATTGCTTTGTTTTCGGTCACACATCAAAACGGACAAAAGACTCGGCATACCCGAAAACATTTATATAACAAGGTTTCAAAGCATTTAATTGGAAATAAGAACGATTCATATAAATTGATTAAATCAAGATGGACACCATGGCCTCGTTTTTGGTTGCACACGAAAACGGACAATGTCATCAGACTCGCAGACTCAGAAAACCTATATTAGGCAGGTTTCAGGGCAATTAACTGAAAATAGGAACGATTGACGACAAATTAATAAAATTGAGATGGCTGTCATAGCCTCGTTTTCTATCGCACATGACATTGGTCCACGCAAATAAACTCACAGACCCAGAAAACCCATATATTCGAGGCTCCAAGGCGCCATCGTGATTATTGGTTTGAAAGGTGAAAATCGAATCAGGTTATCTTCATACTCATGGGTAGCTTCGAATGAAAAGTTATTTTTAGGTTATAAAGATAGCCGGAGGGGTTGAATGTTTGCATAAAGTAAGAATTCAATCTGTTGGACCATGTCGGAGCAAAAGCCAAAACTGGCTGCCAAAACGGTGGGCATCGCACGAAAGGGATAAAAATATGTGCATTGTCATTCTGGGCTATACTTATTCTACAATCCTCTCTCTAGTTCACATCAAATTAGGTGTCATCAAGCGTTTCTTTGTTGTGTAGAAAAGCTGTATATTGATATTTTGACACTAATGTTTATTTCCCGAGCATCATTTGTTTATTTCTAATGTTTGTTTATCATCTCATTAGCTTAATCATGGTAATGGTGAGAACAGTCCTCATTGAACGTGACTAATAATAATAAAACGTTTGGAATGCTGGTGTTAGGTTTATAGAAAGGTTTGAGGAGTCACAAAAAAAAGGATAAAACGAAGAAGTTTTTTCTCATACATCAACAAAATAAGAAGGAAATAAATTTAGACGATAATTTTACAAACACCATACTATTTTTTTACACTAAAGTTACCCAAATGATAACAAAAGGCCACTTACCAGAGTTCATGCTCTTCACGGCTTTTGTTCTCCTCACCAGACACTACCACTTTGGAAGTTGTGTTTTTCACCACTTGTCCATCAACCACAAATGTCCTTGTTTTTGTCAATGTACGATAGTGATTTTTAGGGTCCTGTTGAAATATTTGAAAGGTCACAATTCGTATTATCAATAAATACACCTGCTGGCTCTATGTCATTTTGAAATGTCATAAAGTTTGCTTCAGTTAGATAACTTGGTGCTAAAAGTGTTAACACTTAAAGCGCTAAATTAAACAATTTTAATTTTCACCCACTTCAAGCTGTGTCTCGGTAACGCGATTCACAGCTTCAAGTCAGTAATAATTACTCATGTTTGTTTAATTTCAGACCAAACATTTGCAAATCTTGAAGTTTAAACACTTATTTCGTCCCCAATTTTCTCGCCTAATGAAATGGATTAAAAAATTAGAAGTGTCAAGACTATGTGACTACTCACTCTTGGTGCTGTAGAGGAGCCATCAGGGTTACGCATGATGTTATCTGATACTTTACGCTCACCACCCTTCTCGTAACGTCCTTTCTGGCCGACAGGCACTGGCGTGTCCAGTTTTGCCACATCTGGTGAATCCGGGGCAGATGTCTTCTCTTCCACTTGTCCTGTAGACACGTGTCCATTGACAATGGGTGTAGTGGGAGGGATGTCCATGCCCTTGGAGTCTGCCGGTGAGCTGGGTGTCTTCACCTCCTTGTCTTCCACTGTCTCGTCCTCCTCCTCGGGGACAAATAACTTCATCTCCTGGGTCTCCTTCTCTGCCTCTGTCGGTTTAGGAGATGGCGGCCTAGGCTGAGGAATGACTTCAGGTTCTGGTGGCGCTGGTGCCTCGTCCTCCTCAGTCTTGATGACATCATCTATGGTGGCGAGCACCACGCCAGCAACTGAAGGCTGTGTTGATGTGGACATAATCACGTCATCTATCACAGTTGCAACTATTTCTTCGGCTATATCCTCCGCATCTACACTTTCCTCCTTTTTCTCCTCAACCTTAATCTTCTCCTCTTCTATTTTCTCGTTGTCTGGCTGATCTGGTTCCATTTTTTCTTCATCCTTTCCCTCTTCTTCTTCTGGTATAGGACTGGGACCCTCTGGTGTCTGTTTTTAAGTGATATCAAAAATCTATTTAAATATCGACCTTTACTGTCACATAAGGCAAATTAGTTTTATTAACATTGCTGATGACTATTAAATATTAGAGTCCTTTTCGTTATTATTACAATATACAACTTTACTTGATCATAATACATAACGTCAAAGAAGTGGAGATTTGTGCAAGAACATGATAAAAACAAGTGCAATTAAATGACAACAGTATTTATTCTTAAATTGCTATGAAATCAAACAACGAGAACCAGAAAATCATTAAATAATCACAGAATATATAAAAACTATATTGACATAATTAAGTATAAAAAATGATCCGGGGTTCTGTTCCAAGGTCCGTAACTACCAAGGCACCAATATGAAAAATATATAGTGAATACCCATAACAAATACTAAGACAAACACTGGCAATCTCTAATAAAACTTGGCTGAACATGTTATATCAGTATTGCTTGAATTGAAATGTTACATAGATCTTTTTTCAACTATTAAAATATATTTCATCAGAAAGTCTAAGAAAAATACAAAATTTACTTTTAATGAAAAGTGAGCAAACAGTATACATACATGTACTAGAATAATATTGGTGAAGATAAAGTAAATTGAAAAAACTATCATTAAAAGTGGAGTAAAATATTAACGTTTTAAAAAGAAAAACATAATAAGTCAAGTACATGTAAGGAAATATAGCTAAACTAAATATTTACCATAAGTTCAGAAATAATATTATCATACCATCTAAAATGATAAACACCCAATTGTTATCTTCCCTGAAGGATATCAAATACAATGAAACTGGACCATGCAGGGTTGACGAGTAGGAAGTCACACTAGAGTTATACGGTGGCACTACTTTGTGGCTGCGGGTAATTACTGAGGTACTTTCAGACATTAGTGGAAAACTGGCGACGGCAATTACGTCATGCTGTTATGCTCGGGGGGTAAAATAGAAGTCATGCCGCAAAACTCATCTGATACAAGGAAACATCGCAAGTGCAGTTACTGTTCTAATAGATTTCCTTGTTCTTGGCGTTTGAATGCAAGTCTGAATGAATGAATCCGCCAAAAACAAGACCGCAGCCAACTTAACCCTGGTTTGATGAGCAAGAATTGCAAACATTTGTTGCAAAACGATACCTTAATGGGAAAATGTAACAATGAAGTGTCAAAAACATACACAATAAAGCTAGAAAAAATATTTGTATTAAGTCCTTTTCTAACACTTTTTTAATTAGCATGATAAATGAGATGTATGTGACCTCTCCTTTCCTATTTTGTGTTTGTTAATACATTGCAGCTGCTTTGAAGACAAATGTGAACAATTCTTGTCGTAAATGAAACATGGGATGGATTTTGGGTTTGCATGTTTTTTTGCAGGATAACATCGCGAACTGATATTTATAGTAAACTACCTGAATATTTGCTGAAAAGAATGAAGGTGTCAGCTGTGAAGGTAACTAGGGTAGTCTCATGTAATTGCAAATATATTCACCAGGTGGTGGGCAAGTTATCATAAGAGATTCCCATCTGGTGATGGCGAGCGCCACAACTTATCGTCCAAACAGTAAAGTCAGCTGATATATTTTAATATTACATTACAACGGCAATGAGTCATAAGAAAAATCATATTTGTGCATACATATGACTGTGATGAAACACTTGCCTACTTGGGTGACAAATGTTTTTAAATCAATGCAAAGCAAGTGGAGGAAGTACAGTAAAAAGTGAAAAGGAAAAGAATGGAGGGCACTGACATTCTGGGATTTTTTTAAGTAAATAAATTCGAAATATGGCATTCATGTCATCTACAATGCGTACACAAGCTGATAAAATTATCAACCAACACCCTTGTCACATACTTGAAATAATAATTTAGAATTTTACAAAAAAATCTAAATATATACAAAATACAACTGTACTGCCGTGTAAAAGCGCTTTCTTCTTACTTTACAAGTAAGCAGCTACTACCTTTTTCAGAGCAGTGTACAATTGTCAATTGAGAGTAAAAATGAGACACGATCAGTTGAGCAGTACATGTTTAATAATTAATGATAAAGATTAGGATATGATCTAGGAAGAGTCATTGAATAATAGTAAAAGGGTGGCAAAAAATAAATACTTAAATAGTTCAGACCACTGTTTTAAGGAGAGCGATCGCTCTCGCTAGCAATGGCTCTCCTAAGATTGCTTGATACGGAGTGATTACTACTGCTGTGGAAAGACAAAAGCAGTAACTGCTTACTTGCAAAACCTTTTGTCTCTGTAAAGCAGAGTGGATATCCCAACATTTCTTGCAAAAGCAGGTCTTATTGAGATTTAAAAACTCTCCTTACCAATAGCATTGTTCCACTAGCCTTCGAAATCTTAAAATTAAGGACTGAAATACAATATCCAATTGCAAAAGTGGCTGTCAATTTTGTAAAATAGTTTTTTTCAAATATCAGTACGAGCTGCAGTGAACTGATTTCTGGAACACTCAAAATTATGATTCTACATCAAAAGATGTAAACGTCAGGGAGAGGGACTGACCCGAAGAGAAGTCTAGTGTAGGCACAGCTATGGACACATTACACGTGATAGAAAGTGTGTAGCTTGTATCCTGAAAATGTTATTGTTGCCCATCACTGAGCTACAACTCTTCAGACAGGTGGTTTAGGGTGGTTTCGAAATAGCAGATGAGAGCTTTATTGAAAAACACTAATCATGTAAACAAAAGAGACTACCATTCTACATGTATGCACGCTCTGTCATTAAGCGTTAAACGGTAGATATGAACACTAGACGGGAGACAGGGCAGTAGTAAATAACCCGGGCAGTGGTAAATAACCGGTTCTGAACAAAAGCTTAATGTGTTACAAATACCAAGATGGGATTTGAAGCAAAGTGGCGACGGCTCAATGGGTCATGTTGTTTTATTGACATTGGAAATAGAGTATGGAGCACATGAAGAGCAGCAGGAGATGAATCGCATGCATCGGAACAGCGGAATCAACATGATCAATCTCAGCAGGTAGTATCCATCCCTTAATCGTCACTTCTGTTAATAGTGTAGCCTGGTCTACTGGTCATTTGTACCCTTTGCCAATGTGTTTAAACTAAACCAGGCAAAGCTTCTAGGGATGGCGGGATTGATTGGATGACATTTGGGGATATATTAAAATTAGCATACATGCCACGATGATTATTAACCTTTTAACCGCCAGTGCCGGATATATTCGGGTTTTCACTTATTTATTACCACATTCAGTACCGTCTTTCAAACATGTTAAAGCCATAATGTGACATCAATCAGCACGATTTGAAAAGAGTTGATCTTCATTTTGTCAAATCTGCATAATTTTCACACACTTGAAGTTGTGGATCGCGTCAGCGAGACGCAACTTCAAGTGGGTGAAAATTCCAATTGAATTATTTGGCGGTTAAAGGGTTAAATAACAAGGCAACTGTAAATATTTTTGGTTGATAACAGTATATTGAACTACAATGAAGATATTTAAGTGTCATCAAACTTTACTGAACTATTTGAAAAATAGGTTCGAATAAATAATATTTGACATCAAATTATTCTTTTGTATTTTTTTAAATAATACATAATTATAGCTATAGAATAATAAGTTTCTTGCTATGTGGTAATAAATATTGTATATAAAATGCAATCTGAAAAAAGACCGGAGCAAAAAAAAAAGAGGTCATAAGTGAGGATAATAGTTGAAAGTATCAAACAAAAACACAACCATGGTGAAACAAAAAACACAATACAGCTCTGGGGTATTAAACAATGTTGTCCCGCGAAACAAAATGAATAAACCTACTTCCAAAATTAAAGATTTTTTGAGTTCCGTAGGACAACGCTGTTCATTTAGTGTTAATAAGCCAGTGCACACTACAGCTATTTACAGCAACAGAAATGAAATATTTTCTTACAGCCTATGCAAAAATTAAAATAACTAGAAACGAATAGATATTTGCCAGACATTCAGACTTTTCCATACTTGACCTCTTTCTAAATCAATTGAAACTGGTAATTTATTTATTGAAGAAAAAACGTTTTAATTTTCCGGAATTGAACAAAATCAAATAAAAAGGAAAAAGTGTTTGTGGTTCAGTGGTCAAGCATGGAACTGGCTGTTAGAATGACTGGTTGAACTATGCACTCATTGATTCTTCTCATGAACTATTTGCCATGTAATAATACTAAATAATAACATCTGGAAAAACTGAACGTAAACGTGCTTGTCTGGAATTGTCTTTAATTGAGATGCTAAATACCTGGACATTTTTAATCGCTCAATGTAAGAAAATATTTGGATCCTCTAAATTGTGCTGCTTCTTCTAGATCTAGATTAATTCTGCAGCACTAGCGTCATGCAAGCAACAGCAGTCTCAATACAAAACAACACAAACCTCCACCATCTCAGAAGACATATTAACATCACTAAAGGCTTCTGGAGGTGAGAGTACCTCAGAATGAAGTGATTCCTCCTCTGAAACCTCTTCATCGCAGGTGTCCTCAAGCTGAATACTTGGAACAGGTAGAGGTGCAGGTAGTGCTGGATCTACCCTCACTGCATCACTTGTGCTGTCATTTTCAGGTATATCTGTACTGGTGATAGAGGATTTATCATCAACAATATCAGGCATGGACTGATTCTCTTTAGGCTCTAATGGTTCACCAAAACCTTCAGGTACTTCAATATCAGCAAATTCATCAGGGACATTACTAACTTCGCTTATATCTTGCGGTGCATCTAAATCGGTTTCTTCCAGTGTATCTTCAGAGTGAGCTGCATCACTCTCGACAATAGGTAACGTTTCTGTTGCAGTGACATCCACTTGTTCCGATGAGATAGTAGCGGATTCCATATTTATTGGTGAGGGTTCTTCACCCTGCTCTGGCACGGGCGGTTTCACATCAGGCTCTACGAAATCCGTTGGTGGACATAAGGGCACTGTGTATGCTGGTCTGTCTTCTTTACCGTTATTAACATCCTCATCTACAGACTTCACATTATCAGAGACATCTTCCACTACAGGAATTATTGAACCTTCACTGACAGATGTGTCTTTTCCTTGAGTTTCGTCCATTTCGCAAGGCACTAGGTCCTCTGGCGAGGTGAGATCCTTATCAACATTTTCCACTAGTGTGACCTCATCTGGTTTAGATGTGTCTTCTTCATATATGCTGTCTTCCAAAGCTCCTAACACAGAGTCATCGAGAAATTTAAACGCTTCTTCTATCAGCTCACTTTCCCCACCCATATCCTCCTTCGAACCACCCTTTACCTCCGATTCAACCCCAGGTTTACCAACACCCCCCACATTAGCATCAGCACCATGTTTGGCAGGAATACCCACTTCTTTTGCAGGTTCTTTCTCTGGGGTTGTCTCAGGCACTTTAGAAGTCGCCTGCTCGTCTTCCACCTTGGTGTCTCCGGTAATAGTGACTGTTACAGCTGCAGGCACGGAGCTTACGTCTTGTGACGTCACACTAACTGAACTTTCACTGGCAGACTCAGATTTTTGTTTTCTGAACCCAGGTACCTGTAGGTCATTCTAGTGGGAAAAGCAAGTAGATAAATATACTTATATAAGTATGTGTATACAACATAAAGCAAACAGATAGATTAGACAGAATATGTCATAGAAGTGGTATTTTGTTTCATACACATACTAGAACTAAAGTAACTGCCAGCCATATAGATCATGCAATAATTTTCCCATTTGCTTCAATATAAAATAAATTGTAATGTATGCAGTGAAAATATCTGACTGACGCCGGTACTTTAGAATGTTTAGTATCATCTCATTCTATAAATAGAACTGCAGTTATGTACATACAAATCTATACATAAATATATACAATACCCACCAAACACCAGGCTTTAACCTATCGTTTTGTCAATGTACATACAGTACTATGCAATTGAAACTTGTGGTGGAAACGAAAGTCCCTTTTATTTCCCTTTCATTTCCTCCCACTGTTTCACAGAAATTCCCCAGATGGGAATTTTTGTGAAACAGTTTTCCCTCATTTCGCCCCTTTTTCCCCAATGTGGGGGAAATTGATAGGGAATTCTGTTTCCCCATTGGGGAAACACAATTCCCCAGTTTTTTCCCAAGTTTCCCCTGAATTTCCCCCGAATCCCACGGATTTCCCAATGATTCCTACTGAAAAGCTTTCATCTCATTTCCACAGAATTCTCTTGAATTTCCCTGAATTTATACAGAATCCCCCACATTAATAATCCTTTGTCTCGCATAATGTGGAATCCTCATTTCAAAGATACATGTAGTCTTTTCAGTAGGAATCATTGGGAAATCAGGGGTTTTTGGGGGAAAATCAGGGGGAATTTAGGGAAAATTGGGGGAAAGCTGGGGAATAATATTTCCCCTATGGGAAAACAGAATTCCCTGATGTTCCCCCCACATTGGGGAAAAGGGGGGGGGGGAATGAGGGAAAACTCTTTCACAAAAATTCCCATCTGGGGAATTTGTGTGAAACAAGTGGGGGGAAATGGAAGGGAAATGAGGGGGAATTTCGTTTTCACCACAAGTTTCAATTGCACAGTACTGTATCAACATTCGAGACGTACATAGATTATTTCGATAACGTTAGCTGGTGGGGAGATATAAATTACTGTGTATGTACAGAGATAACATGAAGAAGAGAAATGACCCCGGCCACATTAGTAAGCACGTAGTTGTGAGCCTGAACCCCTCTCAGCCAAAATATTATAATCTATATTATGTGCCTGAAAAGTAAAACCACAGGTAAGCTTCGAATTTGTTATTTCAAAGTTGATACAAGAAAACACCAAGAAACAAATTGTTAGCACATAGCACAGAACTAAATCCCGTTGCGAGTATACTAGAATCTACATGCTGATCAAAAAAGACCAGAATTTCCTACAACTGTAAGCTGTGATAAATAAAAGTATATTACAATTTATGTGAGATATGTAGCTGTATAATATGTACAAAATTAGCCACACCCCATAGCAGCAGATTGCTGTATGAGATACTCATTTGAGCTAGACATACATCACTCTGGCTGCGAGATTTGTTTATGTACATTCCTACTCTTAGCAAAAAATGAAATATAACCTTGGGTGTGTCTGGTTCTGTGATCTGAGATGTGTTGGATATGGAGATGTTGTCGAGATCAATGTCCATGGATTTGGTGTCCCCCTGGAGATCAGCCCGCAGATCATCCTGCAACCATATTAAACCCCGAATTATTTAAGAATATCATTGCTACAACAGAAAACACCACTGACTGACGACTACCTAGCAGAACCGAGTATCTAGTCTAACCAGATAATTCAGAAAGTGTATACTTTTATAAATTAACAGCGATATTTATTAAAGGAAACAAAACTTTATAAGTCAACAACTCGCGATATAATCAACAAAACAAACTTATCAATTATTACGGCATTGTCAATTGAATATCCTTGGCTTCTTAACATTTCGATTCCAAGTGTAGCATTAACCCTTACAGTGCGGGAATCGACATTAGTCGTCAGAATCTGACGTCTGTAGACGTGAAATTCTGACGACTAAAGTCGATCCCCACACTGCAAGAGTGAAAATATTTCTAATTTCAAACTGATAAATAGCCATCAATTGTAGGCAGGACCCCTCAGCCGTAGGCTCTGTCCATCAATATCAAGAATTAATGAAAAGAAATGACCCCCACTACCACCATGTCAATTTTTTTTAAATGGCTGCGGCGGACATTTTGTGTTTAATGGATTCATCCCAAAAGTTAATCAGATCATCAGAAATACCCAGAGAACAACTATACAAAATTTGAATGCAATCCAATGGGTCATAAGTTATGGTGCCCACAAGCTTTTTAGGCGGCCATCTTGGAAAATGGCCGCTTATGGCTTGGTACCAAAAAAAATATATGGGATGAATTGCCCAGGCAAATAGGTCATGTCTGTGAAAAATAAACAAAATTCACGAGATAACTTTTTAGTAAGAGCTGAATTTCTGACCGCCCGCCCGACCGCTCGCCTCTGGTGATCACTATACCCCACAGCCTTAATGGCTGAGGGGTAATAAAACCCTTTAGACTCCATAATTTACAAAAAAAATAATTCAGCATTGTAAGGGTTAAGCCACGCGTTATATTTTAGAAGCAATTCAAGAATGGTATAACGCATCAGAATAAGAATGTTCTGAGCTTTCATTTGATATAATATGCCACTAAGGTTACACGAAACACTTGTATAACATTTGTTCAATGTTGGACCAACGTCGAAGACGTTGGTTCGACGTTGTACAAAGTTATACAAATGTTTTTGTGTTTGCTGGATTGTACATGTTTCCACGATTTTTATAAAAAGACTTATATTATTAAAATGTTAAAAAACTTATATTTTTAAAATGTTAAAACAAACATGACCAATACATGGCTCAATGTTAGGCAAAATTAGCTTGACTAATATTGAATCAACGTTGGACAGAATTGGTCATTGATAGAGTTGTTGAGATTCAGCAACTTAAGTTATCGTCAGCAACACCTTTACCCGCATAATTTCCCTTTAAAACCTTTGAATCCCCAGCCGCGTCTTTGATCCCCAGCCTTGACTTCGATCGTTTTGAATTCACACTCTTTTAATACACTTTAAATACAAAACGACTTCAGAATGTTAAGTGTGTCTTCAATCGGCAAGGCAAAAAGACATTTGGTCTTGTGAAACAAATATATAGCCTAACTAAGTTTCACCCACTGTAAACATTAAAGCGCTGAAATATTTTTTATATATGCCAAGAGAACAAAGGTTTTTTTCAATTAAAATCATCATATCGTCGCCTCGGAGCTAAAGGATCCTATCTGCCACTCTAACGAGTGTCAGATAGGATCCCTTAGCTCCGAGGCGACGATATATTTGTCTTAGTTAGCATATAGCTTTGTCCGATTTATTTTAATGAATACCCACAGTATATCATGTGTCTACGGTCATCATGGTCATTACAAACATTGTACTATTTCAGTGCGGGGACCGAATCTTATATCTAATCTGACGTCTAAGTCGATCCTCGCGCTGAAAGGGCCAATGAAAATTTCAATTACATAATGTGGCGCTTAAAAGGTGTCATCCATGTAATGCTACGATCATGCTCAGATTCAAATCGATGAAAAACTAGATCGTCGCCTCGGAGCTAAAGGATCCTATCTGACACTCGTCAGAGTGGCAGATAGGATCATTTAGCTCCGAGGCGACGAGATGTCCAAATAGGCAGTTTATGCTTACCATGTGTACACAACGTTACTTTATTTAAAACTTACAGAATATTACGAATAACCCAAAACCTCACTGAATTGGCGGGAAGGGTCATATTCATAGTAAAAAGGACAGAAATGGCTTAGCTGGCTCTTGATCAATCAAATTTCAAATTTGATTCTTAAATATATATACTGGCAATGATAAGGATGACTTCCAATCGCAGATTGGGGGATGAATATTTTTCAAACCAAACGATCTAAAATTCAGAAGAATTACAAAAAGAGCGGCAGCGGATATATCATGAACACATACGTGCATCCGGGGGGGGGGGGGGGGGGGTGGAGCATACTATATGCGGCTTGAACTCTAAAAGTAGGAAAAATATGATCAATGATAAGCACTCTCAGTAGGGTAGACCTATGATGACTTTTGTAACGAAATACTTACAGATGTAATGAGAGCTTGACCTGTATGGTTATTTTAACAAATCTTTACAATTCTAACGCAAAATTGGCCATAGTGACCATTTGCCCTTACAACCCTTATTTCTATAGAAACCATAGAGACGGAGGGGGTTTCTCATCATACATGTCTTTGTTAGCTCTTTCTGTTTCATTTGAATACCTATGGATCTACGGTCATTATAAATATTTTACTCTTTCAGATCAACTTTAGACGTCAGATTCGGCCCCCAAACTGAAAGGGTTAATACTTCATTCTCGCTTGCTGCATCAATAAGATCATCAATTGACATTGCACTGTTGCTTTTACAAACCTTGTTACTTACCTCGGCGATGTGGCTCAATGCTGGCCACGGTCTCTGACACTGTCCCAGCATTGACCCTCCACATGCAATCGCTCATGTGGGTTTTTCCTATCATTGACCATGATATATTTTGCTATTCACTTTCAATTTTGATTGAAATTGTGTAGCTGTTCCTACGGGGAACTGAATAAATCCCCCCCCCCCCCCACGTTGCCCGGGCGGGTCACCCACCTTGAGATCAGACTCGTCCATGTCCTGTTCCTCTATGACCACGTCAGCCCCCGCCTCCAGCAGAAGCTCTCTCACAGGACGGTTGTCTGTGGCGTTTTTGATGAACGGATGCTGTCAATGACACAAACAAAAGAAACAGGTTTAACCATCTGCCAGCTGCCGTGATAATGTATGTTTTGGTAATATATGGTTTAATCTGTCAAGTATAAGGTAAGTATAAGGCTGTCAGTTAGTATTTTTCGCCATTTCAAGCTGAAATTGCGTTAATGACGAAAAAATATTTCTATAATTTTATGAACAATAAGACATCCCCAAAATTGAATTGGTCGATTTGCTGAGCATCCATCACAAACTGTTTTATCAATGTCTAGGGAGTTTAATGTAATTTAATTTTATTTGAATTACACTCCAGGTATATACACTGTCCTAGAACGACATGGTTTAATAACTGTTACCTGATAAAATGTTAACCTGTACTTTACCTGCCAGTGACGCATTATTAAATAAATTTGCAAAAAAATAACACTACCAACTAAAACCTGTAGAGATCGACGTGCAAATATCACACTTGGCATAAATGCATAATATAATAATGTATTATGCATTTCTACATTTGGGTATGTTATAGAACGATGAAATTTTCATTCATTATGAGGGGCGATCGCGGTGGTTAATCACACCTCACAGTCATATCGTTCCCTAGTTTACAGTTTTTTGTTGCGAGTATTTTCTAACATTTGGTAATGTTCAGTAGCTGTGAGTGGGAACTGGGATTGCGCTAACACGTCACATTTCACAGCGAATGAAGTTTATTAAATTTCTGGATGACTGAACGACAAATTCTGGGTGAGATACATCTCCCATAGTCGTCACCTTGGATAAGAAAGGGTGTATCTGCCACTTTGAGAAGTGGCAGTTACACTTTTTCATATCCAAGGTGACGAAGTAGTTTTCTGTTTGGACGACATCATATTCCATTTCACATGACACGTATGTACACGTAGATTCTGCTTGCGAAACATTAATTCAGACATCGATCAATATGGTTTACTTCAGCTCTAAAGGGATATATTATTATGTTCACCCCGTTCGCGTGGAAAAATATGTGTAAACTTGCATTCATCAAGTAACGATCCATGACTATATGCATACTACAAAACTTCACAGTAATTTGTAGGTAAAATATAACGGTTAAAAAAATTGAATAATTTAGATAGATGCAGTTTAATCTGAGACCTGACTACCGAGAAAACCGAAGCCTTAGATCAATGGTGACTTTATGATGGCCAACCGTCTTCTACGCGGACAAAGCATTAACCAAACTTGGGTTAATGTGATGGGTAGCATTTGCATGATACAGATATAATGTATATCGTAGCAAACACAAACCGTCAAGACAATGTTGGTTTAATGATGGTTCACCGCTAGTTACTAATTAAACATTGTGTCCACATCTCTTGCTTGATGGCTAACATTGGTAATAATGAACGATCCATGAGCACAGTGTCGTCTTTGCTAAACCGACCACGGATGGCCTGTACTGCTAGCGTTTATTGTGTAAGGAGCACATGCTGCAAGAGCCACCTGGTGAATAGGCTACACAAACAGGCCTATCCCTGCGAATGTTTGCCACTACACGCGCACGATCAGGGTATCTGCTTGTAAGGTAGTGCTCAGTATCTGCCTACCAGCAAACATGACACGTTGAAACAATGCTGTATTAATGGTGGGCCAGCGTCGCAGACGTTGGGCCAACATTAAAACATCATTGTTTCAATGTGTCGTGTTTGCCGGGTTTCGCTTTGCCCGGTACTACTGAGACGTTGAACCAGCGTCGGTTTAATGCTAGTCCAGCGTCATAGACGGTGGACTAGCATCAAACCAACATTGTTTCAAAATCTTGTGTTTACCGGTATAATGGTTGTTGCGCAATTGCGAGTTGAATGTGTCTTATATCATTTAATCTGTCTGTTTGTTGCACTGCTACATATGAGCTGGAAATAAATAATATTGATCAGCAACAGCAACTGGCATATCTGACTCCTTGTGCGATCCATAATCTATCTACTCGGGGAATGAACCAATCGCCGGGATATTACATTTGTATTGCATTGTATTACATTGTATGACAGGAGAATAATTATGACCATATGATGACGTGGTAGATGATTGCCAACCCTATGAGCACTGGACTACCTCACAACTATACTACTCTGCAAAACCAAAGATTGGCTTGACACGGCATTATAGTCGGTTTTACTCTTTTTTAACATTAAAAAAAAGCCCATTTTGAAGGAGGAGCATGTCTTAAACGGTGGACAAACATTAGTCCTGGGTCACCAGCTGAGCATTGGGTCAATATATCGTGTTTCTTGATCTTTTTTTAAATACTTGACCTCCGCTTTTACAATTATAAATAATTTTCACTCACTTGAAGTTGTGGATCACGTCAGCGAGACACAACTTCGAGTGGGTGAAGATATTTACTACTATATCGTTTGGTGTTCAAAGGGTTACTAAGCAGTGATTCTGTGTTGATAAGAATAGACTGTCGCTGTACCTGCAGCAGCTCCTCGGCTGATGCTCGTCGCTCCGGGTCTTTGACCAGACATCTCTTCAAGAAGTCTCTGAAGTCTTTTGACCTGTGAAAACAAAGTATGCTTCTAAACAAATGTCACTAAATTATCATGCACTAGACAGAATTGAAAAACCCACCAGTGCTATTTTTCAAACTACATACATGTATGTAAACTTAACACATCGTTTATGACACTATTCCATATTAACCCTTTACCCGCTATGTTATTTATTTCAAATTTTCACCCACTTAAAATTGTGTCACGCTACCGGGACCCACAAATATTTTTTTATATTTTAAACGTATTTTTAAAAATTATTCAAACTTCAATTCACTACACTGTCTACATATCTCATGACACTGGGAATGAAAATTAGCTGTTTCTTAAAGAGGATCACAGCTAAGCGAGAAAAGTAACTTCAAGTGATAAAATGACCTGACGTTCCAAGGGTCAACTGATATATGAAACACGACAAAAAAAATTTCAAATGTTGATATAAAGTTGACCCACCGTCTCCGAAGTCGGGCCAACTTTAAACCAACATTGAATGAACACATGTATGTTGTTTACTAGGTTATATAATCATACACTCGTAGGTACATGTACACAGTACACAGTACATATGAGTGAGAGCTACCCAGCAAACACGAAACGTTGAACCAATGCTAGTTTAATGTTGGCCCGACGTCTTCGACGCTGGCTCAACATTAACCCAACATACTGGCAACGTCTGATGCATACTGGGAATAGGTCTGATTTGAAAATATCACCCCCGTAAACACAACACATCTAGCCATTGCTTGACCAATGTTGGCCCACCGTCTACGACGTTGGCCCAACATTGGCCAAACATTGGCTAGGTGTTGCTTGCTGGGTGCATCCTACCATTTACTGGGTGCGTTTAAGGAGGGTGGTTCGGACTTCTGGATCTTCACCAGGACTCTCAGAGGCGGGATATCATGGTTTGGCGGCTCCACCTGGGCGAATTCTATCAGGGTCACACCTGAAACAGCAACGTCAAAATTACCTGAGATACTGTCAAGCTATAACTGTAGTAGTAGTAAATATTTAATAAGGTCTCATCCAGTTTACATGACCAATACAAATCATACATAAATGACAGTTTGCTGATGTAGTGACTGGTCACTCAATGTGAGTTACAAGAGACTGTAAAATAATATATCAACCTAAAAAGACATGAGTATAGAACAGTTTGGTATGATAAAAACTGATTATGATAATATGAGATGATAGAAATGAAATGATATATAAATGATTATGAAAAACAGTTAAAGTTCATACTATGTACCCATCCTACAACATTATCATCAATCCACAATGACGATAATATTGTAAAATGGGTTGGTACAGGTCTAGCAGACACGAGACGTCGACCCAATGCCGATTCAATGCCGGCCCAGCGTCTGTGATGCTGGACTAACACCGAAACAGCACCGGGCGAACGTACACGTGTCTGCCGGGTAGTTACGCAGCGAACACGAGACATCGATCTAACAGTCCACCGTCAATGCCGCAACATCAAACCACCATCAGATCAACGTCACATGCCCGCTGCCACCACGCTGATCACAAGGGGCCGGCCCCACCTCGGCATGTACAGTACATGCTTGTTCAACTTCTACCCAACACTGACCCAAGGCAGAACCAGCGCCCCGTATCCACTATGGTCATTCATTTTACACTTGGGTTACAAGTGTTTTCCTAATATCTAAAATCTGATAGCAGGTTCTGGCACATTTTAAAAGCATAGCATTATTGGTAAAAATAAATGTCATCTTATTGACATCATCCATCGACATAAACTCACTACTGATATACGATGCATATTTGAATAATGATTCTCTGACACCAGTATACATTGTACAGTGTAATAAAACTGTATAAGCCTTCTAGGCGCGAATAATCCACACATAATTATTAATGTTTTCAAAGCAGTCCCCAGTAAACACAAAACATTTGTATAACATTTGTGCAATGTTGGACTAACGTCGAAGACGTTGGGCCGACGTTATACAAATGCTATACAAATGTTTTGTGCTTTCTTGCTCGAGACCAAAATAATATGGGAGTGAAAAAATATATAATATTTTATGCTTCATCAGGTTCATGCTCGGTTAATGCACTTTGGGAGACGTCTACTTCAATTTCACCAATAGAAATATTCTTCTTTCGTTTGAAGCTGGAAATTGCGTTAGCAATTCCGGCTTCAAAAGAAAGAAAAAAATAAACGTACACTTTAGCAGGAAAAGGGCTCAATCAGCAATCAATAGAAGTTAGCCCTTGTTATATGCCATAATAATATTGTTTCTGATCTCTCTGTCTCGAATAATTATCCCATACCAAAAGTAGTAGATCATTGCTTTACGTCACTTATCAGCACAAAAGGTCTTTTAAGTCACATTGTTATTCGATAAAAACGTTGTAGTCAATTGATGAGATGAAATTATGTACAGATGATGATGTGAGGGTGGGGGTGACAGGGCATGGTGGGTTATTGAGAGCGTTTTCCTTCGCTCGCCCGATAACGGGCTCTGGGCATACATCGGATTTATCCCCAGACATGCCAGGAGACTTGGGTTTCGCTGTGCAATTTAATGCTGAAACTCCGTGCCATTTCGCGCAGCTCCGCTATCCTCGGTTCGGATAGTCCCCAGAGCAACAATAGGAAGGATAGCTCCCTCTGGGTAACTCCAGGCATTCATTCCACATGAGACCTAATGTCAAACACGCTATTGCTGGCTATTTAAGGCTAACACAGCCTACACCAGCGCCAGGACTGATGCGAAAGCTGCATTAGCACCGCAGTTGAGCGGAGGAACCAGGGTACGCTACTGGCAATTCGCCCAAAGATTATGGCCAGATACGAGGAGGCAGCAGCTTCTCTCGGATGATTGCTGTAGACTTTCGCTTCCGTACCATGCCATACAGCATGCAACTGACGGAACAGATCCATAATGACCCTCCCCGGATGGGGGGAAAAAGTATTACTACTAGCAATCATCCCGGTACCCCAAATATCCCTATTTTTTATTTCTGATATACATGTACATTCGGAACGGCAGTATGCCTTGAAGTGTTACGTCATAACAACTGCCCAGCGAAGTCAATACTGAAGTCAATGCTGACGCTGACCAACATTAACCCTTCAAGTGCTGGTATATTATTGTACAGCCCATGGAGACCAAAGGGTTTTTTCAATTTGAAGTCGTCATAAATGGCGACTAAAATCGATCCCCGCGCAGTAAGAGTGTAAACAACATGAGTCGAACGTTGTGTGTTTGAATAGATTATCTGGACCGGTATTGTAAAACCGTTGGACTAATACATGTACTTTAGGCCTGTGATTCTGTCATTATTTTTTTAGAATAACGTAATTGTTGCGTTAGTAGTGGCTAAAATGTATGTATACATGTAGAATGGTACTTTTTTATGGATGATTGACGTAATTTATGTACTGTACATGCACATTTATTTCAAACACGCTGAGACAGTTTAACAGCAAAAGCGAGACGTTCACTTGAGGTCAGCTCACAGTCTGCGACGATGGCCCAACCTTGGGTGAACGTCTCGTGTTTCCCGGGTTGGATAATACTCTGAAGCGACAAACACGAGGCGTTGCCCACATATCGGCTAAACGGTGATCACCCGTACACGTCGGTGGCTCAGCATTAAAACAACATTGGTTCAACGTTCCGTGTTCGCTGGGGTGTCCACACAACAACGCAGTTATATGTATATATATAGCATTCTGTCACACAGTGAAGACGAGGCGTTGAACCAATGTTGATTTAATGTTGGCCCACTGTCTCTGACGTCGACACAACATTAAAACAACATTGCTTTATCGTCATGGGTTAGCTGGCATGTATACCACATGGTACGGCATTTTTCTGGCATGACACATCCACAAACCTAAATCTGTGTTGTGCACACACTATTGCCAGGATCCTGTCAGTGTTGGCGACACCTTCTCCACGCAAAGGCCCAGTCCTCACAACGCTGAAATATTTTTGTAGTACCCATGGAGACCAAAGTTTTTTTTTACTTTTAGATCATCATAAACATGATAAATGTCTCAGTTAGCTCTTTCTGCCTCATTTGAATGACCTATATGTATCACTGTGTATGTTTTGGGTCTTCCGCCGTTAGAAATATTTCAATTCTTTCAGTGCGGAGACCGTCTTCATATCTCAGAATCTGACGTCTACAGACGTCAGCTTCTGACTTATAAGGACGGTCCCCGCGCGGAGAGGGGTAAATACATCAAATAATAAATACTGAAGAACAGCTTCACCATGTTCAGGTGGACATATCAGCAGATGTCAACCAGTTAGCATTCACAAATCAACCCTACGTGTATGTGCTACTGTGGTTTATTCATTCCACCAGAATACGACCAATACATCATGTATATCATCAAAAATGTTGCATAACAATATATCGTAAACAGAGCATGTTGTGCGGAGTTGAAATTAACCCTTGACTGCCCGGAGAAATGATTTTCAATTGATTAAAATCGTGAGATTATAAAAGAATGCAATAATATAAAATATTTATACGAGATATAGGAAATATAAATTTCATTAAATAACATTCTATAATCATCATACTTTGTGGTGCTATTCATTTAACCCTTCACTTGCTGAACTAAGTTAAATATAATTTAAATATATTGTGTCTTGATATTGTCACCTCGGAGCTAAAGGATCCTATCTGCCACTCTGACGAGTGTCAGATAGGATCCTTTAGCTCCGAGGCGACGATATAGCGACCCACGCATGCAAGTGGATGTCAAGTACTCATATTTCCTTAATTTGAGACCAATGTCCAAATCTTGATGTTTAAACACTCATTTCGTTCCCGCTAAGAGTGATTTGATCGGCTAATATACATGTACATGTAAAACGAATTACAATGACTTTCGTCGTGCTTATTATGGTTAAGTGCTAGTTTAATCGTGATAATCGTCGTTTTGGAGCATATTTTCAAAGGTTACATACGTCTTATGCCTGCAAGATTCATTACCGGTACATGTTGGACTAAAATATAAATTTGTATAAGTAATTTTCCCATATTAAGTGTTGGGTGGCGGCCAAAATTTAAATATCTACTTTTTTTCCTTTTGTTCTTTTCTAGCAGTGTCAGAAATGTAAGACCTACATCCATCTTGTAGCCTACAT
The DNA here is from genome assembly GCA_964017125.1 of Flabesymbios commensalis. Lineage (NCBI taxonomy): Eukaryota > Metazoa > Annelida > Polychaeta > Terebellida > Flabelligeridae > Flabesymbios > Flabesymbios commensalis. The sequence goes on along the minus strand of OZ024912.1, from coordinate 44,131,792 downwards.
GTACATCATGTAGCCTACAGTTATTACTTGATATGATATGCTAAATAAATATATACATAGACAGACTACTATAATGTACAGTTGATTTCAGTGTACCGGGGGTTAATGATTTGCACATAAAAATAACAAAATGTGTAATATGCGTCACGATGGGGGTGTAGGAGGAGTGAAACAATATCCATTCTGAATCTCAGGACATAACGGGTTGATAAAACAGGTGAGACTGGTCAGTTAGTTTATAGTGTCAGGAGCTGTTTGATAATGCTTTATGACACACCTGCCACAATTTGGGCTCCCAGGACACAAGGGACATTGCACCAGTGCTGGTTCAATGTTGGCTGGCCGTCTACGACGGCGGTCCAACATTAGAACAGCTTTGGTGCAATGTCTCGTGTTTGCTGGCTCTATTGCCAGCCAGCGGTCTCCCATCTCTCACCGACAGGTCCATACATCCCTACACGGTGTATATTAGTTATTGAATGGCTCTGGTATTGCACCAGTGTTGTACCAGTATTGTACCAGTATAGTTATAGACTTATAGTTATGGTGTATTTATAAAGCGCCAATTCTTAAATGACTAAGGCGCTCTTATCCAATCACAATGAATTTCAAATTCCATAACAAATGTTGGAAGGCTTTGCGGAACAAGTGCGTTTTTACTTTTTTCTTGAATTCAGTGTAGTGGGATATTATTCTCAGTCCTTCGGGGAGAGAGTTCCACAGTTTTGGGACAGCTATTGTAAAAGCCCGATTCCCAGATGTCGCCTTCAAACGAGGTTGTTGTAGCAGGATGGCTCCTCTGACCAAGCGGAGTTCCCTTTTTGATCTGAAACGATCCACTAGGGGACACAAGTAGCTAGGGGCCGTGCAGTGCACAGCCTGTAATGCAAGTGTTAGTGTTAGATATGTGCTCTCGCCATGGGGTACATGTCACTAACCGAGCGGCCGAATTCTGCACAAGTTTCAACTTTGAGATTTGTCCTTGTGGGAGGCCTAGAAATAGGGCATTACAACAATCCAGCCAAGACAAAACGAGAGCCTGGACAAGCAGCGGTGTAGCAGTCAGAGTAAGGCAACGTCTGACACGGCGAATGTTTCGTAGTCAAAAATAACCTGACTGACATAATTTACTGATTTCATCATTAAACATGGTAAAAGAAAATGACTGGTCAAAAATGACGCCGATATTGCGAGCTGAGGGGGCAGGTGGACATCAGATTATCCGATGGCAATACTATTAGCACTGACCTTGTTGGAATTGCCACTGGAAATGATCGCAATGAACTATTTTGCTGTCGTTTATCACCAGCCTATGTTGGATCATTCATATGCGTATTTCCTCTACACAGGCCTCTTTTGTTTTCAGAGCCATTTTCTGATCATTGGTGTTGGTGACATTGAAATTTAGGTACACTTGTGGGTCATCTGCATACAGTTGGTAATCAATACCATGCCGTCTGCGGATGGCACCAATAGGGCGCGTGTATAGCGTGAATAGGAAAGGACCTAACACTGAACCCTGAGGTACACCAACTCGTAGAGGTACCGAGCCAGATTTTGAAGAACCGATGTTTACTGTTTGATGACGCTCCTGCTTGTAGGATGCGAACCATTTGAGAGCCGCTCCGTCGACACCTATGCCCTCAAGCCTCGCTAGTAGCAATTTAGGATCTATTGTGTCGAAGGCAGCCGAGAGGTCTAGCAATACCAACATGGTTCCCTTTCTCTCGTCAAGTGCAGTCAAAATATCATTGCTGACTCTCAGCAATGCTGTTTCTGTGCTGTGTGATGGTCGATATGCTGACTGATGCGGCAGATGTTGGTTAATTGATATAAGAAAGTCAGACAACCTGGTAAGAACAACTCTCTCAAGGACTTTAGAAAGAAAAGACAATTTGGTAACCGGTCTATAGTTTTTGAGAATATTTGGGTCCAGAGAAGGTTTTTTGATGAGTGGTGTATTCAAAGCCTGCTTGAACTTTGATGGTACTGTCCCAGAAGATAACGAGCAATTGATCAGCTTTGTAATAGCTGGAACTAACAAGTCTAGATGATCTTTCAGGAGCTGAGTGGGAAGTGGATCTAGACTGCATGACGTAGTCGGAGACTTCATGATAATCTTCCTAATCTCAGTCTCCGATGCTTCGTCAAACACACTATAAAACGGATTCTGGTGTGTATGGTGTGAGGGAGGATCAGTGCGCCGATTAGAGGTAGTCCTCTGAGAGGCAGCCTGATCTAGCTTCGTTCTTATCAGCTGAATTTTGTTGTCGAAGTAAGTGCTGAATGCCTCAGCTATTTCATCAAGAGAGCCTAATTCTGGTAATTTTGTTGATTTCTCACGACCGATGAGGTCATACATTATGCGGTATATAAAGACTTGGCATCTTTACCACAATCCGATATTTTGGTGTGAATTGTGAAAGTACTTTGCTCTTGTCTTTATTTAACATATGTCACTGACAACTTTGCGCTGTATCGTATCGTATAATACAATGATCATTTAATAACACAGCTAATCAGCATTATATCGGGGCTTCATCATGTTCATTTCTAAGGACTGTGATCGCACTCGCACACCACGCCATTATTGGATTTCAGGAGTTAAAATCACAGGCCCGAATAGTGTATTAAATATAAAAATTAGAAACACTCATAATGACTGAACATTTTTTCACCAAAAAAATTAATCTTGGTCATTTGTTTTGTTTTTGACTCCTAACATCTCTATACGTGAAGCCCTGTATTATACCCAATCATGTGGAACAACGGATCAGATCCGTTGTTCTACATGATTGGGTATAATTTTGAAAAGGAAACTATAAAAGACGTGGGAAAAGTGTTGTTCATTGACAGCAGCGCTCTCCCTGTAAGACGCCCATATGCATATAATTTATAATTCTCTTTTTTTCTATGAACATAGAGGCCAGCCGTGCAGCAAGTACAAGTACCTTTGTCAGAAACCACCGCGCGGTTTTTTTATAAACTATGGAGACCATTTTCTTCAATGAAATCATCATGAATGTCTCAGTTAGCTCTTTCTACTTTCTTTGAATACCTATTATCAGGTTTTGGGTCCACAGCCATTATATTTTTGTATTTTTTTCAGTGCGACATCTAAAGTTGGTACCCGCGCAGTGTAGAGCTCTATCACCGTTTCAAACCTCGTGGAAGCTAAATTCTTTACAACACTGAAATATTTGCATATAAACCAAGAGATCAAAGGTGTCTTTTTCGATATAAATCATCCTAAATGTCTTAGCTAGCTCTTTCCGCTTTTAAAATGAATATGCTATTATAAATAGTTTACTCTCTCAGTGCGGGGATCGACTTTAGACGTCAGATTCTGACGTCTAAAGTCGATCCCCGCACTGAAAGGGTGGATTGTTTGAGCAGCGTCACGGACGATATCCAGCATTAAGACTTCATCAGAACAAAATATCATATTGACTGGGTGGATTGCCACATCGGTGGTTCGATGATGGGCCTGCATTGGATAAGGTGCAGAACATTATCTGGTGCGATTCACTTCCCAGCAGACACAAGACGTTGACCCAATGTTGATTTAATGTTGGGCCAACGTCGCAGACGGTGGGCCAACGTTGAATCAACATTGGGTCAACGTCTTGTGTCTGTTCAGCTACCATCATCAACCATGAACAAGACGTCCCACTAGATATTAAAGGGTGTATCTGCCAGATACACCCTTTCATATTTAAATAGGAAGAACTATTGACATTTTCATATTATAACCAAAACCGGGCAAACACAATAATATCATCAGCTGATCACGAATATGCCGACAGCGATAGATCATGGATTTTTTCGTGAAAGGAAATTTGAACATTGAAGATAATATAAAAACTGTCATTTAACGTTGATGTACATTTCATTGATGATTTTATAAATTTGTTATGAGCTGCTTGGAGAGTTCGTGAACATTTCACTGCTATCTCACAAGTCTTTTATCAGTCTATATCATGTACTTACCAAGGGACCAGATATCAGCTTTGTAATCGTATGGATCATCTTTTAATGTTTCACACAGAATCACCTCCGGGGCCATCCTGCAAAATAATTAGTGCTTAAAGGTGATCTATCACCCCTAATATGGTATGAATAATTATGTCCTTATATGGGGTGATTGGCTATCATGTGATCTTCTCAGAGGGCCACATGATAGCCATATATGATAGCCATATAAGGAAACACTTGTGCCCCATCTTGTGGCAACTTTGATTTATTTGTCACTAAATTATTCATACTATATAAGGGGTGATAGATCACCTTCGAGATACTACGCTTTTAGCCGATGTACTAAACTGAAAAATGTGGTAAAAAATAAGAGAAGAAACAAACCTGTCATTTTAAATATAATAATACTATAAACTTTACGTCGAGTGAAAAAAAGGAATATTTACATACATGTAGGATGCAAGATATTTTACTCTACACAAACGATTGGATTCTTACCAATATGGTGTGCCAATAAAGGAATCTCGTCTTTGCTTTGTTCTTGTGTTCTTCGCAGAAACTCCGAAGTCGGCTGTGTGGAACAGAAAATAAGTTTATAAATTCAACTATTGTAGCAGATGTAAATGACTAATAGTTAAGTCACCCTCAGGAAATGGTTAACAAAATCTCTACTCTTGCAAAAATTTGTCGCCCAAACAATCTTTTCTGGCTACTCTTTTAAAACCTGTGGTCCACTGCTAAGGCGGCATCAGCCAGCATGTACTGACCGTCTGTAATCAGAGTAATGAGTGTTTCTAGGTACATGTATCATCATATTATACATTGTGTGTGTAAAAACAGTCTCTATAGCAAGATTTTCAGCGTTATCTGGTTATAGGCATAAAATGTATGATGCGATAAATTCCATAGCTCTCACAATGGCACATATAAATGTTTATGAGGATACCTCGGAAAATTACTGTCTGCATATTATTATGTATATGGCGCGGTGATTTGTCCCGCGTATTATGTGACTACCCCTTTAAACCAATTAGTATAGCGGGTTTTACCTAAAAATAAACAGATCAGTGTTTCATCTAGCTATTTCTAACATGGCGCAGCGCCATGTTGCCTTTTGTGAGCGCCATGTTGCCCTTCATGAGCGCCATGTTGCCCTTTGTGTGCCTTATTGAACTATTATTAGGCCTACGTCATACTCAACCCGCCCAGGCCAGTTGCGACAGTGGCAAACACCCCAATTACGGATGTCGCGCGCTCACACCTATTAGCCTATATGACGCAATACCTGATAACGGCCTGTGTACATAGTGGTAATAACTGCTGATGTTTACATAGTTAAGTAATTCTGTCTGTAGGCCTACCCTTAACTCATTCCAGACGGAGCCCAAGATATCTCGGGCAAGCTACTTCGACGCTACAAGAGCCCGAGATAACTCGTGTTATGTGACGTCATAAAAAGTACAAAATGTCCCGTCCACAGAAACATGTATGTACCGAAAGTGCCGTCTTGAATGAGTTAATTGGGGATGGTTGGTGTTGGAAATGCCTAACCGCGTCAACTGGGTGCCCGGCGTGCATGATAAGGGGACTACCTAAAACGCGGCACATTTCTGACGGCACATCCTAAAAGACGGCCCATAATCAGGACCCCACCACACGGCCCAACCCCTCCCCCAGCGGACAGGGTGGCCAAGTGCCTCCCACAGGTGTGAAAAACAACACTTACCCACACAGATCTACTGATGTGGAACGCTCTCTACTAAACATCAATAATTTAATTAAACATAGCAAAACAATGCTCTTAATTTCATATAATTATTATATTAAATGTCATTGTTCTATGTGATATATTATCAGGTGTACAAGGGGCACTATATCAAATTAACTACGACATACTCAAGTTCATCCTGGTTAAATGCATGAAATTAATGTTTGTAACCAAGTAACTTCAAATACAAATTCTCTAATAATTCTTCTTTTTAACGCCTATACTTATGGTAATATAGTTTAACAAAGAGTTCAACGTGTAATAAATTGTAATTCACCAAGTTTGTACTTATTTCCATTTGTGAAAGCTTATATCCCATGTGGTAGGCTATATGATAGGAAATAATCTCATTGCATCTCTGAAATTTCGGCATGTTATAAACACACTTAACATACGTAAGATATGTCATTTTCTCTTGTGTATACAAAGATCAGAATTTATACAAATTAATGCCAATAACATACGTCATAAAGGTTATGATGTTGCTAGGCTTGCCGTTAAAATCACTTACTCTTATGTGTTTACATTGCAATAACCATGAGTTTGCGCTTACTTATCTAAAGCACTTGTTTTCTTTGCAATATACGACATACGATTAATTATCTCAATCGTCTGTTTTCATAGCATTAACTACTCGGATGCTCAGAGTTCAGTTATCATGATCGTTTGTTATTGCAACAATTTAATTAACGGCAATCAGGTAGCTTAATCATTTGTTTGGACTGCAATATAGACTAAGAGGTCACACAGTATTAGATACTGTAACAACACTATGTTATTATTATTTTTTGGGGTGATATTTGATGATCAACATTGATATTCTCATAGTTTGCTTTATTTATAGACCTTTTCCCTTATTTTTTTATACACAGGTCGGTAATAGTACATTTAACTTGTCACCTTGACAATTTAAGCAAGGCTGCTCTATAAACATCGTCTAAGGTGAACACATTACTATTGATGTAAAAATAGTAATGTTTTATTACATTACTTTTGTTTTTTATTAGAGCCGTTTTTATTCCGTCAAAATTGAGCCCAATGACCACAATGTGCCGCTGACCGGGAGTTAGGGTGGGGAGTGTCTATCCAGCAGTGGCTGACTGATAGGGTGGGGTACAGTGGTGGGGTGCACTGTCCGCTAATGTGCCGACCGTTCCGTAAATGTGCCGTCAGAATGTGCCGCGTTTTAGGTAGTCCCCATGATAAGGTGCCCCAAATAATAGGTGGCGCCATGCCCCTTATGAATCCTAGATGAAACACTGCAGATGACAAAATAATTTCGGCCTTCCACCTTTATATACATGTAGTGTATGTCTCACTATATGTGGAAAAGGTGGGTGGTAATTCTGAATGCAAACGTTGTTTTATTCCTACCAGTTAATCGGACAAATAATATATTACCACGGGAGTAAAAGCAATATGCTAGGGTTTTAGGTCCTGAATATATTCCTTTTTGACGACACTATCGCAGCTCTACCGAATGGGACGGATCGTTAGAGAGGGATTTATTCCATTTTAAAACTGAGGAAGAGGCATTGTTACTACCAAATTGATACCTTTCCTTGCTTTTCCTCAGACCTTCTTCACAATTCCAATTGCCAAAATATCGAAAATGTATTATGTACTTGTACATGTATGCCCAAATATTTGTATTAGTCACAATAACATATGGACATAATCACTATGAGATATATGTGTTCCGTATATTTTGTCACGTCTTACAATTTTCTTCATTAATCAATTCCGATGAACTACCGTTATTATGGTGTGTGTGTTGCCATCTGGTGAGGTGTAACCCCATAATTTATTACATGTATCCCGTCATTCTCGGACCATCACATGACAATTTCGCCAAACAATTTTTAAATCCTTTCCATTCTGACTACCGTTTGAGCACAGCCAGAAGCCGTCATCAAGTTTACTTCGACCAACTTATAGTGGTGAGTTTTCAAGTACACATGTACACATGTATAGGCCTAGTTGTTTTGTATTTCAAGCAGTAGTTACTGGTTAGCCGTGTAGTTAAATTAATCAATAATTAATATATCAATAAATTAAATAACTAATTTATTTAATTATTAGGAATTGGTTTTGTTTGCCGTCTCGCGATTAATATCGCTTTTCAAATGAAATACATTGGATGATAGTAGTTTTATAATTCAGTTTAATAAGAAAAGTGTTGATGGTTTCAATTATTATTTAGGTGACGTAGGTGTTTACAACGACGTTGGTGAAGAGTGGTTGTAATATAATGTATACAGGTGCAACGTTGATGCTGGTCATAAAATGAATCGGGCTTTAGACCACTTCTGTGCACATACAGGCTAAATTGGGCCAGGAGAACCTCCTGAGGTTGATGGGATGAGTGAGATGACGATAACGATAACGATTTTTTTTTATTATAGTGACCTGTGTTACAATGATTTTGTTACATCAAACATAAATTAAACAGTTTTAACACCCAGCCCAATGGGCTTATAAGTCACTTTAAAATATAATCATAACTTTGTGTACTTGTAAAAAATACAGATTTGGCAACACACTGAGACGCAGTAGCACTGGAACCATTCCCAAGTTGGCCAACCTGAAGAAAAAAAATGCAATACCCCGCGTCTCAGCGTATTGATATAATATTTCATATAGACATATATATAGTACATATATACAACATTACATTGCTATTATAAATATTATAAACATGAAAATTCGTAATCAATATAATCTGTTGAACATTTTATGAAACATACAGTGCTTCTCTGCGTTTTTGAAATGCTTTAAATGTATATATTTAGCCAATGGACGGACGGCCTGCTGCATAAGAGCATTCAGCTTTGCTACATTATCACCTACGAAATTGGACAAATATACCTCTAATAAATTCTGCCTCTCTATATTGTATTTCGGGCAATGTAAAATAAAATGAAACTCATCTTCTACAGACTCTTGGTCACAAAACGTACATTTTCTCTCACTGAGTGGCACATTTTTGAAACGATCTGTCTCGACTCCTAGAGGAAGAATACCGCACCTAAATTGGGCTAAATAAGATATTTCCTGACGTGAAAGATTAAAAGCTATGTAATTCTCAAGCCCGTAATTAGTTTTGACACTGCCCCCAGACACAGGATTCGAAATTCAAACCCTGAAGATCTGAGGCCGAGCACGCTACCTCTCGGTCACGGAGGCTCCTCACAATATTGATGCTGGTAATGTGTCAACAAGGGTGTACTTAGATAAAGTGTTCATGTAATTGTCTTTTATCAAGTGTTTATGTAGTTCATAAGAATAAAAAAATCTTTCAGTCGGATTTACCGATGTTATAAATTAGGTCAAAGTGCTGGGTCAACTTCAAGGTCAAGGTCCAAAAACCTGAAAAGGCACAACTAGGGACCTTAGAGAACATGTATGTGCAATATGACTGTCATCGGCCCAGTACTTTTCGAGATCTGCTCCGGAAATGAAGTGCGCGTCAAAACGTCTAAATAGGTCATAGTTCTGAACCAGAAGTAGGTCAAAGTTCAAATACCCCAAAAGGCACAACTAGACCCCCTAGGGGTGTTGTGTGTAAAATTTGAAGACAATCGGACAAGTACTTTCAGAGATATGCTCCGGAAACGAATTGTTTACGGACGGCCCAACGGCCCAACGGCCCAACGCCGTCACATCATCATTTTCTCCTCTGTAACCTTGCGTAATGAATTCAGATAAAAAATATTTTAACCTGTCCATTAGCCATCTGGAAGTAACCCACATACCAAAAATTGTTATCCTAGCTTATTTTCTTACAAAGTTATAGGCAAAAGAAGAGGCCAAAAAAAACGGAGGTAGAATCCATAGCTCCCTTCGTCTCACCTACGGTGACGGCGGGAGCTAATTATATTTAGTAACGATGTGATAAATATGCGACATCATTAATATTGTGAATAACGCTTTAGAAAGGTGAATAATTGTATACATTTATATTCTTATATTTTCACTATTTGATCTGTAGGGTTTCACTTGGGATGGATTGATTCGTGACAATAAAGCGATTGATGTCTGAAAATTGGTTCATTGTGTCCCTGGCTCGATATGCTAGCGACCCGTATTTTAGCAGGCCCTACTGAGGACTCATAACGGTGATAACCCTCTGGTACCAGGTTACCCAACCTGCTGTCGCCAAACACCATCCGACGACAGAGTAACGCCCTACGACATATATGATTAATAAATAAATCTTACACATATCAGTCATTTCAGAAACACTTTGTGATTAGAGGCATTTGATCAAGCGGCACCCCGAGTGGAAGTGAAATGCTCAAACCTAATACAAACATGGGATTTTACCTGCTCTTCGTCTAACCATTGAACCGCTTCACATTTTCACTCACTTGAAGTTGTGTGTCGCTACCACGACCCACAATTTCAAGTGGGTGAAAATTATGCAATTTTTTTTTAATTAGGGACCAAGCATTTGCAAATTGTGGATGTTTAAACACACATTTTGTTCCCAATAACTGCGATTTAAACGACTAATAAAACGACTTAACACTGATTAAACAGACATACATACTGTATAGTTGGGCTTATTGGTTTAACCCTTTCAAGCCTGAATTTACTATTGTCATCTTCATCCACTACAAGCCGCGAATTGCTGTCGCAATTCTCGACTTGTAGTGGATGTAGATGATTTGATGTGGTTTAAAAATTAAAGAAAATTTTTATGTATTGATAAACCAATTTCAAAGAAATTTTAATTCTAAAACCCTTAGTTGTAGGAAAATTAGGTCTGTTTTCAGGGATGTAAGATGATGCTTTGATGCATCGTGAGGGTTAAAGGGGTTAAGGGTTAATGTTGAGGTTAATGTGTTTGCAGACGTTGTTCTAAAATTAACATGACTAAACAACACTAAACCGATACATGTATGATGTTCGCATCTTCCCTGGGCAAAGTTTGTAAGCACGGGAGCACGTAGACAGCGTGACTGGCCGAAGTGAAGATGGGTGTTTGTAGTAGAAAAGGTAACGCGAGAGAATGTCGTAGACAGTTGGCATAATTCAATAGTGTACCACCGTCTGCAACGATGGTCCAACATCACAACAACATTTGGCCAACGTCTAATGGAAGTTTCGTCTATAGGGTGATGGTGGCTTGTATGAGCTTTTCTGCTAAGGTGTATCAAATGACCTTCATACATGGAATCATCATTCCTCTTAACCAGCAATGTAGGACACTTTGTAAGTGTACACGTACATGTGTAGTTCCATTTTAGTGATCATGTCATATATTTACACATCGTGATCTACCTGTCTACAGGAAAGGCACAATCTAATGATTCAAATGACTTCATAAAATAGTGTTTGTCTGATGACGTTGAAAATCAGATACCTAACACGGTATGTAATAATGTTGTACATATGTTGTACATGACTAGTTTTAATATTTTAGCTATCTCAACTCTAATGCTGATGTCTGCAGACCCACATACAATGAATAATCTTGTGTGTTTACGTACATATTTATGTTCCCTGGAAATAACTCAAGATCACATCATATTGTTTCAAGTCTAACAAGTCTAACGAGTTTTAACCCTTTCAGCACGGGGACCGTCTTTATACGTCAGAATATGACATCTGAGACATCAGATTCTTAACGTATAAAGACGGAGGGTTTAAATCATTTAACCGTTACCCCATAGCACCAACCTTACTCTCATTTTCATTGACTGCGACGTTTGAATTATCGCCGCGCAACAGCAACTCACACCTCACAATGAATGAAAATATCTTAATATTATAAAACCCCCAAGTATAATAACTCAAACGAAATGAAATGAATCGGGCTTTAGCCCACCTTTGTGCACATATAGGCTAAACTGAGCCATGCGAACCTCCTGAGGATGGTGAGATGAATGCGATGACACTGTCCTCAAGACACAGGATTCGAAATTCGAGCCCTGGCGGTCTGAGGCCGAGCACGCTACTTCTCGTTCACGGAGGCTCCCCACAATACTTTTACACGTGGATGGGGGAAGCAACATTTTTGTTTCTTTCAAACCGCCGAGACCGGGAACCGAACCCCGATATTTTATATGGCGGAGTATATCACTTTTTATTTGATGAATCTTATTCAAATAATATCATGTGGTGCCATGCGACGAGGGGGTTTGAAGGGTTATAACCCTTTAACTTGTTTAAACCCTCACGATGCATCACACCATCATATTGCATCTCTGAAGAATGAATTAATTTCCTAAAAGCTAGAGGCTTTATGGAACTGTTTAATAATAACTTTTTTTTCATTTGACACCCACTTTAAGTCATCTTCATCCACTACAAGTCGAGAATTGCGACAGCAATTCGCGACTTGTAGTGGATGAAGATTACAATGGCTAAATTGGATGGCAGTACTTCCAACATTGTGACCTACAAAGGACCCTCAAATCAAACAAAAAGCTCATTTCCGTGAGACAGGATGCGGTTACATTGTTATCAGCACACACGCTTGACTTCATGATTCCGATTGTGCATACATACACGTAATATCACAGTAATATATATATGTACATGTAATTAAACTATTGTCGATTATGAGCAGTCATTGATACAAAAAATGTTGTGCAAGTGAATGCAAACCATTGGCAGTATCATCTGATCATTGCCATGAATTATTTTCAACGAGAACTAGAAAAACTTGTGCTGTGCAGCTATCTAGAACGAACGCATCCCCTCCACCCATTGTTTTGCTGAAAGTATTTAATTATACTGATAAATTTTACAATATAGACTCGAGAAATATAAAACCATCAACAAATAGAAATATCAAACAATAAAATCGGAGGGTTTCACACAGCCAATAGATACATATTTAATGCAGTTAATAGCAGATCGTTAACTCTAGCAAAACAATTGACCATGCTTAACCATTCAAGTGCCAACCACCACTCTGATTGTTATTAATACGTTTCACTATCCGATAAAATCAATATTGTGAATGAAATAAGTGTCTACAGATTCTGACGTCCAAATGCGGTCCTCGCGCTAACAGGGTTAAAGCTTAAAGAAAAACATTTAGGTGATTCCGCTTATTGGCTGCATTAAATGGATATCTTGACTGATTGGTTTTATTTATAAACGCAACAGCTCGCTAACTGCTCCGAGTCCCTCAGATTTTGTAGGATACATTATACCATATTTCACCATTTACATGCCCAGATCCATAAGTACACTAACAGTATACATGATATACATTCAAGGATTGTTATATCCAAATTATTGTATATCGAATTCCTATAACACAATCCCTATGCGATTTAAAGCATATTAATGAACAAATTTAGTTTCTGGGGATACAACATTCAATTTGCAAGTAGGTACAGTAAGTACTGTACTAATATAAATGAATACCGTACCCAGCAAATACAATAGATTGATCAGTCAAGTTTGATTATAGTTATATACTTATATAGTTATATACCAGTTATATACTAGTCATTATGTCATTGCCTGGTATTTCATGTATTTTCTCACATTTCTTTTTAATTTGAAATGCTGCACTTGCATCAGTAAACAAGTCTGCATGTCAAGAATTTCAGATTGCAGACATGTTTGAGATCCAGGTGATGCAGCAAGTATCACTAAAGACGCAACGTTGATTTAATGTTAACATTAAACATTAAACATGTTAAACCAGCATTGTGTCAGCGGATCGTGTTTGCTGGGCTTAGTGGACAAGGTCATAGTCAAGGTCCATCAGGACAATTGATAGGATTAGCGGCTGATCCACAACGACAAATGCACATAGTAGTCTGCCAGCTTTCCTTTTGATGATGACTAAACTTTGAAATCAGCAAATAATTTTCCTCACTTCAAACTGGAACGTTTAAGTCGTAATGAATAAACAGCACTTCTGAATTTTCTATAAATTTAACCCTTACAAGGCTGAATTATTTTTCCATTTGAAAGCATGATAAATGTGGTAGATTTTAGTTCTTTCCGGCTCATTTATGTTATGGGTCTACAACCATTATACAGACGTCAGATTCTGACGTACATAAATGTTTAAAAAGGGTCTCCGTGCTGAAAGGTTTAATACTACAGTCTATTCGGACAATAACACCATATCTTTGTTATTTCAAGCACCTGATGTTCTACATTAAATTATTAACTCTATTAGTTTTAACCCGCCTTAACTCATGGCAGTCTGGCCGTTTTGACATTGGACGTCTGTGTGGTCTGGCCATTTTTGTGATTTTGAAATTTTCATACTCTAGAAATTTAGAATGATGGCCTACATGTGTATGTATTTCCCATACACCACAGGAACACACAAAATATATAACTAGAATACACTTCATTTAATTGGCCTATGTGATGTTGCCACGGTAACCGCCAGCCATTTTAAATTGGCTAATTAGGTAGCAAATTTTGTTTAAAGGAACAACGTGGGATAAGAATTTTCAATATAGTCAATTTTGAAAATTTAATTTATATAAAGCTATATCATGTATATAGCCTACGGATCTTAACTGAAAGTACAAAATAGTCAAAGAACAATTTTAAAGCAACAAAAAAAGACTAGTTTTATTTCCAAGTCGTATTGCAACAAACAAGTCAGCAGTATACAGCACTTTGTACCACATATTGCCACGTCTTAGACAGTGGGATCAAAGCAGTCCGTGGATGGGGTCATAATGCTGAATAATATCACGTGGTCGCTGAAAGCCAATCAGCAGGACTATTCCGAGACGTTGGCCCAGCATTGAAACAACACGGATCAATGTCACATGTTTACTGATATTCCGTGCATATATACTGAAATGTCCAGGAATGTGACGACCCAGATTCTGTGTGTGTTGATTGGTCAGGGATGTCTATCTCGTCCTATGATTTGCTTAAGATGTGGGTTAGCCTATCTCAGAATGTTCTTTACAACAATTGTAGCTATGTTGTCAGAGGCATTTAAACCAAGGGCTAGATTTTCAAAGGCAATATATATTAATTGCAAAATATTGTATCGATATCATGATAGATTTGGTCTCAAGAGCAAAACATCTGTTAGCTTCCCCCAGTTTCAAACTCTCATTCTGGTGGTTTCTAGGATTATATTGGCCTAGTTTGATCCCAAGGTAAGCATTGTTCTCAGTAAAATCTACTGGCTTGTTCTCAGTAAAATCTACTGGCTATCTACAGGGTATAAATCAATAGTCCAACCCACAGCCCAAAATTTCGGGACCCCTAACTGTCGTAAAATTGGCGACGGAAATCTTAATAACTCAGCAAATACAGATATTCATGCTTATTCAAAAACAACGTTTGGTGGGTCTACTGTAGGCTATGGAATGACAGAAAACTGAACCTATGTGTTTTGCCGTATTTGAGAAGATGTGAGTGATAGTCATTTGGGACACACATTATACAGACAAAAAAAACAGTGCTCAGAATCCGTTTTGTGAACCATTTTAAAACATTATTGGAATGAGCTCCAATAATGTAAAAACAAAATCGATGTCATCCCACAGAGTTCCTTAAAAATGGTATTTTTTTAAATATGAAGAGATTCAGGAGTACAACATTATATATTAATTTGCATACAATATATTCAAATACATCACAGACAGATTTTCGAAGAAGCATTCAATAGGTCCATACAGGGTCATTCCATGTCAAATCAACCAACGGTGAAAAAGTTGGTGTCTCAGAAATCCACCAAATTTAAACTATTCACTCACCTGGTACTTGGAACATGTTTTCCAAAAAAAACTAAGCAACTAGAAGTCTGAAAATTTCAGTGTTGAGAGGTACAGTATGTATTCTGCATTAGATTGACAGAGCAAAATCAGGCTTTTTGGAGGAAGACAAACTACCCACCCAGGGCTAAGAAAATTGCCAAATATGCTCAATAGCTCGGAGCAACTTCAGAAGCCTATACAATGCTGACAGTGGTACATACAGGTCTACAATTTCTACTATGTATACTCTGGGTCACTAACAGCAGGTATTCAGTATGTTAGGCATCTCTGAAGAATAGTTTCTGAATAATTCTGCCTTAAAATTCACTTTTTTGTAATAAATCTTAAATTTTGGGGCCAAAATCTAAATGTTGCACCGGATTTAGGATCACCATTTATCTTCTGTGTATAGATCCATATCTTGTCAATCATTTGTGAAAAAATCAGAGTGGTGTTTTGGCTTGTTCAAGTTTTATCTAAGCTAGAAAATGACTGTTTTAGGGTTATTCGCGTTTCTCTAAAATCAAATAAATTACATGTACATCATTCATCCTACATGAGTAAACAGCTAAGACATGGTCAATATGAAACAAATTAAGCTGCATCATCATATTAATAAAATTATGTCTGTAATATGTTGATGTCAGCTTCAGTTTTCTCCCATGACATGCACCACTCTGCCATGCTCCGACCACGTGGATATTCCACAGTCATACCTGTTGACAATGATCAAGCTTGATCTCTGACGTTGTATTAGCCTACATGTATGACAGCGGCTGAATTGAGATGTTTAACAGTGAATATTTATGCAGAGATCTCAAAATGTTCCACCTCAGGACCTTGAAAAATGTTATTTCATACACATACACATGTAATGACATTACATATGTTCTCAGCTCAACGAATTTAACGTTATTATTATGGAACTAGGGCCAAAGGCCTCATGTGTTTGGGGCTGAGGGATTGGCCTATGTAGCCATTTCAATACAAAGACGAGGCGTTGAGCCAATGTTGGTTTAATGACGGCCCAGTGTTGTACACAGTAGATCAATATTGAAAATAGCCGAATAGTCGGCTCTACTGTTAGGGTAGGGTTTACACCATAGGGCTCATCCCGAATTACAAAACAGACACCCGAAACATAATGAAAATATAATATCACGGAAAAAAATCACATTGAAAAAAGTTGTGGACCATTAAAATGCTTACAACGTTCACTAATGATCACTTCAAATTCCTGGAATATTTGTTTTTATTTCACCCTTATTAATTTGCCACTCTCCCCTATGGCTGAATATTTTTTAATGCAATGTTATATTCCAGTTCATCATCAGTTAGGCCTATATCAGATATTTTTGTTAGTATTGGTTGTGGTTCCACATTTTTAAAACAACTTTACTGCCAATTTTTAATTATTATCATTGATTTAGTCTCTGGTAAAAAATAAACTGTTGAGTCCCAGCTGTATCTGAATTATTTCGTGTCAGTGGTTATACTGGAGGTCTATATATTGCACTGAGAAAATACGACGATTTTAAATAGGCCTTAAGACAAATAAATTTTGGAAATTGAAAAAGCGACCCAGTTTTTTATCCACTTGTTCTCAAGACTGAGTCTCAGAGATGATATCTCTTGAGAAATTATTTCGCCATCACCCAGGTAAATGATTCATGGTAATTGAGGAATAATCTTTATCCTGTGTTCCTTATTATTTTATTTTATGCAGCGTCAACTGCTTGGGAGAGCAGCACGCCCAACTCTAAGTCGTTGTCCGTTTCAAGCGATCCCCATAGCCTACTGTGTATTGTGCTTGTGGTGTGTTATAATTATCATAGGGTAGGATATAGTCTATGATAATTACTATCAATCTTAGCATATCTACTTTGGAACAATGTTGTTTCAAGGTATTCTATGATAATTATCATCAATCTTAGCATATTTATTTTCCATAACTTTGTTTCAAGTCTCGCTCAACGTTTCAATTATTGGCCAAGACTAACACAAAGTTGATATATTTTATCCTGTTTCTCTTCAAAAAACAATAATGAATGTTTGAAAAATCTCACACTAGTAAAGGGTGGACAGGAGAAAGAAGACCAGTCGCAACAAATTCCTACTTTTAGGTCGAATTTTAAAGATTTGCATTGGAAATATTTTGCTTCTGTCGCCACATAGGGGCGATGTGGCAAGCACTTGCCCAGTTCATTGTCTAATCTGAGTCTTTAATCTGTTAATGGCGCCAATGATGCATCCCAGACACCTTTATTTTATGGGAAGGGGTATATATTAAGGTGTGGAGGGGGCTGGAACCAACATGTCGGAGAATGGTAGATTAATTGTATGTACAATTATTGGTTGGAAAATTACCACTCTGGAAATTAAGGGAGGTGCTCGAGCACCGTGAGCACCCCCCTGGATACGGCCCTGGATATAGGCCTAATATGCAGTTGGCTGCGATAGCTGTCTGACGTAGCCACATTTTCATTGTATCCCATTATGATTGGGTTGAAAATTCACGATAAACAGATAGCCCTAGTGGCCAAAGGCTATTATTATCACCTCTTACAAGCCCCACATGATGTAGACAACCCTGTTATGTGAAGGTTCAATACATGATGATTGGGTCATCCCGCAAGTGACTTTCTCTTGTGATATTATCAGATTATCACCTCTGTCGCTTGAACCCAGCAATTCTTTTGATACTGGCTTAAAGTTGGTACAACGTCTGCGACGCTGGCCCAGTATTAGGCCTATATCACCATTGAGTCTGCTATTACATAGCAAACACAGCACATTATCCCTGTGTTAATGTGTGAACGCTGACCCAGCGTCTACAACGCTGGCCCAACATTAAACATGGTATGCACAGCAGTCTGGCAGTAGAGACTGCTTGGAGCATGTGGTGTGTGGCCTATAATAATGTAGTCTACGTCCCAGCTGACAGAGAAATTGAACCAATGCTGGCTTAAAGTTGCCCCAGCGTCGCATGCAGTAGGCCAACATTAAACCAGCATTGCATCAATGTCCCATGCTTGCTAAGACGTATGAACAGACTCGCAACGTGATTTAATGTTGGCCCATTGTCTGTGACATTGGCCTAACATTGTATTAGCATCGGGTCAACGCATCGTAGATGCTGGGTATGTATTCAGTGACTGGTGAGCTCCTTAACAAGAGGATGTGTTGACAAGAGATTGACCCAATGCTGTTTAAATGTTGGCACAGCATCTTCAGCAGCGGCCATCATTGGATCAACGCCTCGGGTCTGCTGGGATTGTGGGCTCGTGGAGGGGTAGTCAGACTGCAGAGCTTGGTCAGACTGTAGAGGTGCTAACCTCATTCTCCAAGGCTAATTAATATTCATGATCACCCAGCCTCTCACAAATAACCAAATATGGCAAGGGTCTAGGCTACTATGGATAATAAGGGACCATTTCAAAAGTCCATACAGTAAGATGTGAAACCGAGTGAAGTTGCTCTGTATTGTATCAGGGATATTTGACGCGACCCCCGGAAAGGCCCAAATAATGAATGAAATGCTCTAAACAAGACAATAAGGTGAGTGGGGCTCTCGCCCCACCCACAAAAAAAGCACACTGAAATAGAATAATCCACCCCTACTGTAATAGTAGAGAAAGTAATCTCTACTCACAACCGTGATTTTTGTTGCATATATTTTGTCCTCCCCCCATGTATACAATGGAGCATTACAGCCACCATTTCTATGAAATTGCTTAGTTCTTTTGGAAAACGTGGTGAATAGTTAACATTAAGTGGATTTCTGAGACATGAACTTTTTTGATCTCCCAAATATTGGTTGATTTGACACGGAATGACCCTACACACAAATTATTGGGGTAAATAAGTTATTACCATGGGATTTAGTAATCTTTCTAAATTCCATGAGGGCATACCAGATTTCATATTTTGAGATGAATCAAGTTAGAAACGGTGGTATTTACCATAAACCTGGTATTCATCTGAGCCTGGAGTTCTATTTTTAGCTCAGAAACATTATGACGCAGATAAATCACCGTTTTATGTTCTATGCTCCCCCTGCCGTGTTCATAGTTGCGCAAGTGATGTCATCTTGTGGATGGCTAAGCATTCTTGCCAGGGCTTGGACCTAGACTGCAGCGTCATAAATGCCAGGTCTGAGCTGGGCTCGGACTTAGACTGCTATGAGTTAATAAGTTATCTTATTTTAATTTTTTCCCACCAGTATCAACCAGGTTGGAGAGCATTACATGTACAATTGTGCGACAGGTTTCCAACATTACATGATACAAATCAATAGCCTCATTTGACTAACATCAGGTCAAAGAGTCATGACTGGTCATCTTGTTATAAGTGTTGGCTGACATCAGCTCGAAGTACGCATTACAATGAGGATGAAAATGGTCAAATATTAATTTTTATTAAAAAGTAAGTTATTAAAAACTCTAACATGATCCATAAAATCAATGAAATATGAACTTGGACGATATAATTATTCTTTCTCATTTTAAAGCAAAATGAAATAATCAAGCAATGAACTGAATATGAATTCTATCACGAGAACAATGCTTGTCTGAATGAATACAATAATGAACATTGATACTTAATATAACTAAATAATTAGAATGAACTTTGAATGACATAAGTGTCAAATCATCATAACGTCTCAATTTGTCCCGTGACCCATTATGACCAGGACACAATTCATTTTCAGCTATAAAAGTCTGACCATTCGAAAAAATTGCAACACATGCTGCTCATATGCATCAAGCACCATGCCCAAACATTTTGAATGTCGAGTATGTGGGCGGAAAGTAGAAGGATATCAAAAATTTTCTGAACATACATTTCAATGCAAAAAGCGAAATGTCGGTGATCAATGTAACACGTCGTCTTCAAGTCAACGTGTGAATAGACGGCAGCCTAAAGAAACAGAGTCAAAAAAGTTGCTTGATGTGCAAGAAAACGATATCACGTGCCAGGGACATGGCACGGCATATGAAGTCATGCAAGGGAATTCAAGCTGTTGCAACAAAAAGCAGTGGTAATCGGTGCGTTAAGTGTGGCAAAACATATTCCCGACCTGACAATTTGAAAAGACACTTGACGACATGCATGACAAGCAAAAATAATTATAAATGCAACAAATGTGAAACGACATTCAGCGATGTATACAAATTGACGAGACACGCATCGGTAAGTTTAATACTTGAATAAATATAAATTATACCAGTATAGATAATATACCATTTCACTGATAATAATAACACGTTTAAAATAATTGAAAGCAGATCTAATAGATAGTGATGTAATATAATGTTATATATTAATGAAACAGTAATATTTAGTCATATACATTATTTTATTTATTTATTTATTTTTCAAATTTTACAACATGTGTTTTCTTTTACAGATGTGTACAGCACGACACGCACAAGTACAGAGACAACACGACAATACAGATCAACGCTCCCATACATATACACGGGTAATTAACATTATATATATATATTTATATATTAAATCTTCATGAGGCAAATAAGATGTATTTGTATTTATGAACGATTGTAAACTAGAAGTTTAATAAAAAAAATATATATATATATTTATGCTTATATATATTTATGCTTGTAGGAGAACAACACGCAGCAGATAGTGCGACAGGTGCGATGTCAAGTATGTGGTGAAACTTTTGACAGTCTAAAACGACTGAGGGAACACAGATTGGACCAGCATATGTCAGGATCTGGTTCACGAACGGATGATCCCACTTGGTTGAATGACGCTTCTCCACAGTTACAATTGGTGTACAACAGACATCGATTTAGCATTCAGGCCGATCACGATACCACTGGTGAGTTAGAACATATATTTAACTTCCCAGTGGATAGTGATGACGATCTTCAAGAAACAGTAATAAATCATTTACAGTCACTTTATGACAGACAAGGTGTGTCATTTAGGTTAAATTTTGCTATGGGAATGATCTTAAAAAATATAGAAAGTGATGAAATGAGATACTTCATTCCGTACAATAATGCTAATATATTTTCTGAGCCCGCAATGATCAGAAACCAAAATGATTTGCGTCACGTTATTGACACTATTAAAAGAATTGCGCTAGCTGAAATTATGCTGCGTGATCGTCCTAACACCAAGTGGAAATTGATACGAATTACAAACATTCGTTTTGTTGTAACCATGGTAACATTAACCAACTTTCCACTTGGCTGTACAAACATTGTTTTACCTGAATTTCTCAATAAGAGAAGAGGCCTACGTTTTCTTGTATCTAACCCCCAAACTCGCGAGGTTTTCAATGATAACCTATGCTTGTTTCGTTGTCTTGCTGTACATAGAAATATACAAAATATTGAAAGGTCAGTAGAGATATACAGTCATCAGTGGTGCCAATTCAAACAAATAGCAAATGATTTATTTGAAGGTGTTTCTTTGGATGATCTACCTGAATTAGAAAAATTCTTTCAAATTAACATGTATATTTCTCATTTGAACGAAGATATAAAAGCCACCACTCTGTATGCCTCTGCTGATACATATCAAGATACTCTGTATATGAATGCTTGGGATAAGCATTTGATGTTAGTCACAAATTTAAGGGCTTTTTGTAAGAAATTTGTCTGTGACAAGTGCATTTATATGTGTAATGGTTTAGATAATTTGAAGCGTCACGTAAATACGTGTACTGGGTCGATTACCAAATTGAAATTCCGTGGCAAGTATTATAAAGCGACTAAATCTATTTTTACTTCTTTAGAAGAATATAACATTTAAGTTGATGACCCGTTTTATAGTTATTTCGCTGTATATGACTAAAAAGCGTTACTAAAGCCTGTCCATGATAAACAGTGGGTTTCTGAACATAAAGCGATAAGTGTATCTGTTTGTTCAAACGTGCCTGGCTTTCAACGCCACAATGTTTTGTTCATGAAAATTTAGACGAATCGCTAAAATTGAAAATGGATTATTTAGAAAAAATTCACGGTACAGCTGAAATTTTAACTGCTTTAAAATGGGAGCAGGTCAATGAACAAATAGAAAACTTAATAGTAGTTCAATAAAAACAAGAGATTAATCAGGTAGAGGATCTAAAAAAGCTCAATCAGATTTTAATGATTATATTAGTGTACTGCCAGTTATTGGTTATAACAGCAGTAAATATGATTTGAACTTAGTCAAACGAAAACTGGCACATCGATTGAATTTGGGGAGCAGTGGTTTTATAATTAAAAAACAAAATGCTTATACTTGCATATCAACACCAAAATTTAAATTCATAGATGCCACCAATTTCGTAGCACCGGGAACGAGTTATGACAAATTTCTACAATCGTATCATTGCTCACAAATGAAAACTTACTTTCCATATGAATGGTTTGACGATGAAGCAAAATTGACTCATACCTCCCTTCCTCCTTATGATGCTTTCTATTCCAAGCTTAAAGGACATAATACTCTAGAAGCTGAATATAACGCATACAAAGGTGATGGGCCTGTCCCAATGACTGGACATGAAAAATATATTCAATTACATGAAATTTGGAGGGAAAACAATATGACGACATTTAGAGACTGGGTAATTTACTATAATAATTTGGATGTGGAGCCGTTTGTGGAAGCTCTAGAAAAAATGAGAAGATTTTATATGAACAAACAAATTGATGTTTTCAAGCAAACAATATCAGTCCCTGGTATTGCTTGGATTTTATTTTTAGATCTGCTCGGGAAGCTAATGCTTCATTTTCAATATTTGACAACAAAAATAAGGATTTATACCATACTATTAAAAAGAACATAGTAGGCGGACCAAGTATTATTTTTTATAGACACCAAAAGGCGGGTAAATCTAAAATTAGAAACGAAAAAACTTGCCAAAAAGGGTATGACTGTAATGCGTTGTATTTATGGGCTCTAGCTCAACCTATGCCTGTTGGGCCTTTCATTCGTCGGCTGAAAGAGAACGAATTTAAGGCGGAAAAATCTGAGTATTACACGATGAGCTATCATTGGTTAAACTACACATCCAAAACACAAAATTTAAAAATTGATCATTACTTAAACAGTGGTAAAGAAACCAGAATTTTGGGCTTTCCTGTGGATGGCTTTGATTCAACTAGTCAAACCATCTATCAGTATCATGGTTGCTATTACCATGGACACATATGTAGACATGACGCAAATTCCAGCAAAATGACTTTACGACGTAACCAAACTAGCCAAACTACAAAATTATTTAGAAAAAATGGTTATAAAGTAATTGAGAAATGGGAATGCGAGTTCAAAATTGAAAGAAAACAAAACTTAAAGATAAGACAATTTATTGACAGTCAGCAACCCTCCTTTTTCCAGAAGACAAAATATAGAAAACAAACAAAAGACTCTATACTTTCAGCTGTGAGTGATGATACACTTTTTGGTTTTGTCGAGTGTGCTATTGCTGTACCAGAGCGATGGGAAGGACAATTTAGATCGGCGTTATCCCCTCAAGAATATTTTTCAGAAATGTGCCCTCTGTTCGGTAATGTAGACATTCCATTCGAGAGTATCGGAGATCATATGCAAAACTTTGTGAGAAGAGAACAATTATCAAATTATTTAAAGAAAGGGAAAGATGAATCTTCATTTAATTTCACAGTTCCGAAACCTCCTAGATTACTAGCAGGGGTTATGAAGGCAACCAAAATTTTATTATCGACGTCATTACTAAAGTGGTACTTGGAACATGGTTTGAAAGTGAGTAATATCTATCAGGTTATAGAGTTTAAAAAGGATGCCTGTTTTCGTCGTGAAGTTGACATTAATACTGCCAGTGACGTTATCGCTAATACTATGAAACTAATCGGAAATTCGGGGTATGGTAGTCTTATAATGGATGTAGAAAAACATCAACAGATTAAATATGCTAAAGGCGAAAACGAAGCTTATCTGTATGTGAAAAAACCTAATTTCAAAAAAGTAACCGAATTGGAAAATGACATGTTTGAATTTGAATTGCTGAAAAAGAAAATCAAGCTGACATTGCCAATTTATCTAGGTTTTCATATTTTACAACCAGCTAAATTAAAAATGTTTAAAAATGTATTTTGACTGTATTGATCAATTCTGTGATCGCAGTGACTTCCAGCTATGTGAAATGGATACTGATAGTCTGTACATGGCAATTTCTGCTGATGGTTTGGATGATATCATCAAACCCGAATTTTAAAATGTGTATTTCAATCAATTACGACACAGTTGTCAGGATACGGTAAACACCGAAAAATTCTGGTTCCCTCGTATTTGCTGTGAAAAACATAGAAAATATGATCGCAGAACGCCTGGCCTATTTAAAATTGAACATGTTTGTTCTGAGATGATTTCGCTTTGTTCCAAGTCATATGTATGTAAAGAAGATAATCAAGTTAAATTTTCCAGTAAAGGTTTGCAGAAAGATAAGTTGAGTAATGTGTTTGAGAAATTTCAATCTGTATTAACATCTCACGTTTCAGAAGGTGCAACCAACATAGGTTTTCAAGCACATAATAATACAATGTATACATATCAACAATTTCGAAACGGACTTTCTTATTATTATATTAAGAGACAAGTGTTAGATGACGGCCTAAGTACCAGACCTAGTGATGTTGAAATAAAATTTATTTAAACAAGTATTATATGAAATGTAACATTTTGTGTACATATATTTTTAATGTGACATTTGTTGTTGATAAGATAAATAAATAAGACACACACAATAAACTGATATTTTACACAATATTTTGTGTTGTTATTTATTCTGCTATAACATATATACATTTATTTATAACACTTTTATAAAGTCATTCACAACATTTTCAGTGCAATGTACTAGAATGTCAAGCATACTAATATGTCTGCATCTATAACACAGAAGATAAAGGCAGAATTTGCCACACGCATCAGATTCTGGTCTTTGTAGTCGTTTTGTATTGTAGATAGTTTGTATATTAAAAGACCATCCATAGTATTCAGGAGAGTTTCCTAACGAGTCCATAAAATCTAAGTATTCTTTTTCTACCCATAATGCTATCCAATGCTGTCCAGGTTCGTCTTTATTATCTGTATTAACAATGTATCCACCAGGAAGCAAATCTTTTGGTAGTTATCTCTTGCAAAAACTCCCCAGCAATCATTCTTCATGTGGAAATCACTTCGCATTCTGTGTTGTAGCTGTTTTGTATCCATAATTATACTCGTACGTTTCGACTAGAATCAATCTGTAGTATACTCGGGAATGTAGCCAATAGTATAAGTGTAGCATTGTGTGGTAAAGCTTTGTCAAAAACCATGAAAACACCAGATAGTTTAACGTTTCCTTTACCTTGTGGTGATAAGTAATGAGAATGGTTGTTTGGTGCAATACGGAAGGTAAATAGAGCATATCCACCTTTATATTCCACTCTTGTAATATCAATAGAGCCCTGATCAAAACTCTCAGCGAATAAGGTTTGATAAGCTTCTATAAAATTTTGATCGGAGAAGTTCATTTTCAAGGGCTTACCGGGTACAGACTCGTCATCCACACACAAAGACAGGTAATTTATGTCGTAATGATGAAAAAGATAGGGGTTTTTATCATAGGCTCCATTATATGCGTTTGAATCTACAATAGCACAAGCTACTTGCGAGGGAACACTACCTTGGAATATATCTTCAAAATTAAACTCAAAATGTCCGGCATTCAATTGATATGCCTTCATTTCAGTTTGATTAAATGGATAGGTTGCCGGTTTCAACTTAAGAGCAGCATCGTGCGCCAGAATGACAGAAGGAAGTGGAGTGACTTTACATATTTTTAGATAAGCTTCTACTAATTGTATTTTCCACCCATCAGATGGCGCCATAATACAAAACGCATCTCTTGCTTGAGTTAAAGTTACTTTCATTTCCACTCCATTTATTAAAAGTCGTTCTTGTTGGAAAAAATCTGACATAAGAGGTCCCTCGAGATCCACTGTACTACCTCCTACAAATAAGCCAAGCCTGTGAATATGTGGAAGTGGTGAAGTGGATTGAAATATGTCATTTCCAACGAAGCCATTTCAATTCCGATGTGTTTTCATTCGTTTTTGTCTGTGGATTTTGATGTGAAAGAATTATAGTTTCTTCTACAGATTTGTCTGTCTTCTCCTTCTTTGCGTTAGGAGATATCATTACACTAGCTACGGATGTGTCATTTTGTCATTCTTGCCATTTTTCATATGGTACAATAATCCACTTTTCTGTCATGGTATAATATGTTTGGTTTCTTTAAATATTTTCATAAAAACGTTAATTTTCCCTCTCAAAATTCTTCGTCTCTGTTTTTCAGTTTTTGATCGATATGATAATTGTCGTATAACAGTTCTGTGTCGTTTAATAATTTTTATTAAGGCGGTATCAATTTTCCCGTGTAATATATTGTAACAGAACTCGCCTATCGCTTCCAACTGCTCGTTAGTGATATGATACTAAACTTCTTTCATTTGCTGATAAGTAATACATAACAGAAATTTAAAAAACGAGAGTCCTGCCATGTCAACAGCTCCCAAGTCACTTGTTGAAATGTTTTTTTTCTTGACTAATGCTTTCCTTTTATCTTATAAAAACAGGTCATTTCATCCGGAAATATGTGAGTTCTCAACTGATACATTTTATTTGTTGATGCTTGTACATCGCATACTAAGTACCCATACGGTTTATTTGTCGCATCTTGGTATGCATTCATAAAATATCCTCTTTGCCCAGGAAAAATTTGTGAACCTAAAGTTTGTACTAGCAGTTTGTCACGTCTCATTCCAAATAGAATAATATAATGACAGTTTAGTGATATAGTACGTGCACATTTTCCTGGAGGTAATATTTTGAGCTAGAAATAGCACAGATATATTTTTATGATGACAATGTATTGTGAACAAGCTTAAAATATCCTTAGAACTACACGCTTCTTGCATCAGGTCATCTATTATTAACATCACGTGACCATCTGACCACTCTTCTAATTCATCTAATGTGGGGAGTCCTTTATGAAATTTAAGTCTCTCATTTTATCAAACATTGTTTGCCAGGCTCCATAACAATATATAATAGTACTGGGAAATTGTTTAAACATTTTTGCTCGAGAATTAATCAATGGTTCCACCCAATATGTTTTTCCACTCTGAGTCGGACCGGCTAAAAGCATGGTAGTGGGAGACTCAAACGGTATTGACATGATCAATGCTATAGATATACTGAAACCAAGTCATAAGTTGTAACTCGTATTTATAATATCATATTTTTTTTATTTTATTTATTATAAAAGGAAGGTTTTAACAATTGATACATATAAATAATGATATAAACTTATATATAGATATATAAATATATACATCCAACAAACGATTGTATTTTATTTAATTCATAGAATATCTATTACAAGAATGTGGGTTACATGTGCTGCATCGCAGGGCACCCCATTGATTCTGATAGTCGCTGTCCAGATAACAAGGATTTTCCTGACACTCCGCTGGTATGCTACTGGGGATTGTATCTACCGACTCTATGTACGCCAATCTTGCTTATGGAGACAAATTCCCCTTCAACCAGGTTTCAAGTCTGACATTTCCACTTCATTTTCAGGAGGAAAATCTGCTGGTGCGTACCACTCTTGTATGCTCACCCACGGCCCCTTTGTTGATACTGTTATGTATACACCTTCACCAATGTGAAGAAGATCTTCTCGCTCTCTCGTCACCTTCGCCATGTCTTCTTCCACTCTAGTGATATGTTGTAGTAATCGGCACTAATTCTGAGATGTTAGTCGAATACACTTGCTGGTAAAAATCAACGAGCCATTGCCAACATCTCGCTCACATTTTCGTATATCAATACCAGTCTTTTTGTTAAATTTCAACACTCTTACGTGTACATCTCGTTCTGTAGTCAATGTGAAGTAAACTTCATTTTTTCGGTATGCAGCAGCCATTGTAGTGATAGACTTACTACACAGCAGAGTACACTGAATATTTACTAATGCTTCTGCTTTATATAGGAAAATGGCACGTATTTTATTACATATGCACACAACTGCACACAGTTTAAATTAATGTCATGTCAGGACATCTAATTACTACATATGGTGACAATGATGGTGTTAATGATGATGACGAGTGGTATTTATGCCAAAGTTCATTTTGTATTCATTCAGAGAATCATTGTACTCGTCATAGAGGTCATGTTCAGTTCATTGTTTGATTGTTTATTCTGTTGCAGAGTTAATATAGTCAGAAACTATAATTAAATTGACCAAGTTTATATTACAGCGATTTTATAGATCATTTAAAGCTTTGATATTACTGCTTGAATCATTCACTTGTCTGTGTATCCATATTATCGGAATCTATTTTTATGCTTTTCTTTATTTGAGGATGAGGCAGTAAATATCCAAGAGAGCTTCCGAGTAAACTTGACCTTATGCAACAGGAATCCTGTTGTAAAATCAAGTTGACTAGACTTATCAGTATTACCAGAAATAACACTATTACTTGTACAAAAAATAAAATTTCAGGGTAATGTCGACAACGCTTCGTGTTGAAAACTGATGTGTGACTAAGTGGTACATCGATATTTCAATGTAGCATGAATCTGTTTTATGGTCATGTAGGGTCACTATTCATATTGAGAGGTATATTTTTAGTGATGATGTGACACTTTTAGTAATGATGTGTCATTCAAAGTCCATTCCTATTCTAATATTTTGTCTAGGTCATATGATATACCACCTCGTGTATTTATCTGTGTTCTGATGAATATTATTCATGCCATATAGAATGACAATTCAAGTTTTTGAATCCACCTCATCATAATGTTCTGTTTTTTCAACTGAAGGATAACTTGTGATAGGTGCTAAGATATCACTACAATGTTTGGATGTATACTCCAGTCTGTATGCTTCCAAAGCTGCAACTCGATTATTACTTATAGTGTCCATTTGTTTCTTTTGATATTGATTTAATTGACGTTGACATAAACTTAATTCTACAATCATTTCATTTATTAATTTAGTGGTTGCAATACAATTCTTGCATTCCTCCATGATGTTGTTGTGTCAGCTACTAATATGACTGTGTATCCATTATTGCTGTTGATATATACCACGCTGGATGGTGAGTGGTACTTATGTCAAAGTTCAGCACATTTTGACCAATAAGTGACTGTATTGCAACCATGTCTTTAAACCATTGTCATACTAGTGTAAACTTTTATCAAATAATTATTTTGAAGGCTGTTTTATTCGATTTTTTGATTTTAATCATCATGTTGTCGGACAAGTTGGAACGTGTATTTTAAATGATGACTAATAGTACTGTATAACCATTTTCAGTTTATAGTGATACTTACAATGTCAAAGTTCAGTTGGTCAATTATATACAACACTTAGCCAATGCATGGACAGAGTTTGTTAATTTGGTTTATTTTATCGGTCCACAAGTGCCTATGTTTAACCCTTGTCAGACAAATGTCGAGTTTTATTAAATAATTATTTTGAAAACATCTATTAGGGCTTGAACGATCTACTAGTGTTTAAAGGGTGCCTGAAATAGGACGCGCATTTTGAGAAAGTGACACTCAATCAAGTGCGCGCATTTTTACTCACTCACTCAAGTCGCACTCATTCAAGTGCGCGCATTTTTACTCACTCACTCAAGTCGCACTCATTCAAGTGCGCACATTTTAACCCTCACTCATTCAAGTCGCACTCACTCAAGTCGCACTCAATCAAGTGCGCGCAGCGCGCCTTACCCCCTCTATTCCTTCACGTAATACTACTACCGCAGACGATGGGCCGACATCATTCTGCCATAGGATCAATGCCTCGTGTTAGCTGAGATACAAAGCCTTCATAACCAGCCGCAGATCTAGATGGTGGATACTGGGTCAAATCGGCTACAGTAAAGTCTGATGTTTTTAAATATTATTTTATTTTACCGCATAGCGCGATGTATATCACTGTATGTGATGATTTACGATAAAATAAAATAAAGTCTGATATTGTCTAGTAGCATTTTGACTATATTTTGAAATGTCCATGAGATACCTAATAAAAAAAATGCAAATGTTTTTCAAGAAAATCACGAAAATCCAAAGAGCGAAAACGATGATTTACATCACTGAATTTGATGTCAATTCCTAGTACAATTTCTCACGGTCTGGGGAGAGCGTCCTAATGGCGGGCCAAAGGCACTGAAGCTGGCCCACAGTTAAAAGCACCATACCAAAATATAGTACTTTCTATTTTTCAAGTGAGTGACATTCTTCATACCAGTACCGATAATAAACATGACATTACATGCAGATATCATCCATATCACACAAAGTAATAACTTCTAGATATGTCTAACTGATATGAGACAATACACGTTATACTGTGAAATGTATCTATGATCACTTAAAAAAAACAATAATTTTAAAAGTCTTCCTATCTTTTTTCTATGATGACCGTTATCTGCCACTTGGTACTTTTAATGTCCTGATTATATAGACACTATGTCTTCCTCCGCTGTGAGCAGGTTTGTTTTGGTGGGGCAACAATTTACAAAAACAACAAACCTAAATCCTTAATAACTCAGTAACCGGAGCAGTAAAATAAAAAAATAAAACACTATTCTCCATGGATTAATCGTTTGAATAAAATAAACAAAACAGTTATGCAGCTTTATGTAGCACTAAATAATAATCATTTATGCGAGATTCTTGAATTCGGGAATTTTATCTCTGTGAAATTCACGAAAATTAAAACTTCACGAATATTATCAAATCTACAGTATGTATACCATGGACATTACAATGATATTGTTTAACTCAGTTATTTATCAGATGTTTTTTTGCAGAAAAAACATGCCAGATATTACTTAGTGGGAAACCACACATGCTGCAAATTTCATACAGCAGTGTAAGGGTTAAATGAGGATTTACCGGTAGGTTTGATGGCTTATATCATGGTGACATGGCTGACCACAAACCTTAGGGTATGATTACGATTATCCGTCATTATAATTATCGATTACGATTATGATTATGATTACATGTCATCAAAAATTATCGAGTACAATTTTGATTACACTTTATTTTTTCGATTACGATTATGATTACAGTCACGATTACAGGTGATTAAAATTATCTTAGAAATTCTTATTAATAATAATGACTCGAATAATAACAGCTCTACAGTATACATATATAGGCCCTACACATTGTACATTCACATTGTCTTACGCATATAGCAGATTAGACAAATAGCAGCTGCTGCAATTAGCAGTCGCGCCTGATTGCTGTGAAAACAGTTGATCATCGCGAGGAGCATCCTTCCTATTATATAATATCTATAGGGCCTACCATCTTGAAAACGCGAGATGCTGATCCAATATTGTTGATCCAATATTGGCCCACTGTTGGGACATCAGGCCAATATTGGATCGATAAGCTGTGTTGGCTGGGCACCCTTGTTTCCTAGGACAAGCAACACGGGATGTACTGTTTTGAAGGTGATTTAAACATTGCTCCCTGCCCCATGTTAGCATTTAGATATAGATCTTCCAATATAAATTGTGATAATAATATTGATATTTCACTGATAAGCATCAGGTTAAGGTTATCGCAAAATATACATATAGGCTAATTTGAAACCAAATTGTAGCTATAGCCATACCTTTAATCTTTAAAATAAAACAAAAATACCCAGAAATATATATTATTATTGCTTCGGACAGTTTTAATTGGCTGGGAGCGTCAAAACAATAAAGTATTCACTTAAATATAACAAGACTACATAAGTCCAGGAGCTCCCGCTCCGAATTAGAATTTGATTCAAGCAATTTTGTTTAAGGTTATTCATGTAGTCCTAGGCTAGGTCAAAAATCAAGACGCAAGACAACTAGGTCTAAGAAGCTCAGTCTAAGAGTAAGATAAGAACTAGACAGTCTGTCAGAAATTGCAAACCTCCATTGAAATTAATGATGCTAATCAACATCCCAGTAATGGTCTACCTATCTGGCACGGTTTACCCGATATCAGGCCAATCGAGGTAACTAATAGCTGATTTACGGTCACTTTGAATTCGATATAGTTGAACTAGTTGAAAAATTTAAGGGTGCATCCTCCCCCGAAACCTCAAATTTTGTTTTATAGTAATGGACTAGCATCTAACACAGTTTGCAAAATATTGGGCATGTGAAAGTAAATAATGGCCGATAGGGGGCCATTTTGAATTTGATCAAGTCAGAATTTTTCAAGATGCATCCTCAGCTGAAATCTCACATTTCATTCTTTAGTAATCGTCTAGCCATCTGGCTCGGTTTACCAAATATCGGCCATGTGAAAGTGAATAATGGCCAATCGGCGGCCATTTTGAATTTGATCGAGTCTAAATATTTCAAGATGCATTCTCTCCTGAAATCTCACATTTTGTTTTATAGTAATGATCTAGCCATCTAGCACGGTTTACCAAATAACAGCCATGTGAAAGTGAATAATGGCCTAAAGGCGGCCATTTTGAATTTGATTGAGTCGAAAGTTTTTAAAAGGCATCCTCTCCCGAAACTTCAAATTTTGTTTTAAAGTAATGGTCTAGCTATCTAGCACGGTTTACCTGATATCAGGCCTATCGAGGTAAATAATGCCGATTGTCGGCCATTTTGAATTCGTAAGTTAAAAATTTTCAGAATGCATCTTCCCCCGAAAACTCAAAGAAAACACTTTGTTTTATAGTAATGGTCTAGCCATCTAGCACGGTTTACCAAATATCGGCTATGTGAAAATGAATAATGGCCGAAAAGGCGGCCATTTTAAATTTGATCAAGTCAAATTTTTTCAAGATGCATCTTCATCTGAAATCTCACATTTCGTTTTATAGTACAATTGTCAGACTGTAGAGGTTCAGATTGATACTTAATGGTCTAGCCTTCCAGCACGGTTTACCAAATATCGGCAATGTGAAAGTGAATAATGGCTGATAAGCGGCCATTTTGAATTTTATCGAGTCAAATTTTTTCAAGATGCATCCTCTCCTGAAATCACACATTTTGTTTTATAGAAATGGTCTAGTCATCTAGCACGGTTTACCAGATAACGGCCATGTGAAAGTGAATAATGGCCGATTGACGGCCATTTTGAACTTGGTCAAGTTGAATTTTTTCAAAATGCGTCCTCTCCTAAAACCTTACAATTCGTTTTATAGTAATGGTGTAGATATCTTGCGGTTTTCATGATATTCCGCAATATCAGGCCTGTCAACAGTAGTCAAGGAGAATAATGGCAGATAGGCGGCCATTTTGAATTTAATCAACTTGAAATTTTTCAAGATGCATCCTCTCCCGAAACCTTACAATTCGTTTCATAGTAATGGTGTAGATATCTTGAGCGGTTTTCATGATATTCCGCAATATCAGGCCTGTCGAGGTGAATAATGGCCGATAGGCGGCCATTTTAAATTTAATCAACTTGAAATTTTTCAAGATGCATCCTCTCCTGAAACCTTACAATTTGTTTGATAGTAATGGTGTAGCTATCTTGAGCGGTTTTCATGATATTCCGCAATATCAGGCTTGTCGAAGTGAATAATGGCCGATAGGCAGCCATTTTTAATTTTATCGACTTGAAATATTTCAAGATGCATCCTCTCCTGAAACCTCACAATTTGTTTTATAGTAATGGTGTAGCTATCTTGAGCGGTTTTCATGATATTCCACAAAATCTTTCAGTCGGATTTAGGGATGTTATAAATTAGGTCAAAGTGCTGGGTCAACTTCAAGGTCCAAAAACCTGAAAAGGCACAACTAGGGACCTTAGAGAACATATATATATGTGCAATATGTCATCAGCCCAGTACTTTTCGAGATCTGCTCCGGAAACTAAGTGCGCGTCAAAACGTCTAAATAGGTCATAGTTCTGAACCAAAAGTAGGTCAAAGTTCATATACCCCTAAAGGCACAACTAGACCCCCTAGGGGTGTTGTGTGTAAAATTTGAAGACAATCGGACAAGTACTTTCAGAAATATGCTCCGGAAACGAATTGTTTTTAGACGGCCCCTTGCCGTAACATTATCATTTTTTCCTCAGCGACCTTGAGTATTGAATTCAGAATAAAAATATTTCAACCTGTCCATTATCCAC
The DNA here is from genome assembly GCA_964017125.1 of Flabesymbios commensalis. Taxonomy (NCBI): domain Eukaryota; kingdom Metazoa; phylum Annelida; class Polychaeta; order Terebellida; family Flabelligeridae; genus Flabesymbios; species Flabesymbios commensalis. The sequence continues at coordinate 44,097,172 of OZ024912.1, read as the reverse complement.
CTGGAACTAACCCACATACCAAAAATTGTTATCCTAGCTTATTTTCTTACAAAGTTATAGGCAAAAGAAGAGGTAAAAAAACGGAGGCGGAATCAATAGCTCCCTCCGTCTCACCTACGGTGACAGCGGGAGCTAAAAACATTGTTGAAGTCTCTCGTAAGGGGTTAATCCAAGTGACCACACGATGATGTTAATCATGTTAATCGCAAATAACCGTTTACACTCTGGAGATGTCTGCCTACAGCAATATTACAACTTATTATTTTATTGTACATTTTTAATTGACTGATATGGTTGACGGGCCTCACAGAGGTCGTCTCGACCTGTTCCCGTCAACCAAAGTTAATACCCAGAGATAATTTTACAATGCAATGGGTGCTAGGTTTATAAACGTGGCTATAGTCACTCCTCACTAGGTATAAATTCTCTACAGGTCTATAGTCAATAAGGTTATCCTCCTTGCTTTATACTAGTCAACTATAGGTGCGAAGGCGGAGGGAGGGAGGGTGTAGCATGCTTGGCGACCCCCACAAAAAATAACTGATTCGCAAGGGCCATCTAAAAGTTGTTTATGTAGTGTTCATCTACAGTCACATTAGCTACCCTGGAAACGCATTAAACGTGGGACTCGATCCAAAACTGGCCCAATGCCGGAGCAGTGTCTTTGACGTTGTACCCACATCAAACCAACACAAGCTGTATGTATTGAGCTAGCTGATAATCCACATGTATAAATATATATGCATTTACGCATGGGGCTGAGTAAAAACGCACACACATATATGCCTAGTACATATGTACATAGCGAAATTTACCAAACTGTTCTAAATAATTGAATTATTTTTTTTTAATTATAAAAATCGCTTCAAGTGATATATTATTTGTTGTGATATAAACACAAAAAAACATGATTACGATTGAATATAATTATGATTACAGTGCTTTTAGAATATCGATGACGATTATGATTACGATTACAGGTCACATTTTTTTCTCGATTACGATTATAATCATGATTACAACACATGACCTCTGACGGCCATCTGAATATTGGTAGCATTTTTATAAATTCACCTGCACATCCATCTGAATTTTGGTAGCATTTTTGAAAATTAACTTGCACATCCCATGATTTGCTAGGAATGTCATGTTGAAATTAAAAAAAAAATTGACCAGTAGTTTTTGAATTTTTGCGCCCACAAGAAAACGTGACGCCGGACAGAATCCTGGCGCAACTAAAATCCCCCTTCCCCTACGGGCGGGGGATAAAAAGCATGTAGCAGTGACTTACCTAGTTTAACATGTCCTTCATCAGTCAGGAGTACATTGCCAGCTTTTACATCTCTGTGAATTATGTTCTCCGCGTGGAGATAGAGGAGAGCTTGACAAATCTGCCGGCAAATGTAGCGGATCTGAAGTTCATTAAGCCCCTTCTCAAGGTCCATCATGATGGTGTCTACAGCACCACCAGCACAAAATTCAATGTACATCTATAAAATATCAAATCACAACAACACCATGATAGTAACTAATCAATGGCGTTCTCAACCCTTAGAGTGCGGGAAAGACTTTAGTCAACAGAATTTGACAGATTCAGATCCTGACGACTCAAGTCTATCTCCGCACTGTAAGAGTAAAAATATTTCTAATGGCCGTAGACCCATAACATAGGTGTACAGTATTCAAATGCATCGAGAAGAACTGACTAACACAGTCATGATGATTTCAAATTGAAAAAAACCCTTTGATTTCCATGATTTATACAAAATTAATTCGGCGTTGTAAGGGTTAACCATGGTAACCCTTGCTCTGTTAGGCCTGTGTAGGGTTTTAAGCCAGTTTCCAAATGCCACTGAAATTATTAAAATAATTTGTGGCAGATACTCAGTTATTCAAACATTTTTTTTTGGCAAGCATCTATTTTTTTCATTAAATAAATTTGATTATCTGACAACGATAGCATTGTAGAGTACACTGTACAAAATAAACTGCCAGTGCAACAACACATAACACCATATTTAAATAGAAATACTTAGTATCATCTGAAATTGAAAATTGTGTCAGCAATTCCAGATTCAAATGAATGAAAAATAGTAGCAAACAATTCAGCAAGACAACGTATTATGATACCCTCAACACTATGTAACTCAGGTTAAGTATTAATTACAGTTAAACATATATACAGGTACCCAGTGTACAGGGAAGTTTATACTTAGATCTGTATCTATAGTGTTGAATGTGTTGCCTGAAGCATGTTCATTTTCATCATTTGAACCCAAATGATACCAATTTATACATAGATCTATTATGTCTATAGTCAAAAGTTTAAGCTATATACAAAATTATCATTATATTATTTCATATTTCAAAGTCATGACATGTAAAATAAAAGTACATGTATGTAAAATTACATGGTAAAATTATGAGAGAAAAATGAAAGTACCAAGCTCAAGCTCGACAGCACCAATCACTTTTAAAGTCTTACTTTTATTCACTTCAAGATGAGAATTGCTGTCGCATTTCCACACCACAGGGTGAATAAAAATATCTTGATTTAAAAAAATATATGTGTACAACTTAAAAATAATCATGATAATAGCTTAGAATGTCTTTAATTTGGAATAGTAATTAGTAGAAGGAATTTCTGTTATCAGGTTATAATGCTTCTTCATACATACCCACAGCTTGTTCGAGAAGAAAAAAGTTTCATGCATCCCAACGACATTGGTATGTTTACACTCCGATAGGATATCTATCTCCACAGTGTAATCAACAAGGTCCTCTTCATGTGTTATTTCAACTTGTTTCAAAGCAGCAAAGGCTCCTGTTTCTTTGTGCCGGGCCTAGAAAATGATTACATAGAATTAGATTCTCTACATATTTAGAAGCACTTTTAAATAGAAAATATGATTAAATTTTAGGCTATTATACTGAAATTTCATCATATTTTCTGTGCTCTGTGATTTGCAAAACTGCAATCTCACATCACCATTGATCACAGTGAATGCAAAAATTAAAATTTTATCAATTATAATCATGATATTATTCTAAATATAATCATCGAGTAACTAATTTGTTCAGCATCACATAGCGTAAAGCTACGCAATGCTGCCCATTTTGTAATTAAATTGTCATTATTTTGATCAGTAAATTATTTAAATACATCAATGCTAAGGCTGTACATGCATGTAAGATGATTCTTAGTTTAGGGGTATGAATTGTTGACCCCTATCCTGACTAAAGGTTGTGTCTCTCTATCGCGATCCACAATCTCAAGTGAATGAAAATTACGCATATGTGTTTGATTCGAAATCAAACATTCACAAATATTGTTGTTTAAACAGTCATTTTATTTCTAATGATAGTGCTTTAATTTTCTGAAAAATGAATTAAAAATAAGTAAGTACTTCGTGATTAGCAGGCAAAGGGTTGATTAATCAACAATTCTCAAAAAAATCTACCACGTGTGTCATTGTCAATATTATACATGTACATGTATACATTGTATGGTCTAATTTAACCTGATTTAATTTTATTGAATTAGTTAGGCTCAAATCAAAATATACCATAAAGTGTCACCATGTTCATAAGCAGATAAAGGGTTATAAACTGATAAAAGATACTCTATGGGGACTTGTCAGTAATTAGATAAGCTATTTAAAATAAAAATGAATAGTTGTCATGATCATTTTTTTTATCATGTATGCTTGTCTGTTTATAATCTGATAATATTTGATAATGTATTGTATAAATTTATTCCAATAAACGCCTCAGGCATTTATCCGAAATTGCAACCTACCCATACACGCAGTTTGTAAATACAAGCCCACCGATACAAAAAAGGACCAGCCACAAGAAATTTTACTATTCCAAGTTTATATTTGCTTCAATTTTGCTTTAGAATAAATTATTATTTCTGGTATTAATATATTAATCGACCCCACAGCCGTGACACCAGAGAAATCCCTGAGGTATCATTCAGTATCTAGAACGTAATATACGAAAAACGGCCGATCTAAAGTTTACAGGCATTGACTTCCATCCTGGAAGTCGGTCTATTGCTGACTATAAAATGTGTGTTTTTGGCTGTTTTGTTTAGACTCCCCTACTGTAGGTAGCATTCCACATTTTGTCATAATACTAATTTCTTTGCATGCTTACTAAACAACATCTTAATGATCTAAATCTAAAATTTTGGACAAAAAAAAATATTAACAAAAAAAGTCATGTTTTTTTGTTTTTTGAGGTACCCGGTACTATTATTTTGCATCTTAATTTACGCCTTCACCATGTTCATGTCTAGCGCCTATGCACCTACAATTATTCTGTTATTTTAAAATAAAGGTTGTATTTGGAGAGACCACAATTGCCATCATTTTGGTACCGGGTACTTAAAATGGGACAATAGACCACATATTGGCAAGTTGAAGGAGGGCTGCTATATGATGAATGCTTTTATCCTGACTGCTATCATAAAACACCCCCCCCCCCCATTTTACCCTATAAAATTGACAAAAACTGACAAAATATTTAACCGATGAAGTTAAAAAAAAAGCACTCAACCATTGCCATCAGGGGCACAAGACGCATCTTTTGAGCTTATTATTGTGCCTTGATCGGACAACTTCGATAACTTCTAAATGAAATTAATGCAATCTAATACCAAAAGCCTCAATCAACAAGGATCGCATGATTTTCGGCGATTTCTCTATCAATTCTAAACCGATTTCCTTGAAATTTTGCATAGGCCAAATCCTAACAGCCCTCAAAATTTCGTAAATTTAGAGTTTCTCAAAAGTGAGACCACGGCATTAGACTTGTAGTTTTAAATTAAAAGTATGACGTACCTCTATAAGTGTTGTTTTACAATCAGGGTACCCACTGTACTTATATTAAAGATCACTAACAGTTACAATGTTTACACACTCCAAGATACTATTAAGGTAGAATAACCTGGATGAAAAGCAAAAAGTTCTAATTTTTCATGATATTTGTAAAAAAAATAAAAAAAATTGCATTTTTTAAAGAAAAGTAATGTTGCATACAAAATCTATTAAACTTTACAGGCTAATTACTTGGAGAATACTCGAAGAAAACTTAATCCCGGGTATGTGGTATTCAGTGATATACTTTCTCAGTTCTAAACGATAAAAAAAGAGCAGATTTCTAATTTTAGTGCTGAATTACGGAGACCTACAAAACGTGTAAAATGTCCGTCAAAAAATGTTCTTTCCGAGACAATGAGTCTGTCTGTGTTAATAAAAAATATTTAGATAAACATAATATGGCAAATGAGACATCTTTGTATTGTATATTGAGATATGCAATATTGTTTTTCTGAGTTAAATATTATGGGAGAAAATTGTATGTAAAGTTCGAAAAATTGATGTCTGTCAAAAAATGTCCTTCCCGAGAATAGTAAGAAAGCTCATTCAAGCTGGCTATAGGAATATATTTTTTTATAGCTATATTTTTCATAGCTCGTACACATATTGTTTATTAATTTGAAAAACATTATATATTTCTCAGATGCATATTCTTAGAAAATTTCCAGTTACAGGGTATGTCAAAAAAATGTCCTTTCCGAGACTAAACGCGTGAAAGACATTTTCCAGGGTGCATCTTTCTCTGAAGTCTCACATTTTGTTATGCAGTAAATGTCAACCTATCTAGCACAGTTTGCCATGTATATTACAGATATTAAAATCAATGATGGTTGCAAGTCGGCCATTTTGAATTTGATCAAGTTGTAATTTGTCAGGGCATATTACTTCCTGAAGCCGCACATTTCGTTTCCTAGTAATGGTCTAGCCGTCTTGCACGTTTTTCCAGATATTACGCTGATCAAAGTCAATAATAGTCGGCCATTTCGCATTTGATTGAGTTGACAGGAATATTATAGTTAATTATTGTCGATAGTCAGCCATTTTAAATTTGATCAAGTTGAAATTTTTTAGGGCATATCCCTACCTGAAACCGCACAAATTGTTTCATAGTACTAATGGTTTAGCCGTCTTGCACGTTTTTCCAGATATTACGCTGATCAAAGTCAATAATAGTCGGCCATTTTTCATTTGATTGAGTTGACATTTTTCAGAGCATATTCCTCCCTGAAAAGGCACGTTTTGTTTTATAGTAACGGTCTAGCTATCTGGCACGGTTTTTCCAGAAATTAGGTATATAAAAGTCAATAATGGCGGCCAGTCGGCCATTTATAATTTCACTGATTTGGATTTTTCAGGTCATATCACTCTCTGAAACCGCATATTTTGTTTCAAAGTAAGCCTAATGGTCTAGCTATCTGGCACGGTTCAGGCATATTTAAGTTATTTATGGCTGATAGTCAGCCATTTTAAATTTGTTAAAGTTGAAATTTGTCATGTGTTGTCCTTGTGTAACACTGGACATTTTTTTTCATATTACCATTTTATCCATCTGCATGCAATATGCAATATATAGATAGTTAGTGAAACCGATCAAAAAATTTTGCTTCCAAATATTAATCAGGTCATTGAGTGACATAGCTAACATATGTGCCAAATTAAAAGATTTGGTGAGAACTTTTCCCCCAAATGAGCTAACGGTCCTTTCTTTGTTAGTGCAGGTGGGAATTTAAATTAAAGGGTTAATGACATGGGCATCAAAAATGTCACCAGAACATCCCCCAGTGGTATATGATGGCTATAGTAAGAGAAAGCAGAAGTTGATACATTAGCTATCCTGCAAGATTTTATAAATAATGAGAAAAAACGAATAATAATGGCTGTCAGTCGGCTATTTTGGATTTTATTTCTACAAAATCTGCTATGAGTTTTATTTGCATGGCCCAGCCATTTTGCATTGTTTTTCAGTTAGTTAAATAACACAAAATTACTCAAATTCAAAATATTTCTCTCACACGTTAATCAGGTCATTGGCTGACATAGCTGACCATATTGGCCAAATTAAAAAAAGATGTGATGAAATTTTTTCCTGAAATGCGCTAATGAACATTTCTTCGTTAGTGGCTGTAGTAATTAAAGGGTTGATGATATGGGGATCAAAATGTCATTAAAACAATTCTCCAGTGGTATGTGATGGCTTTGTGAAGCATGAGGAAGCAGAAGTTAATAGTTTAGTAGCTATATTTTTTTGAAAACGAATAACTGCGGCGGCGGACCGTGCGGAATATAGTAAGCAGCCCGTCTTGATGAGGGTTGTCGATAATTTTTTCTATTAAAAATGTATTCATCCATCGTTCAATATGAATGTCATTTAAAAAAATTAAAAACCAACACCTTTAACCCTTTCACCACTGAAGCCCGTTTTTATGTGCTGAATGCTATGGCATTCAGCACATAAAAACGGGCTTCAGTGGTGAAAGGGTTAAGCAATAATTAGTTATTTCAGGTATATTAGAAAAAAAATCATAAACATTTTCCCCATAAGTTAGGAATAAATAAGATGTCAAAAAAATTGTCCTTTCCGAGACTCAATCGTGATTTTGTTAACAAAGTGGCAATTTGGCATTACTAAATACTTAGCGGGTTCTTTATAATAATGTTTATTTAGTTTGATTGTCTAATGAAAACTGTTCATCAAAAACTATTTTTTTAGTTGTTTTTTTTGACATATAAAGGGTAGAAAAAAAAAAGAAAAAAGGACAACTTTCTTTATTAGCATTAAAATTAACAGTAATTTCCCAATATCGACAGATATAAAGTTTAATTTTAGCCAAATCAATCCGTAATGAAAACACCTTGTCAGAGACTCCCCAAAAGTGAAAAAAAAAAATTTATTTAAAGACTCACTAGAATATTATAAATTTTGTATAAAAAATTAAATTTATCAACTTTTTCGCGATGCTCCACATCATCGCCTAAAGAAAGCAGCTCAACATTAATTAATAATGCACTCAGTGGGGTATTTTTTATTAAAAAAAGTTGTTATAAGGAAATGAATCTGACATTTATTTTTTCACCTTGTTGCAACACAGTGGGGTACCCTGATTGTAAAACAACCCATAAACTCATTAAACTAGTTCCAGAATTTCAATACATGGCAAATGGTCTAACTTTTTAAATATTAAATTTTGTGATTTTTTTACAGCTGTTAGCTGGTTGGGATTTTAATAGAAAATAGCCTTTTCTAAATTTCAAGGAAATCGGCTCAAAATTGACAAGAAATCACCGAAAATCATGCGATCGTAGTTGATCATTTTTAATTTGATGGCGAGTATAATATAGTAATATAAGGCAGCTTTAACGATATTTGCCAATTTGGGATAGAGCATTGTACGATACCCCTCCGAGGCTCCGTCATTCAGTTATCACACTTTATGATTATCGTCCAGTTACTGAATCAGTGAATGACAATAATCTTTATCATTGTCCTTGGCCAGGCTTGGGGGGTGGGGAGCAAAAAAACTATTTCCCGAGTTTGAATAACTTACCTTGTATACTTTCCCAAATGCACCATCTCCCAGTGATCCAACAATTTCCCAAAAATCATTGGGATCTTGATCTCTTTTGATATATTCGTTTAATTTCACCTTCTTCTTACCATCTCCAGAAGAGAAGAAACTCTTGAATTTCTCCAAAAACGGCATATTTACAGCCTGTCATTCATTTATACAAGACACAGAGATTAACAAGGCGGGGTGTTGAGCTTCAGTTGTGAGTTGACAGCTAGCCTCGAAAAGTGGAGAGCTGTCAATCATCCGCAGATGCCCGAACGAGTCAACGACCATCAAAACAGATGGGAGGCAACACGGTTAGCGACGGTAAATCCCTTTGTCGTTCATACATATACTGCTTAATACATTATTTAATCACATAAATCATTCAATAACAATATCCCTAGCTGACAAATTCATCTTTTATGTGAGAATTCCTTTAGGAAATAAACCTGTTCCTCGTCCATCCTTCTCCATATTTACGCATGCGCCCATGCTATGTCACCCAAAGGCACTTCCGTTTAATTAGAGACAACAAGACTCGCCACTCAAGAGTCAACACTTGTGAAAACCTGTTGCAGTAGGCCAATATAATATCATGTTGTATTCCATATGGTTAAAACACTAAGCCTACCACCACGTAGGCCTACTGTGTCTAAAATATGTATTTACATTAAATATTCTAAAAAGAAAAGCTGCGGATTATATCAAAAGTGATAGGGCCTATAGTCAGGTGGTCAAAATGCATATTTTTGGTAGCACAGTGAGGGGACCCCGCATTGTTTTTATAAAGCATGCAATCTTTATATAAATTGACAGCTATTATTTCCCGTTTGAGAAAGCGATGTGTATAAACATTACCGCCGCTTGGCTTTTTCAAGGTGCCCGCCATTATTCAAGGTTAAAGGTCAAATGAGTGAAAATACGACTTTCCGACAAATAAAGCTAGTCAGTGGACCTACATGAGAAAATTGGAGTAATTTTGTGGCATCAAAAAATTGATGGGTTTGATGCACTGATCCCAATAGAGCATTAAAAAGTCACTGGCTGCGCTAGAATTTTTTTTTTTTGCTTTTAAAACGTCATTTTAAAAAAATTGCAACATTCCACTTTCTACTCCGTTACCAAATCTAAAACATTTCAATAATTATGTTACTTTGTTTACTTTGCTTGACATCACACTTTTAAATGTGATAACCTTATTGAAGCATAATACTGAACAATCGTACCTCAAAACTGCTAAAAATTTGACGGGATAAGCAAAATTCCTTATTTCAACTCTGTTACTAAGCCAAAAAATACTCAACTCCGTTTCCAAATGTTTGACTCGACATAAATATAAACTGTATATTTTCTTATCATAACATCGATCATAAATGGGTGCTCTATTTATATGGGGACAACGAGCCATGTTTTAAAAGACCATATCATCAATCATTATGACTGTAAAACCCATAAAATTTGGCAATTCACTACTCCGTTCCCTTTCCTTGGTAACGGAGTGAAGTGGAACGGAGTAGTATAATTAAAAGTATTCTTGGGATTAATGAAAATATATGGGCAATAATTCAAAGATATATCATACGGGTGGAAATAGTCCCCATAGCAATGTTCTAGGCATGCAAGCATAAAACCAAACTCGTTTTATACCCACAAGGCTGGGAACGGAGTAGTAAAAACAAAAGCATATTTTCAAACTTTTTGGTTTTGAATATTTTATCACTCAAGAATATTAATTCTTTCATGGTGAAAAACTCGTATAAGGCCCTTCAGTGTGACAAACTACACTTGATATAATTTTACTTCATGATTATTCACTTGATGGGGCATGCTACAATGATGGTAACGGAGTAGAGTGCAAATGTGGGGACATGTATATTCATCAAAATTATATATATCGATATCAATTTTAAGTCGAATTTTGATCATTGAATATTTTAAGTGAACAATGTCTAGCCATGAAATGTAATTATTAGAATTATATTGTGTATTTGTATCCTACCGTAAAATTTCAAATAGTGGACTTTTCTCTGGGGACATGCCATTTTCCACGTTTCCATGACATAGAGCTCTTATAAAATCATATATATATATATATATATATATAATATATATATATATATATATATATATATATATATATATATTTACAAATAATCGAAAAATTATTAAGTGATAATGCTTAAACGTGAAGTTGCACCATTTATTTTTTATATTACTATATTTAAATTAAAATGCGGACCTTTTAAGTGGGGGACACTAATTTTACGTAAAATTACCCCAATTTTCGGTTTTACCCATATGGGCAAAGCCCGCTACTTCAAGAATCATGTGACCCCAGCAGTGTTCTCGTTTGTAGTGACATCCACTTATGTTTAACCAGTTTTATCATTGAAGTCATGCACAGACCTTTCAGGAAATGTATAGTTATCCATAGCCTAGACAAGAAAAAATGTGCTTTTGAACACTGTAATGCCATAAAAATGACATTTTTGGCATGTCGCCAGCTTGAATTTTTGTCTTAGACAGGTCACTGCTCATGAGTGGGTGCAGTTTTTGGAAGATAAATTGTTAGAATTTGACGAACATATAATAGTAATTGTATTTAAAAAATAATTCCCAAAAGTAGTATATTGTCCCTTGCAAAATTGAATTGATGTTCATGTCGCCACAAAATAACAGAATACGTTACATTTGAGTTAGCTAGTTGTTTTTATCTGCCGAAAATTCTAAGATCAACTAAAGTTCCTTGCTGTGTGATGAATATGTAATTTAAGGTATGTATGTAAAAAGACATAAAAAAATTATGTGATAGGCCTACTAACAGTACTACTCTTGCAATAATCAATAGAAACAAGCAGACGTTATATATTTTTTAAGAAAACAGAATACGTTACATGGACTCTGAAGATATAGTGATATGCACACTTAACAACAAATGGCCCTTTAGTTACTCACTAGGTATGTCTCAACGCAGCAAGTAAAAATTTTGCCTGGCCACTGAACCCAGCTTTACAATTGTGCAAAAAGTAAAAAAAAATCCAGAATACGTTACACAAAATACGTTACATTTTGTAACGTATTTTGGTAACGTATTTTGGTAACGTATTTTGCTCTTCACTAAACAATGTTGTAATAGTGCATTCTGTTTCGTAACAGAAGTACAAAACATTCACACTTTGTATGATACAACTATTTACTGGATATAGTGTCATTTAGTATCTTTACTTTATCATAGCATGAATCATGTTAGTTATGTAACGTATTTTGGTAACGTATTTTGCATTTTTATTGGAAATATTGATTAACAGGCACGAAATGACAGAAACTCAGTATATATCGTTATAATATAATCAAAAATTCGCTTAGACAAAAAAACACCTCGATTATTCAATGTGGCAGTGTGTAATAACGTCCATTATACACACAAATACAGAATACGTTACTTTTAATTCTGATAACGATTTTGTGCCTGGTGAAGTATAGTGAAATAGTAGATACAATAATTCTGTTGACAATGACACGCACAATTTATTGTATTGCCTAGGTTTATTTAAAACAATATTGAAAGGGTATTGAACATGCACACACTACTGTTCTTAACAGGAAAAAACTAAAAATAAAAATACACTACTACTTTGAAAAACCTTTATGTCTCGTATACTGCAATGTATCAAGACCATTGACACTTAAAAACATTAAAATTACATTACTATATTAAATTGTGCATGTTTTTTATTTTGCATAGTATTTGTACTAAAACCCTAATACATATCAGATATTTTGGTACATGTTTGAACTATAAAAAATGTAACGTATGCTGTGTGTGTTTTTTTATGATTTTAATTGTTCATAAAAAAATGATTAAAATTGATGTTTTGTACTTGGTATCTCAATTTTTTAGGACAAGAAAAAAAAATTATATTTTAAAATAAAATTGTAAAAAGAGGTCTAGTGAAAAGTTGATTTTTTTATATTAGCTTGTGGAAAAGTCTTGAAGTGGCGGGCTTTGCCCATATACATATAGGGGCATATGGTTAAAAACACTGAAACTGTCACCACCAGGTTTAAAAATGTCTTTACCTCTATTTTTTCTGTAAGAACTGTATGTATACTTTTAAAGTGTGACCACCATGTAGATCTCATTGAAAGCTTTCAATAAATGTATGGTTTGCAATAATGTAGGCCTTGAGGCATTATAGGCCTACACGTTTTTCGCTGTGGAAAGAGCAAAACACGGCATTTTTGCCATTTTTTGTATGTCTGCATCAAAGGTGTTTATATGGACATGATAATAAATTTTATTTGGAATTTCTAATTAGTTATTTTTATGATATTATTTGTTTTTAGACCCATAAACCCAGATATCATCCCAGATATCATCCTATTAACGACCGACTTTACTGAAATATTCTATACATTTATGATTGGAAATGTAATGTACGTCCAAGAATTGTGTTTTCTACGTTGTGTTTTCTACGTTATCTAAATGAATTCTTTACCTAGTCTATTCAAATTACGTATAACAGGGTTTAAATTGCAGGAAAATAACTGGGTTGTGGATAATTTATATTTAAAAAAATATATGTGTCATGAATCATCTTCATCTCGCACTTATAAAGCATGCAATTCACAAAAACACAACATCATCGTTAAGGATGTTTTCTATGTTGTCACAATTTCACAGATCTGGTTTGTTCATGTAGCTAATGAAGTATATTACGACATAGAATGATTGCTCCTGAGAGCACAAAAACACAATCATTATCATATGCGACCATTTTATTTGGTGATGTGCCTGCTATGTATCAAAATGTGTTTTCTACGTTATCGCTGTAGGTATGGTTTTTACATCATGGGATGGACGATTTTAACACATGCTATTTTCGTCTTTTGTGGTGGTGAATTACATGCATGATTAGTTTAGATGGAATTTGTGGTACATTTGTGCAGTTTTAGTAAGTAAAACTCGTAAATTAGGTATATCTGAATATTTTCCTAATAACAATCAATCATTACCTGTAAAATTGTCATGTAAAGTAATAAATTACATGTAGTGACAGGTATAAGGCTGGCTCGAATATGCATTGTATAACACGGCACTGTTCTAAGAGTATATGGGAAGATGGGGGAGTCTCTCGCGCCGGAGATACCTGTGAGTGACCGTTAGGGTCTCTAGTATGGGCTCGTAATGGTGAACGAGAGAAACTGCCCAACATTCTCCATTATAACATAAATTTCCTCTCCCCGTCGAATCGACGGTTCTAAGTAAATCACAAAACTCTTCCTCCACTTGTCATGTTTTTTCGTTTAGACATCTGGCAACTACAACGTACAACCCCGCGCACGACACGTCCTACTTGACTCAGAGAGAGCGACCTACGGCACGTCCGCAGTCGCTGAGCGTAATATCTGAAGTGCGGAAAAAGTACCAAGGCCGCATGGGCTCCGGCCCTATGCGCCCGGCACCAAAATACCCAAACGAGGCAGTCGTCCACAGATTCTCACGTCCGGGAAACCGGGGATAACTGCCTCATTAAAATAACGAAGTAGGGATCCTACATTACCCCCGGGTTAGTGATAACGTAGGGCCCAACTGACGTGTAGGAGACTGCTTCGTGCAAGTAGCGGGGGTTGTAATAATATGTAAACTCTTATAACTAAGCATAGTTTAAAAAATTATAGCGTGTGTGGTTACAGCGTGGGTGGTTGACGTCGCAGCATTATAAATGAAAATTGTCCCATCCCCTTAACACCAACTGTCCTGTATGTACGTATTTATATGCTGCAAGCTGCGACCAACCGATTTATTTACTTAACATAAATTTCCATTAGTATTTTAGCAATCAACTTGCTGAAAAATGTATTTACATTTTACATATTTTACACAATGTTGCCAGGTCTGGCATATTCATTTACAATTTAAAAACATTATTAATACGATGCATGCGGTTGGGCTCGCCATAGATGTCTTTAGGCGCCACTATGGCGTGAACCATCAGCACGAACCAGGCAGGAGTCTGGATTACTCATCCGACTCTAGTTTTTCGCACCATTGTGTCGGGCGGGATTTTGTCGCGGTTAGCGATATTCGAAAGATTGCTTTTATTCGAGTCGATTACGGCGTCAGCAGCACCCGGGGTTTTACCCCGTAGATGTAAAGGTATGCGGGAATACGTTCATAAACCACCTCCGTTCCCGTTAGCGCGGGATACGGCGGGGGCTCGCGAATGCGGCGCTATATAAGTATTGTCTCTGTTAGACAATTTGACTTTAGCATCTAGTTTCTGTGGGACCGTGGCCAATTTGCTACTGCTTCTGACTGCCGTCGACTTTTTCGTTTTAACACTCCTCCCGTTGGACGTCTGAGTGTCCGCATTACCAGGTCTAGGTGGACCCTGCGGATTCCTATTAGAGATCCTGGTAGTCTTCGAGCTCTGTGGTTTATTTGGCGTAGGACGCTGTATGTTCGTACCTGTCGTAGGCTCGCACTCGAGAGGTGCGGGTTTAACGCGATCTAAAGAGATCGTCTCAACCTTGCCTTTCACTAGGATTTTCATGACTCTGCCACTCCTCGCGACGACCTTATATGGTCCGTCGTAAGGGGCGGTCAGAGGCGGCGCAATTGCGATTCGGCGCAAGAATACATGTGTGCATGTAGCTATTTCCTTGAATTGGAAAATGTTATGTTGTTGTGTGTCACGCGGCAGACATAGACGGAGACGCGACATGGCCATGCGTAGCTTGTCTGAATAGTTCTCCAAATCAGTGTTAGCGTCGACGGTGCACTGTTTCGTAAACTCTCCTGGGAGTCTACGGGTTGTCCCGTATATCATCTCGGCAGCCGACCTGCCTAATCTCTCTTTAACTGCGGAACGAACTGCTAAAAGTACAGCGGGTAACATAATAGTCCACGGGTTCGGTGACTCGTGCGCCATAATGGCAGCTTTTAATTGACGGTGGAAACGTTCGACCATGCCGTTCGACTGGGGGTGATAACTCTTGGTACGATTCCGTATAATCCCGAATTGATTACATAAATTATCCCACAATTTGGACTCGAATTAAGCGCCCCTATCAGTGGTGATAGTGGCTGGAGAACTATAACGTGCTATCCACCCGCTGAAGAAAGCATCGGCGACCGTTTCGGCCCGAATATCTACAATAGGTATGGCTTCCAGCCAACGTGTAAAACGATCGACGCAAGTCAGTAGATATCTAAAGCCATTAGCATAGGGTAAAGGTCCGACTATATCGATGTGGACATGATCAAATCGCTCGGTAGGTTCAGTGAACTTTCCGTAAACTGGGGTGTTGTGACGTGAAACTTTGGCAGTCTGGCAACCCTTACAGGTACGACACCATCTAGCAATGTCAATATTCATGCCATGCCAGACAAATCGGGTATTAATCAAAGGTTTGGTAGCTCTATGCGATGGGTGGCCTAAACCGTGTAAGCTTGAAGAAACTTTTCAGCGAAATTTCGCGGTAAGGTACGGCCGGTTGTGTCCCGTGGACACATCACACCAGATCAATTGATTATCGAACGATTTGAGTAGTTTGAAATTCATAGTGGATGTAGTCGAGTGTCTCAATCTCGTAAATTCCGCGTCTTTAGCTTGGTCGAGACTTAACTCCTTATAGTTTATCACTGATCCATCATTTATCGCGGACACTTATGGTCGTGACAGCGCATCAGCGATGAAATTTGTCTCACCTTTTACCTTTGTCGTAAGGACGCGCTTTCAGTCATGGATGACATTACAAATGTCAACGGTTTATGATCGGTATTAATGAAGAAATTTCGTTCTTCTAAATTGTGTCTGAAGTGTTTAATTGTGGCGTATACCGCCAAAAGCTCACGATCAAACGCGCTGTAACGTGTCTCTGCTGGGTTCAGCTTCTTGCTGAAAAACGAAAGTGGCTGCCACATACCATTTAAAAACTGCTGCAACACGCCACCGACGGCGACATCACTAGCGTCGCACGTGATGTTTATCTGAGCCGTGGAATCTGGGTGTACCAGAAGAGTAGCGTTTGCCAATATTTGTTTAGACTCAGAAAATGCTGACTCTGCATTTTTATCCCACTTCAAATCGAAATTTGACTTCGGTGACAGTCTTGTATGTCCTTCGTTGGCAGCTGTCAGTAAATTATTGAGTGGTGTCAACTTCGCAGCGCAATGCGGTATGAAACGATGGTAATAATTTACCATTCCCAAATATCTACGCAGTGCTCGTTGCTTTTCGGGCTTAACGAAATTTACAATCGCGTCAACGGCGCTGGGTAACGGCGAAATTCCTTCGGCACAAACGTGATGGCCTAGAAAACTTAATTCAGTTGTACCGAACTGACACTTTTCAGGACCAATTATAATTCCGTGTTCGGCTAGTCGGGCAAAAAGAATTCGTAGATGTTTCTTATACGTTTTATGATCTGGGCTGGTTACCAGTAGGTCATCCAAATATACAAAAACAAAATCAAGTCTGCGTGTAGCGTGGTCTATAAAACGCTGAAACGTTTGACCGGAATTTCGTAGACCAAACGGTGTTCTAGTGAAATTAAATAAACCAAAAGGTGTAGTAACGGCAGTCTTATGTACATCAGACGGTTCCACCGGAATTTGGTAATAAGCTCTGACCAAATCGATCTTTGAAAAAATCTTCGAGCCGCCTAAACGCTGCGTCAAATCTTGTATATGTGGAATCGGATAACGGTCGGGTACAGTCTGTGCGTTTAAACTACGGTGGTCCCCACATGGTCTCCAATTGCCATTTTTCTTTGGCACCATGTGAAGCGCTGAGGACCACTCGCTGTCGCTAGGTTTAATGACCCCTAATTGTATCATCTCATCGAACTCGCGTTTTGCGGTAACAAGCTTATTGGGTGCTAATCGTCGTGGGCGCGCAAACACTGGGTGTCCTTTGGTTACTATTTTATGTGTTATACCGTGTTTAACGGTCTCACCCTTTGTCGTAGGGCGAGTCAGTTCCGGGAACTGGCCGAGAAGTTTGGTATACTCGTTCTGAACAGTGTCTACTCTGTTCAACGACAGTGGTTTAATCGATGACAGTGAAGCGGCAATAGCTAGACCTGTTCTCATGTCCCGGAGACATCGGCTTCTCAAGTCTACGAGCAAATTCTAGTGGATTAAAAAATCAGCCCCGATTATGGATTGCTGCACATCTGCTACTATAAACGTCCACGGATATTCGCGCTTTAAGCCGACATCGACGACGCGTTTACAGTTGCCGTAAGTATTTATAGTACAAATTTTAAGTTTTAAGTATTTATAGTACTGTTATTTGCTGCCACCAGGGGGAGACTATCAGCATCCGAAATCCCGTTAGCGCAAGACTTCGGCAAAACACTGACAGCTGCGCCTGTGTCAATCAAGTATTTACATTTATGTCCTTTATCTGCGACATATAATAACTTAGAGTGAAATAACTTGGGAGAACTAGCTTCCGCGAAGTCATGCCGCGTCTCAGTTATACCGCCAGATGCAAGAGTTGCTACCTTGCTCTGGCTTAGCAGTTTAAAGAAAATGCGCAGGGGCTCCTGCACGTGCGTGCCTTATAACCGAAAGTCTGGTGAAAATAGCAGACAGGTGCATTAGCCGTATCTATTGTTTTAGCGGTGTTATTTCGCTGTGGATTCGGCGGCGGGACGAAAGGTCGAGCATTTTGCTGCACATTCGGCGGCGGAACGAAAGGTCTAGCATTTTGCTGTTCATTTCTATAATTACTAGGTTGGTTATGAACAAAACCTGAAGCCGATACATTGGGAGCAAATGTAGGCGTAGGAGTATAATTGTTGTTTACACGTCCACGTCCTTTATTTCTCTTCCTCTCTGATGTAGTCACGGTTTCTAATTTTTTAATTCGCCTGGACAAATCCTCAAGCAAACCAACTAGCTTAGTGGTTTCCTCTACCTTTATTTCCGCAACCCCCGGCTTACTCTCTTCGACGTCTTCTTCAGCGGCCAGTGCCCGGTCGGCCAACACGGCCAAACTTTCTAGGGTGGCACTGTCTGGTTGAGTTGCCATATGAGCTCTGATTGAAGCGGGCATCTGCCGGATGAACGCTTGGCGTATGACTGCCTTCCCCACCACAGCTTTCGTGCCAAAACCTGCTGTCTTTTGTAGACGCCGTAGGAATCGTGAGGGAATGTCTGTACCCATCCTTTCACCTGAGATCACTTTATTAATCCTTTCGGGTGTAGTCAAACCACGTCGCTCTATTAAAATCGCTTTCAGGCTTTCGTATTTATGGGATCTGAAAGGCTGAAGTAGCACGTCCCTCACATCTGATGCGACCTCGCCCGAAAGTGCTGCGCAGGTTAAGCTATATCTCTCGTCATCATCGTTGATCTGGTGAAGAGCAAACTGAGTTTCTATCTGGCTAAACCAGAGTTCAACGTCCGTAACATAGAACGTAGTGATTTTGTTCGTTGAACGTCTCTGAGGCTGCCTTCTTAGTGGTGAAGGGCTCTTTGAGGAATCGCTCCTAGAATGAGGACTCGTTCGTCCAGCTCGGGCAATTCGAGCGAAATCTGCTTTAAGGCGTTGATACTCTTCGTCTGCCTATCGGAATCGAACCTCATTGTCCTCACTGTCCTGATAATAGTTATCTTTGCGTCGAGCACCCGCACCTTCTAGGGGCGTAGACATGAAGCCTTCACTATCGTGCTGCGTCGACATTATGAAATGTTGTTTAGAAATTATTTAACTATTGAAGCATTTGAGATAGCTGGCCTATTGGCTCTGTGTCTACCTCAAACGTGTTTAAAATGATATGTCTTATTAACACATACCAACTATTTTTGACGTGCCGTGCGCGGATTGGTTGTACGTTGCCATCTAGACCAGATGAAAAAATGTCTGTAATATGTTGAATCTTAGAAATGTAGACTGTAGAAAATGTTCATGCTATGTCGCATGTTGCGAGAAACAGGGGTTGCAGATATAGTTGAAAATGCGTCGCTGAGGTTGCGCCTAATTTCTTTGCACTAGTTCACACACGTATATATTTATTTTAGTGAAAACTGTAGGTCTATATTTGACATAAAATGTTTTCACTTATTCACACACATACATAATGGTATAGTGAAAACTGTAGGTCGAAATTGTACATAAGAAAATGCCAGATACAATTATGACATGCTATGCTAAGCTAAGATAATAGTATATTGTAAATCGACCTGGGTGAAAAAAAAAAAATTCACACAAGTCGAAAAACACATGCAAATATTGGCAATGTTTCGCGATAGCGTAACTGTCAAATCGAATATTTCTGTATTTATACAAATTTAATCTCTAGAAATCAACTATCATGAGAAAATTTCGTTCTCAAACTGATAGACTAAATATGACTGCGAATAAAAACAGCTACATTTATTTTAGAAAAATATTTAAAACATGACTGACAGTAGTCTATGCGGATTGATGATATAGTATATCATTTCCTGAAAAATGATTTCTGTGATGAACATTCCACACTTTTTTTTTATGATGGCACGTTCATCACCGAGTCATTCTTATAAATGTCCGAATCAATCGCTTGCTTCGATTCATTGACTGACGTATAAATCGGCTGTCGTCGTAGCGGTTGCGTCTATTTCGTCTGTGGTGGGTGTGTGTATGGTGTATTATCGGTACTGCTAACATGTGCGGCAGACAGCATGTGGCTGCGTGTCTGTGTCAGCATGCGTGTAACGGTGTGTACATAGAAAAGTGAACAGCAGCCGCGTCTCGCCTCACATTAGCATATTCATTACCTACTCCGTGCCCAAATAAGGCGCTAAAAGTAGGCTAGAGCAACTACAAACACCAGGGGGCGTTTCAACGTGAAAAAAAATCTCGCACAATTAGTGCTATAATTTTCGTTTCCGAAACAGCTTATTTATATTTCCTCTCTTTCAACCGTTTTAAAAAAGAAAATTTATAAATAATCAAAAAAATTATTTAAAACTAGGCCTTGTATAGTTTTGAACACGTGAGTAATCTGCTCCACCAAATCAAGATGGCGGCCTAATTTATGCTAATGTGATGTGGCGACACAGGTCCACTATCCAAATGCATGCCGGTTATGGCGGGACACGTGTTTGCCCACGTCAAGCGATCAGCTAATCAAGGGGAACCAGCGTCCAAAATGGCGCTCACCTACAAAATACATTTACAATAATCAGCATTCTCTGAAATAACATATTATAATAGTAATAAAATATTGACCTACGGTCCTGGGAATATTTTTAACAGACCAAATAGGACCGTTTATTGACATTCATTTAGGGAAACAATTTTATTTGGCCCTAATCCTAATAAAGGTTACCCGAGTCGAAGCGATATTTTATAATTTTGTTGTCGATTTTACTGAAAAATCAAAAAAATGACGAGGCTTCGTCTATGGACTTTAAAATCGAGTCACCCAATTATGGCAATCAACGATAAAAATGAGTTTCCGAAAAACACCCACTTCCTATTCGCCTACAGTGGCATTAATAGGATGACAGCATTTAAAAAAACTCTTACTATGAAAAAATGATAGACTAAGTCTATGAGGAAAAATTTCAGGATTCTTCTAGAGAAACCGACATGGTCGCCATCTTGAAAAAGCGCCAAACACGTGGAATTTCGTCCAAAAATAAGAAAATTACGCCGTTTTTGACGTAAAAAACGTGCTTCTCCTCTGATAACTCTTTCTGACTATTTTAAACTGGCATTTTAAGAATGACCTACAGCTTTCACGTACCTTGATGAAAAAATGATATTTATTTTTTTCAAAAAATCCCTTAAAATTTAAATAAAACTATCCTTGAAAACAGCAGTTTTTAATTGGCGTCTTGGTGAAAACACTGTTGCGTTGACTATCAGTCGTCAGGTGTCACCAGTATGGGAAGATGGGGGAGTCTCTCGCGCCGGAGATACCTGTGAGTGACCGTTAGGGTCTCTAGTATGGGCTCGTAATGGTGAACAAGAGAAACTGCCCAACATTCTCCATTATAACATAAACTTCCTCTCCCCGTCGAATCGACCGTTCTAAGTAAATCTTCCTCCACTTGTCATGTTTATTCGTTTAGACATCTGGCAACTACAACGTACAACCCCGCGCACGACACGACCTACTTGACTCAGAGAGAGCGACCTACGGCACGTCCGCAGTCGCTGAGCGTAATATCTGAAGTGGGGGAAAAGTACCAAGGCCGCATGGGCTCCGGCCCTATGCGCCCGGCACCAAAGTACCGAAACGAGGCAGTCGTCCACAGATTCTCGCGTCCGGGAAACCGGGGATAACTGCCACATTAAAATAACGAAGTAGGGATCCTACAAGTATATCTCCACAAACTGTGCTTCACTGTTATCAGTTACCTCAGATAACGTAGAACACATAGGCCTACGGATTTTGAAATAACTTTGAAAACATTTTCAAATATAATGTTACTAAATTATGTTCAAGTGTAAGTGTACTCTATGTTCGTTTGTGAGATTTTATTTATATGCCACCATGTATTATAGCCTATATTTAACGGATGGATCTATAAATTCCAATGTGGATACAGGATAAAACGAATAAATACAAATCAACACAAAAAGGTAACAAAATCAGTAACCAAAATGGTCTAACCCTCAATGTGAAACTCGTATATTGATTAAGTTGTTGCTATCAATGACACCTATTTTCATTGTTTTTTTTAATGTGAGTTAGCCCACTTGTGCATGATGACATCCAATTATATGTATGACGTACATGTATTTTTTAATTATTTTGAATTGGGCAAATGTAGTCAACATGGTTCAGAAATATAAATATACAGAATTTCTTTCAAATTCTCCCCAGTCACAGGTGGAAATATGGTGACTTACACCAAGATGTGTCTAAGCACACGACCTGGCTATATGATGCTGTTTTAATGTCGATTCATTGTTTGGCTAGTCCGGCCGAAATCTCTAAAACTTGTGTGTGTCGCAATGTGTTTCAAACCGACAAGATTTATCAGGTCAGTCATCAGGTCACATAATCTCTCTCTTAGAATTACAGGCGAAGGTGCAGGTTAATAGTCTGCTGTCAAGTTTGATGATTCAGCAGCCGCCTTTACCTCCTCCTCCTTCCCCCCGGTCACTCTACCTGTTCATCCATACATGTGCCATTTTAACTCCACGGAGAGCATACAGTTCTGCAGCCGTTTCGGAGCAATGTAGGCCCTACTTATCGCACGGATTACATTTCCACCCCATCAAGTACTCATTTACTCCAGAGTCAAGTGAAGCATTTGAGGGTAAAGTGCCCTGCCCAAAGACACAACATCGAAACAATGTGCCAATACTGCACCAATTAAGCGGGGCCGGTTTGAAACTTCACATCAGGCAACGACATTGGCAAAGCTCGACTCTCTAACCATTGTGTCACCTCTTTAATGCAAACTTTTCGTTGTTGCATTTCAGTGTCACTCATTTTGTGTTTTCTGAATTCTTATCGAGCTAACACGGGGCGTTGCAGGCGCATATATCCCCCTTTTCACGCAAAATCTGTTAAAAAATCCCCTAAGTTGGCATAAATACGCCAAAAAAATCTTGAGGCGAGCCCTCGAGACCATCTATGCCCCCTCCTTTTTCAAATCCTAGATCCGCCTTAACGCATGGTTAGGGGTAAACACAGACCAATTATCCTAATAGTGACTGGCTCGCCCCATGCATGCACACTATTCAGGTAGCATATAGCATCAACATTTAGGATTATCGTTACCGGGTGGATTAAAGCACCATTTTTCTAAGGGTTCAGTAACCTATCCTGAACAAAAATACTCTTGGAGCCCAAAATTATTTTCTACTTAAGACGCCAATAGGTGACAAGATCCAAGATGGCTGCCATTTGTACAAGATGAAACAATACAATTTTATTATTTTAGACAGAATATACGCAGATTCATGATTTTGCTGTCTAGCATACGGGTTTTAGTTATTCCTGACATATCGATGTAGTCAAAAAGTACTTTGAATGTTGCATTGTGAATAAAATACAAGATGGCAGTCATTTGTGCAAGGTGGAACAATAAATTGATATCATTTTTGACAGAATAAAAGCAAAATCATAAATTTGGTGTGTACCGCGGGGTTTCCAAGCATGTCTGACATAGGGGTGTGGCCAGAACGTACATTATTCATAGTATTTTGAAAAAAATCAAGATGGCCGCCATTTGTGCAAGGTCAAAACAATAAATTGATATAATTTTCGACACGCTTCACGATTTAGAGGTCTACGAGGTATGTCCCATTTAGTTGTGTGGCCAGAGAGTAGTTGGTAAAAATCAAGATAGCGCCATTTGACAAGGGCAAACAAAGTTGAATCAACATTGAATCAAAGTATATTGTTGGTTGGTGGTAAATATGCACCATCCAAAATGTCTTTATTAGAGGGGTGGACGAGCTCATGGGGTATTCGTCGCCTCGGAGCTAAAGGATCCTATCTGACACTCGTTAGAGTGTCAGATAGGATCCTTTAGCTCCAAGGCAACGTATTGATCATATTAAATTGATTTGATTGAAAAGTGAGTTTTAGATATCATATAATCTCTATTATATCTATATTTCTAAAATGGTTTGTGTTACAAATACAGCAACCCATGCGCAGCAGCATTGTGTGTCAAGCTCCAGCTGTGATGCCAGGCATTCCAGCAAACAGAAGACGGTGAACCAATGATGATTGCATGTTGGCCCAACGTCGTAGTTGATGGGGAGGCATCAAAATGACATTGGTTTAATGTATTTTGTTTGTTGCGTTAAACATGTCATGTCTGCTGCTGTAGTAGGCCTATGTATAAATAAACGGTTGTGCGAATGGCCATGGTTTTTCAGCATTAACACAAGTCTCAGGCCGTCTGGGGGGGGGGGGGGCATTCCTAAGTAACAACTATGCCCTATCACCCCACTATCACGTCATCATCTGTACATCATTCAATTAGTCAACGGACTGCACTGTTCATAGCATATTACAAGTTTACTAACTAGTACAAAAAAGTGACGTAAAACATCGTTTTGCTACTACTAATAGTACTCATCAAGCTCTAGGTTATAACATGGGGACCCCTCCCAGCCCTCAGACTCTTCCACTCTCCCCACTATAAAAAGTGTGGAGGAGTATGGTTGGCCATCACCCTCATAAGTAAATAAACCTTCCGAGGATAATTAAAAACCTTCCGCGGATAATTAAAAACCTTCCGCGGACAATTATGACCTTCCGCGGATAATTAAAAAATAATTCTCCGCGGAAGGTTTTAATTAGTCAGATCTGCAATTTTCAGGTCACCAACACTACGATATTGCTCACCACGACGCTCATTCACGTAAACCTGCTGATTTGGAGTCAAACAACAAGGGAAGTAATGCTGCGGGGGTCAGGGAAGCTGTTAACAATAATGGCAGCAATGCTGGAGGGGCCTGGGAGGCTGTTAACAACAAGGGAAGCTATGATGGAGGGGTTAAGAAGGCTGTTAACAACAAACAGCAGTCAGTGCTGGAGGGGTCATGGAGGCTGTTCACAAAAAAATCCACAATGCTGAGGGGTCGGGGAAGCTGTTAACAACAAGGGAAGAAATGCTGTGGGGGTCAGGGAAGCTGGTAACAACAAAGGAAGCAATGCTGGAGGTGTGAGGGATGCAGTTAAAAACAAGGGTAGCAGTGCTGGAGCGGTCAGGGATGCTGTTAACAACAAGGGTAGCAGTGCAGCAGGGGTCAGGGAGCCTGTCAACAACAATGGCAGCAGTGCTGGAGGGGTCAATGAGGCTGTTAACAACAAGGGTAGCGGTGCTGGATGGATCAGAGAGCAATGGTAGCAGGGACAAGCTAGGAGACTTTGACAACAGGAGCAACAGTATTACAGGGGCCACATCATCATCATCATCATCATCATCATCATCATCATCATCATCAGCATCATCATCATCATCATCATCATCATCATCATCATCATCATCATCATCATCATCATCACCACCACCATCATCATCACCATCACCACCACTATCATCACCACCACCAACACCACCACCATCTTAAACATCATCACCACCACCACCACCATCATCATCACCACCATCCCAACCACCAACACCATCAGCACCACCATAATCATTACCATCATCATTATCATCATCATCACCAACACAACCACTACCACCATCAACACCACCACCAACACCACCACCATCATCACCACCATTATCATCACAACTACCACAATCGTACTCATTACCACCAACACAATCAATAGCACAACCACGATCAACACCAACAACACTACCACCATCATCACCATCATTACCACCACCACCAACATCGTCATCACCACCACAACTACCATCCTCACCATCATCACCACCACCACAACCACCACCACCACCACCACCACCACCATCACAACCATAATCGTCAGCACCAACACCATTAATATCACCACTAACACAACCACCACCGTCTCAACTACCAACATCATCATCACCACCATAATCATTACCATCATCACCAGAACAACCACCACCACCATCAAAACTACCACCAACACCACCACCATCATCACCGCCATTATCATCACCATCAACATCGCCAGCACCACCACCACTACCATCATCACCTCCACCAACACCACCACAAACACCACCACCACCATCACATCCATAATCGTCAGCACCACCTCCATCAATATCACCACTAACACAACCACCATCATCACAACCATCATCACCATAATCATCACCACCACCACTGTCATCACCACCACCACCAACACAACCACCATCAACAACACCATCAGCACCACAACACTGCCACCATCATCATCGCCGTCAACACCAACAACATCATGCGCCCGGCACCAAAGTACCGAAACGAGGCAGTCGTCCACAGATTCTCGCGTCCGGGAAACCGGGGATAACTGCCACATTAAAATAACGAAGTAGGGATCCTACAAGTATATCTCCACAAACTGTGCTTCACTGTTATCAGTTACCTCAGATAACGTAGAACACATAGGCCTACGGATTTTGAAATAACTTTGAAAACATTTTCAAATATAATGTTACTAAATTATGTTCAAGTGTAAGTGTACTCTATGTTCGTTTGTGAGATTTTATTTATATGCCACCATGTATTATAGCCTATATTTAACGGATGGATCTATAAATTCCAATGTGGATACAGGATAAAACGAATAAATACAAATCAACACAAAAAGGTAACAAAATCAGTAACCAAAATGGTCTAACCCTCAATGTGAAACTCGTATATTGATTAAGTTGTTGCTATCAATGACACATATTTTCATTGTTTTTTTTAATGTGAGTTAGCCCACTTGTGCATGATGACATCCAATTATATGTATGACGTACATGTATTTTTTAATTATTTTGAATTGGGCAAATGTAGTCAACATGGTTCAGAAATATAAATATACAGAATTTCTTTCAAATTCTCCCCAGTCACAGGTGGAAATATGGTGACTTACACCAAGATGTGTCTAAGCACAAGACCTGGCTATATGATGCTGTTTTAATGCCGATTCATTGTTTGGCTAGTCCGGCCGAAATCTCTAAAACTTGTGTGTGTCGCAATGTGTTTCAAACCGACAAGATTTATCAGGTCAGTCATCAGGTCACATAATCTCTCTCTTAGAATTACAGGCGAAGGTGCAGGCTAATAGTCTGCTGTCAAGTTTGATGATTCAGCAGCCGCCTTTACCTCCTCCTCCTTCCCCCCGGTCACTCTAAAGCACCATTTTTCTAAGGGTTCAGTAACCTATCCTGAACAAAAATACTCTTGGAGCCCAAAATTATTTTCTACTTAAGACGCCAATAGGTGACAAGATCCAAGGTGGCTGCCATTTGTACAAGATGAAACAATACAATTTTATTATTTTAGACAGAATATACGCAGATTCATGATTTTGCTGTCTAGCATACGGGTTTTAGTTATTCCTGACATATCGATGTAGTCAAAAAGTACTTTGAATGTTGCATTGTGAATAAAATACAAGATGGCAGTCATTTGTGCAAGGTGGAACAATAAATTGATATCATTTTTGACAGAATAAAAGCAAAATCATAAATTTGGTGTGTACCGCGGGGTTTCCAAGCATGTCTGACATAGGGGTGTGGCCAGAACGTACATTATTCATAGTATTTTGAAAAAAATCAAGATGGCCGCCATTTGTGCAAGGTCAAAACAATAAATTGATATAATTTTCGACACGCTTCACGATTTAGAGGTCTACGAGGTATGTCCCATTTAGTTGTGTGGCCAGAGAGTAGTTGGTAAAAATCAAGATAGCGCCATTTGACAAGGGCAAACAAAGTTGAATCAACATTGAATCAAAGTATATTGTTGGTTGGTGGTAAATATGCACCATCCAAAATGTCTTTATTAGAGGGGTGGACGAGCTCATGGGGTATTCGTCGCCTCGGAGCTAAAGGATCCTATCTGACACTCGTTAGAGTGTCAGATAGGATCCTTTAGCTCCAAGGCAACGTATTGATCATATTAAATTGATTTGATTGAAAAGTGAGTTTTAGATATCATAATCTCTATTATATCTATATTTCTAAAATGGTTTGTGTTACAAATACAGCAACCCATGCGCAGCAGCATTGTGTGTCAAGCTCCAGCTGTGATGCCAGGCATTCCAGCAAACAGAAGACGGTGAACCAATGATGATTGCATGTTGGCCCAACGTCGTAGTTGATGGGGAGGCATCAAAATGACATTGGTTTAATGTATTTTGTTTGTTGCGTTAAACATGTCATGTCTGCTGCTGCAGTAGGCCTATGTATAAATAAACGGTTGTGCGAATGGCCATGGTTTTTCAGCATTAACACAAGTCTCAGGCCGTCTGGGGGGGGGGGGGGGGGGCATTCCTAAGTAACAACTATGCCCTATCACCCCACTATCACGTCATCATCTGTACATCATTCAATTAGTCAACGGACTGCACTGTTCATAGCATATTACAAGTTTACTAACTAGTACAAAAAAGTGACGTAAAACATCGTTTTGCTACTACTAATAGTACTCATCAAGCTCTAGGTTATAACATGGGGACCCCTCCCAGCCCTCAGACTCTTCCACTCTCCCCACTATAAAAAGTGTGGAGGAGTATGGTTGGCCATCACCCTCATAAGTAAATAAACCTTCCGAGGATAATTAAAAACCTTCCGCGGATAATTAAAAACCTTCCGCGGACAATTATGACCTTCCGCGGATAATTAAAAAATAATTCTCCGCGGAAGGTTTTAATTAGTCAGATCTGCAATTTTCAGGTCACCAACACTACGATATTGCTCACCACGACGCTCATTCACGTAAACCTGCTGATTTGGAGTCAAACAACAAGGGAAGTAATGCTGCGGGGGTCAGGGAAGCTGTTAACAATAATGGCAGCAATGCTGGAGGGGCCTGGGAGGCTGTTAACAACAAGGGAAGCTATGATGGAGGGGTTAAGAAGGCTGTTAACAACAAACAGCAGTCAGTGCTGGAGGGGTCATGGAGGCTGTTCACAAAAAAATCCACAATGCTGAGGGGTCGGGGAAGCTGTTAACAACAAGGGAAGAAATGCTGTGGGGGTCAGGGAAGCTGGTAACAACAAAGGAAGCAATGCTGGAGGTGTGAGGGATGCAGTTAAAAACAAGGGTAGCAGTGCTGGAGCGGTCAGGGATGCTGTTAACAACAAGGGTAGCAGTGCAGCAGGGGTCAGGGAGCCTGTCAACAACAATGGCAGCAGTGCTGGAGGGGTCAATGAGGCTGTTAACAACAAGGGTAGCGGTGCTGGATGGATCAGAGAGCAATGGTAGCAGGGACAAGCTAGGAGACTTTGACAACAGGAGCAACAGTATTACAGGGGCCACATCATCATCATCATCATCATCATCATCATCATCATCATCATCATCATCATCATCATCATCATCATCATCATCATCATCATCATCATCATCATCATCATCATCATCATCATCATCATCATCATCATCATCATCATCATCATCATCATCATCATCATCATCATCATCATCATCATCATCATCATCATCATCATCATCATCATCATCATCATCATCATCATCATCATCATCATCATCATCATCATCATCATCATCATCATCATCATCATCATCATCATCATCATCATCATCATCATCACCACCACCATCATCATCACCATCACCACCACTATCATCACCACCACCAACACCACCACCATCTTAAACATCATCACCACCACCACCACCATCATCATCACCACCATCCCAACCACCAACACCATCAGCACCACCATAATCATTACCATCATCATTATCATCATCATCACCAACACAACCACTACCACCATCAACACCACCACCAACACCACCACCATCATCACCACCATTATCATCACAACTACCACAATCGTACTCATTACCACCAACACAATCAATAGCACAACCACGATCAACACCAACAACACTACCACCATCATCACCATCATTACCACCACCACCAACATCGTCATCACCACCACAACTACCATCCTCACCATCATCACCACCACCACAACCACCACCACCACCACCACCATCACAACCATAATCGTCAGCACCAACACCATTAATATCACCACTAACACAACCACCACCGTCTCAACTACCAACATCATCATCACCACCATAATCATTACCATCATCACCAGAACAACCACCACCACCATCAAAACTACCACCAACACCACCACCATCATCACCGCCATTATCATCACCATCAACATCGCCAGCACCACCACCACTACCATCATCACCTCCACCAACACCACCACAAACACCACCACCACCATCACATCCATAATCGTCAGCACCACCTCCATCAATATCACCACTAACACAACCACCATCATCACAACCATCATCACCATAATCATCACCACCACCACTGTCATCACCACCACCACCAACACAACCACCATCAACAACACCATCAGCACCACAACACTGCCACCATCATCATCGCCGTCAACACCAACAACATCACCACCACCAACACCGCCAACAACACCATCACCACCACCATCACCACTACAATCACCACCATTACAGCTATCATCACCACCACCACAACACATACACAACCACCAGCACCACTACTACACCACCAACACTACCACCATCACCACTACCACACCACAACCACCATCACACCACACCACCAAGAATACAAACCATCACCACTACCACACTTCCCAACATCACCAGCACAACTACCACCAACACCATCATCACCACTATCACACCACCAATCATCATCATCATCATCACCTGGTCCACCACCGAAGATATTGAGCACTATTATCCGCGTGGGTGTCACATGCCGATTTATATCAAAACCGCATCAATGGAAAAAGACAACCTGCGCGGGTATCCGCACAGGACCCGCGCGGGTCCACCCGCGTGGCTAAAAAAACAGGACTGGTGCTGTAGTGCTGAAGGGGCCAGGGAGGCTGTTAACAGCGCCGAAAAAGCCAGTACAGTTGCTGTAAACACAGGAGCAACGGTGCTAGAAGAGATATGGTGGATGATAACAACAGAAGCAGCAGCAGTGAGGGACTCCAGGGGAGCTGTCCGAGCCGGAGCAGCAGTATTGGTGATCAGTGCAGTTGCTAAAAATGAGCAGCAGTGACAAAGCGGCCAGGGCGATTGTCAACAACAGGAACAATACAAGTGCTGCAGCGGGGCCAGCACAGCTGCCAACAAGAACATTCAACATGATTTGGTAACCGCTGAAGAAAGGGAGAGACAGTAGATTCTATGGAGGTCATCACATCATGGATGGTGGAAAAAGCTGTGTTTTTCTTATTTCTCCCACTGAGCAAAAAACAAAACTATAACTTTTTGTACCACGCAGGCTACAATGACCTCAAAGCCTCAAACTAAAGTTATGTAAACTGACAGAAAACGTTGTCATAACCTAAAAAATGCACCTCTCACTGGTCGCCCAGTTCAAATTCAACTGAATCTTCGTGCATTCACGCAGAGCACCGACAAAAATACAAAAGATCATAAAGAGATCTATAGCGGAGTGTATAGACCATGGCGATATATATAATTATACCTCAGGTATGGGGCCAATTCATCTCTTTTTGTCCTCTGGCTGATGGCTGATGGTGAGGTGTCAAGAAACATGCAGATATGTACCATGCTGTAGAAGTTTGGATTGTAAAAGTAGTGAAAGTAGCGTACAACGCAATCCACCTTATCAACTTATGCTAATTTCACTTCGCTGTAAAAAATAGATACACGACTACAGCCTGCAAATTTAATGTTTGTAAAATACAACGCTTAAGATTGGCCAAATGCAGTCGGACTTCCTCGTGATAATGTCTAATATTAGCTGTTCGTATACGGCAACGCTTAAGATTGCTGCAATCCATTTGGAATTCCTTGTGATATTGTCCAATATATGGTGAAGGCATGTATGGGTGTAGGTCATTTGAATGTATCTTAGTTATCTGTAACAGAGTACGAAAGTGAAGAAAACCACATTGTAACTTGAAAATAACTTTGTGGAACACTGCAATAGCCTTGCGAATTTAACATTTTTGCTAATTCCCTTACCAGAAACGTTATCTTACTGTAATAAATAATTTGTATAGGCCTATTATTCTTTGTCTGCCACAAAGTGAAAAAAATAAAGATAAAATATCTCATTCGGTTGCGTAGAGCGAAAATGAAAAAAATATATAGGCTCTATTGTGAGTTAAAATGTGAGTAGGCCCCTAAAGTATTGTGGCCATATGATATTCATATTTTAAACATAAATTCAATAAGGTAACCCATCTTTTGTCAGAAACAGCCTGAAATATTATTTTATGTCAAAGTATACCACACTTACGACCGTCCAAATGATTTAACATATATTGAGGCGGCGGCCATTATGTATTTTTGCTTAAACTTGACCTTTCCAAACACCTTTCAGTCGATCGGAAACAAAAAGCTCACGCGAATTAATTTTATCACACCTGTTTTCATGCCAAATGGCTGCAAAGTTGTGGCCAAAACATTATACCGGAAGTCGGCCATCTTGGATTTCGTATTATCGTGACAAGGAGTGTTCCAGACTGGAGTGTTCCCAGGGTGGGAGGAGGGGGGGCAAAGATCCAGAATTAATTCCAACATCAATTTGGGCACTGAAATTTGGCGGGGAAACACAAGTAACCTGACTAAAGCCATAATAATGTAACATCACATGCAGAACACCCCTGTAATTAGCTGCCGGTGAGTGCATGGCGGCGATCTTGTTTTCGCAGCAGTCACTGGCTCTCTAGTAAGCTTGATTTTTTCAAGCGACACAATCAGGCTGAAATCATCAAAAAATCATTATTTTTATTTTGGCTTCTTAATAAAACTACTCTCAGCGCCTTCGGTGCTAGGGCTCCATCATCGTCATCATTAGCCCTCGCACCATAGTGTCTTTCCTTGTCACACCTCCGATTAATTAGCTGTCATTATAACCGTCAACAAATGTTTTCTTCGCTGTCACGAAAGGGAAGTTATGTAGGCCTAATTGTTCCTGAAATCACAGTTTTTTATTATCATTGAATATAATACATAGTAGGCCTAGAAATATATAACCGTGATAACATGCAGTAATAATATAAAATTTTGTGGATATACTCATGACTAATATTATTATTAGAACCGATAATCATTTGAATCGGTATTAGTCCGATATCAGAGAACAGAGAAGATATGGATGTAATAATGAGCATTCACAGTGAAGAAAGGCACTGGCCCATACTATATCAGTGCTGGACCGGCGTCACAAACGTCGACCAAAATCCAAAGCACCACCATGCCAGCGTCTCCCATTTTCCGGGTACCCAGCAAACACAAAACATTTGTATAATAGTTGTACAACATGTTTAATTTAGTCGTCTTGAATTTAGTCCAGCAAACACAGGACACAGTCGACACCAAGCCATCATCGGACCCATGTTGGGCCACCGAATTTGGAGGTGGGGCCTGCGCAGTTGCGTACTTTGCGTATGCCTTCATGCGCATGCAACTGTAATTTACAATGAATTTAGTGAAGAAATAGCGACAAAAATTGGTCATATATCGGCCGAAGGAACTGGCCAAAATTGAGAAAAATTTGACGATATCGCTCTGGTCGAAATTGCAATTGCATGGCTGAATTCACCATACACCCACCGACCTCTTTTAAATTTGGGGGATTGAAATACTGTCGCGCAACGACAAAAGGCAGGAATTTGCTTACAGTTAATGCATTTTAGCTTTCCAGGGTATAGTACGGCGACATTGGTTTTTCTGCAACAATTTCTAGAAATGAAAAATACAAGAAAGACGTATACGCCTACTCATAGAGGAACGTGGTATTTCTTTAGCCATATGCCTACTTGTACATATAAATGTCAAACACTTTATCACAACATAAGCTAGCCTAATACAAAATCTAAACTCTTATTACACACTATATCATATTATCATCAAATTTATGTCGCGAAATCATGGTTATCGATCTGAGAGATTAAAACAGGAATAACATAGATTTATCAATCACTGACCTATCATTACCACAACAACTATGTCGATCAAAAATATACTTTACCCTGATCACAATACACTGTCTTCTACCTAATTATAGACTACAAACTATTACGATGATCATCATTACCATCTGCAGAGTAAATATATAATATACAATACCTGAATGCCTACACTGGCCTCCTATATTTCAGTCAGTAGGCCTATGTGTAGGGCCTACACATACAATACAATTATATTCAAATTTTAACTACATTATTGTTCAGAGTATCTCAATATAATTATCTTAATATAATACCATTGAAGCAACTCGCCAAAAAAAACACAAAATGAAGATATAATTCGCGATGAAGATACTTATTATATTATTATATCAGTAAATGTTGTGACAAACCATTTGTGGTCCCACATATCAATTATCGCGATATATGATGGTGAAATGTTTATCAAGATGATTTCAATCGATAGCACCGGTAATGTTCACTGTTAATGTTCACATATTCCACTCAGTCGTGTATTTTTATTGTGGAGATAAATGTATTACACATTTAGGATAATATGATTTAATAATATGTTTTCTATATTGAATGAGTTGCTTACAAATTGATAAATGGTGAAATCCATCACCTACATCGCCTTTTAAATTGTCAAGCAACTTAATCGGGTAATGGTTTATACCAAAAATATCCTTTCACATTTACATAAACAATTTACATAAACAGTGTTAAACTACTCTGTTATAATCATACTGCCACATCTACATTGTTATTTTGACAATTCGAAATCCTGTACGGTATGAAACACCACGATCATTTTACAAACATCATTAAATATCATTGCCCCAGATCTTAGGAATGTGGCCAGGCCTTATATTTCATCCCCGATAAATACGAGTATAGCATCATACATTTGCAGATTGTTGATTTGCTTCACATTATCCAGTGACCGGGCATAACTTAATAGAGAAAAAAACTCAGTTGGTAGCATTGTCAGAGTTATTGCGTTGAATCCCGTTGCACTTCCAGGCAGCGTCTCTGAGGTCTGTTAGAACAGATATATAAATGATCGGATTCAGAAGGCTGGTGAAGATAGTTATCATCATGTAACTCCCCCTGGACAGAACAAATAGCGGCAAAGAGAGTCTGTAATCTGTGTCTGCCCAGGTGACGCTAGAGGCTGATAAACCAAACCTGATAAAAAAGCCAGGTATAGTGACAAGCCAGAACGATCCAGACACCAGGCCGACCATCTTGATTGCTTCTTTTACAGGCTTCACAATGACTCCAGTTACTGCCGACTGGTCTTCACTCATCACAATGGGTTGAACCTGGGCCTTGTGTTTTGAAATCAGCAGACGGAGGCGTATTAAAGTTATCACACTCAGAGTGCAGCAAGGGATGGCGTAGAAGACAGCGTACACGATGTTGAGTATTTGACTTGCCAGACCTGTTAGATGATACACCATAGTGGTGGCCACTGGAACCCTGGGCTCCACCAAATCGGTGCCGAGAGAGATACAAAATGCAACAATGCAAATAATAATGATGGTGGTGTAGATGCGTGTTTTGCTGAATTTGGTTGCGTATGTTAATGGTTTAATAAAGTAGCAGTATCTCTCGTAGGAAAGTAGCCCGATTATATGCACTGAGGATAAAAGAAACGAGAGGGTACCTGTCGCGAAAGCGCGAGATACAACATCAGTCATCACTTGAATTTTGTTGCTTATCACTACAGTTACCATGTGCACCAATGTGATGTTACAGTAGAGGATGTCGAGGACCATGTATGAAACCAG
Organism: Flabesymbios commensalis; assembly: GCA_964017125.1. NCBI lineage: Eukaryota > Metazoa > Annelida > Polychaeta > Terebellida > Flabelligeridae > Flabesymbios > Flabesymbios commensalis. The sequence continues at coordinate 44,061,364 of OZ024912.1, read as the reverse complement.
CACCATATAATGCGGTGTATGGAGCGGGTACTCACGTTTGATTACGTATAAAAGAAAACCATTTGACAGATTGACATAGAGCCAGATAGATAAGAGCAGTCCGGCTGTGATTACTTGCTCTTCAAGGCTGTCTGTAATGATGGGTTGCAGTGTGGCCATCATCTGCTCGGTGGTCCACACACCTCCTGTAGACCTATCTGATGGCAGTGAAGCATCGCCAGTATTCAAAATGCTTTCGAAGATCGTCTGTGACTCCATCATGAAGAATTCCCTAGTAGAATCTCTAGAAGAAATACAAATAATATAGAAAAAACTGGCCTAAATGTGTAGCACTGATGTGTCACTTAGTCGATGCTATATACACAACTTATTGCCCACTGTCCTATCGTCACAGATTGCGAAACTATGATTTAGTTTATGAATGTCTCTGTAGCGAATAATTGTCTGGTCTGTAATTATATTTTTTCCCCAGCAATATTTATATAAGCATTATGCAGCTAATGAATATGCATAAAGAATAGTCCATTTTTAAATGGGGGATCAATATGGCCATAAATACATTTTTGTGTTGAATAGCAGAGCGTTGATTGGCATGTTTCTTGTATGCTTTGCTAACTGCAATTCGACACATCCATGTGAAGCCCTGGCCCACACTGTGACTCTCTTCCAATCAGAAGCGTAATATCTAGGTCGCACAGTGGGGGAGGGGGACATATCTTATGACAGAGTCGGCAGATGTAGAATCCGCCACAAAGTGGCAAATGTAGCCTACTCTTTCATAACCATAGGATATAATTATGAAGATATGCAAAGAAACCGAGTAAAATTACATTTCTTATACATATCGGCAAGAATCTAATAGATTCTTGACATTGTAAATGTAAATGGTGGTAGATAGGGGCCTGTGATACAAAAATATGTCCCAGCCTGATCGAAGATATTATAAAAAGCTTTTGAAAATACCGTTATATCAATGTATGACCAGCAGCCGTTTGAAACCATGACGTTAAAACACCAAGATAGACATTAAGTACTTAAATCACAAGAAAGTAAGTGTGATATTCATTATAACTTTCAGATGCCTACAGGGTGAGGAAGAGCGTGTACGACTACATCAAAATGATCTCCTCTTACCGCTACTTTTTACTTCTTGGAAGGCCTGGTGCGGGGTATATAACGAATGCGGGCTATACATTGTTGAAGTCCGAAATTGCAAGAGGACATTTATCATCTAATCTACTATGAATATTTATACATGTCTGTAATTGATCTAATCTACTATTTAAATGTGAACGTTGACTCTGGTATCATTACAAACAAATTACATAAAATATTATTAGCAAAAACTACCAATACCAATCTAGTAATTGTTCAAACAAAACAAAACCGATAAATAACAATCTACTAATTGTTCACATTAATATAATAAAGTGAACTTTGACTCTTGTATCATTACATACAAATTACATAATATTGACAAAATCTATCAATACCATTATAAAACAAGATTATCTGTTGTTGAGGGGGGTATGAAAACGGTCATAAGAAAAATGAACAATAAACAAAAAACTTGCTGCGGATGGAAGCGGGAGGTGGGATTTTCTTGATAGACATAGAATCTGGTATATAAATTTATATTTCTATCGGATTAAATGGCTGGGACAGCTCAGTCAGATTAGAGTTCCTGAAAAGAGGTCGCTAAAAACCGAACCATACACGAATTGCAGATCTTGGAATTCGCCTGAGATTAAAAGTCCATTTTGTGTTTACTAAATGGAGCTTTCATTTTATGAACTAGGGTGGATGGCCACTATATCTCACAGTGAGCCGCCACTTGGTAAATTCAGACCTTGCATCAATGAAGGTGTGACATTTTACTGCCAAGGGCCGCAGTTAACGGGCGAATAATTCACTATCATCAGCGTGGATGACCACTATATCTCACAGTGAGCAGCCACTCGGTAATTCACACCTTGCATCAATGAAAATGTGACATTTTACTGCCAAGGGCCGCGGTTAACGGCGAATATTCAGTATCATTAGCGTGGATGGCCACTATATATCCCAGTGAGCCGCCACTCGGTAATTCAGACCTTGCATCAATGAAGGTGTGACATTTTACTGCCACGGTTCCTAATATGTTAGCACTACGATATATAAAATGGTCTTTGTATTTAGAAACATTGGAAGCCCTGGATTAGAATGATAGAAGGGAGTCGCAAAATATGTCTCACCCGTAGGCCTACCTACGGTGGAGCATGTTGTTTCACTTCTGTCGGCGTTGGCATCGGCGTGCACACTACCAATTTACCGAGCATACCTCAGTCTGTATACTAGTAATTATGCATGCCAAAAAGCTCTGGAAAATAATGCAACATAAATTGGTAGCTCGTGTTTGCAACTGTCCTGACACGCAGTGTCTGCAGCATTTGTAAAGATATAGAGAATAAACCATACTGAAGGACAAGGCGCAGTGGCAAAATAAGCAGGTATCATTGTGCATGGGAGACACTTAAATAACTTGAATAATGAAGATTTCCCAATAAAAGTATGATTTTTTATTACGTAGATCAAAGTAAACAGGCGATGACACAATAGCCAATAACTTATCGAACACAACACATTGTACAATTGTCGATGTAGTGTTGGACCATCGTCTTCGACGCTCGCCCAAAATTAAAACAACAAACAAAATTAACAACAACATCGTAAGATGTTCCATGTGTTCAACAATGTGCATCAAATAATTATGTGAATAAACAGTTTGTTAATAAGCCATGGAGTTCAAAATATCGGTAAGCGATTACCGCCGGTAATGACACCTTTACACCCAAGTGATGTGTTAAACATCACATTGTATGCCGAACACGTTTATTATCAGATTCTCATATGAATATTATCATCTAGCATGTGCAAAGAAATTGTATTAAGAGATGATAACTCCTGTGCAACAAAACAATTTTTATGTTGCTAGAATGTTAGTAGCTAAACATGCTAAACGTGCAAGTAAGAAAACTGCGGCAGGGGACACCTCTTCAAGCGACAACACCACAGAGGAGATGGCCAGAAAAGTGATTACACACCTGATGGAGAGTCCGGATAAATCGGGAAGATTGCTCTCAGTTGGAGATGCCCATGGCATGACGCAGCTGCTTCTGCTCATGACCATGTCTTCAATGACGATGATGACAGCTCCAATGATGGGGACGCAAGTGCTCCCACATTCATGGACTCGTCTTAAGCGAAATTCGAGACACCAAAAATGGAAGCAAAAGTGATAAACCCACTTTTGTAAGAAAACACATGTTTACAAGCACCTACCATCCGAGTATTGGGTGAATTAAAAAGGCTTGTGTTAAGTAATCATTTGCAGCTTCGTCAAGAGTTTCTTACAAAAAAAATTCAAAGATTTAATTATTTCATGAAACTGTGCTTCAAAACACATAAATGGTCCAGTGGATTCACATATTATTCCCACTTTTATCACTTACTTAATTTCATTGAAATATGCTGCAAGTACAACAATTTCCTATGTTTCTGCTGTATCTTTCTTACATCAGATAAACGGATGAAATGATCCTGGAAAATCTTTTCTGGAGCTAAAAATGTTTAAGGTGATCTTGATATGGGACTTCCTATTACCTGATCACACAGAGCATTTTAGAGAAAATAATATCTGCGGTACCTTTTAAAATCGAGTCGCATTATGTACAAGTTACTGTATAAACTTTGTTTTCTATAGCTTTTCATGGACTCATGAGAGTTTATGAAATACGTCCGAAAGAAAATTAGAGAAGCTTATGTAGAAAAGCTCTCCAGTCTGATGATGTATGTTTTAATCGTATAAAAGGCATATCGTCACTACTAGTGCTGGTGAAATAGTCTGGTATGTCATGTCCAGTCAAACTGATGAAAACATTAGCACATTATTTTTTCACATGGTTTCCCGATAACATTATCTTTCCTTTTGTTAAATTTTCACCAAGCAATAGAATTAGCAGGTCTCTCTTCAAAATTTTACAAATGTCTTTCTTTTTTGTATGGGTGGAGCAACTGTTGCAGCTGCAATTGGTTGTTTAGACTCCCAAATCCAAGCTATGGGTCGCTGGAAATCAGGAGCTGTAAAAAAATATATCAGAATTCTTACTGTTTCAACCTGCTAAATTTGGTGAATTACATTTCTGTGTCATGATTTTATGTGAGAGGGTAGGAATAATATAGACTTATGGATATGTGTTTGTACATAGAATTTAAATTCTCTCATTTGTGATCATTCAACCTCAACTAGTCATAATATAATATTGGAATAATTATTTTCCATACAAGATTATACACTTAGGTCTGGATCATTCCTCTTTGCAGGTGTTGAGCCTAAAGGTTGGGATAGGTTATTGTAACTCTGTTTTTTATTGTGTCATAGACGGAGACTTTGGAGGGGGGGGGGGGGTAGATGCTATTTGGCGTTTCTCAGCCCCCTTGTCCTGTTTATTTTTGACGTGTCATGAACATTTGTCATTCATTCCGTCTGATTATTATTTAATTTTATGACCTTTTTATACTTACATAATTAATGTTTTATGTTGAATCATTGCGTATTTTTCGCCATAGATATGCCCATTTTCTATTCGCTCCCATGTGTGTATGGTGAATCATTGTATTTTATTTGTCATAATAAATGACCTTTTTCCTATTCACTCACATGTGTGTTATGTTGGATTCACATTCTATTTGTCTATAAACCGGATAAAAGCTGCCGTAATTGTTCCATAATGTTAAAGGGACATGCCCAGGTCTATAATCATTAAAAAATCGGTGATTTTATTTTAGATTAATAATATGACCATATGCTGTAAACATGTCCATAGACTAGAACTGCAAAAGTTTTTTTAATTTTTGTGCTGCGCACTTACCAGTTAGGCTAGATATAGAGACGAAATTCCCGTATTTCTTATTTTTGACATGGTTGACAATAATTAGAAATCAGGAATTTCGTCTGTATATCTAGCCTAACTGGTGAATTATTAGGTCGTTTCCATTGACCATGCTTACTAGTTTGTTTTGCTGTCGATCATTTGTAATACAAAAAAATGTTTAAACATATGTTTAATCATCATGCAAACACATGTACGAATTAAGATCATTAAGCGTGTACCTAAAGTGAAATAGATGTCGGAATGCAAATAGACACTTTTGTTGAATTTATTTTAACATCGATAAACCTAACGCGTCAAGAATTTTTCTAAAAATACGTGACATAATAATTTCACCTGCTATATTGAGAAAGTGTCCTGCTTTCTAACTTGATAATATTTTCCTTAGAAATTAGGACATCCCTGAAATGTATTGTCAGAAAGCAGGATACTTTTTCAAATAGATCGTAGATATGGATCCCAATATTTGAGAAGGTGAAAATGTTTTGATTTATTAGATAATAATGTATTTTCGATTTTTTTTTGACGCGGTTGATTTATTCATGCTAAAATAAAATCAACAAAAGTGTCCATGGGCATTCTGATATTTCGTGAGCGGACATCTATTTCACTTTAGGTAGGCCTACACACCAAATAGATCTCAATTTGTGCATGTGTTTGCAAGGTGGTACAGCAGCTATTCATAGATGACTCGAACAAAAAAACAGAGCACACTTAGCATAGGTAAATATGCGGGAACTCTGAATTACAAGTCGTCATATATGCGATTGATGATGGCTGATTAGAAAGCAGGACACCGTGCTAGAAAGAGTATCTAATCTGCATGAAAAGTCTACAGAGGGTGATATAATTATGACCGTTTTAGTCACCAGGTGTCACTGTTGCTCAGTTATAATTAGCGTGGGCACTGTTCACCAGGTGTCGCCGATAATCGGCAAACAGTTACGATGCACCAATGCTAATTTTACTGCCGGGCCGACGTCATAGACAGCTGACCAACATTAGAACAATATTGGTTTATTGTCGAGTGTTTGCTGGGAACCAGTTTTACCTCAGACACCAAGCATTTAACCTGTTAAACAGCTAGGTCTTCTTCACTGATTCATAATATTAACTTCTGATGGACCCCAACATTAGCCTTGAATAAACTGATTGTGCGAGGTCCAACGTAGAGATGGATACTACACTCTAAACAATATAGGTTCTTTAAAAAGAACCCTTTAGTACTATTACCATGCAACCCCAGGATGTAAGGGGTTGTATGGTAATAGTACTAAATGGTTCTTTCTAAAGAACCTATATTGTTTAGAGTGTATAGGCCTACAAGGTTATACACCATGAAACAAATCTGACAAAAACGTTTTTAAATAATAAAATCTTATAACTAGGCCTAAGTCTAACGTAGCTATTATCGCACTGTGAATGACCAACTCTCAGCTCAGACAAAATCACATGGTCAGAAATATATATATGCGTCTCCAGAATTGTTTTTTCAAATATAAATTCTTGCGAAAAATGCATACATATCATGTAGAATAGAGATATTTCTGGGTAAAAAGCAATGACCGAAGGACAAAAATAACAAGCAAATTACCATCCATCTTTGTGCCAGGGCCAGGATTTTTAGCCTTAACCACGAGGGTTTGTGATTCATTTTGTTGCCGTTGACAGCTATGCGGAGACGATAAGGAGTTTAATGGCCTAGATTGGTCGTCACGACACAACAATCATCTGCAGTTGTTCCTCTGAGGTTTTGATGGATCGGCCAGTTTTCCAGCATCAGTCGCATTTTAGAGATAATTGTCTGGTGAGAGTTGTCCTTTATTAACCCTTTCAAGCCTGAATTTACCATTGTCATCCCCATCCACTACAAGCCGCGAATTGCTGTCGCAAGAAGATGACTTGAAGCGGGTGGCAAGTGAAAAAAGGTATTGTTATTATTTAAAAAATCCAAAGAAAATTTTCGTTATAAAACTCCCAGGTATATGAAATTAAGTCATTTTTTATAGAGATGAAAAATTATGCTTTAATGCGTCGTGAGAGCTGAAAGGGTTAACACTGTGAGTGCCAGTACTGAGCCTTTAACCGCCACATTCTTTATTTGGAATTTTCACACACTTGAAGTTGTGTTTCTCTGACAAATGAAATCAATTGAAATGAATGGGGTTTTAGGCCACCTATGTGCACATATAGCCTAAACTAGGCCAGGATAGCCACATTAGGATGTTGAGACGAATGAGAGTGCACTGCCCTGCAGATACAGTATTCGAAATTCGAGCACCGGTGGTTTAAGGCCGATCACGCTACCTCTCGGTCACGGAGGTTCCCCACAATATTACGCGATTCACTACTTCTGGTTAATAGAATATAATCGGGACCGGCGGTTGACGGGTTAATAATGGTAAACACAAATCTCAGCAAACTAAGATTCTGACTCAATATTAAACAATGATTATTACCCGGTGTCTTCAATATTGGCCCTAGTATTTTGTTGAGGTGACTAGTATATTGACGAGGCCGTAGGCCGATGGAAAATACGGCCACCGATGTCAATTTTAGATTTGGGATTTTAAAAAATGAATCATGGCATATTGAATATCTTTTATGTAACAAACCTTTTGCACTTTATTTCAAGTCACTGACATACAAATCAAGAGCTGCGGGAGTTATAGGTAGCCTGAACCTTTAAACAGTTGTTTTCTCAAAACGACAAAAAATGACTTGTTCTTACTTGAACTATTAGCAGGACGCCTTCTTTTAACTTAGTCGTCTAATATTCCGCATACAATGACATTATAGCGCTTTCAGTTTTTCGTGAATGTTTCTGCAAAAGAATCGTCTGTTTTTTCACGTAAACAAATTAGTCATTCATTGCAAAGTGCAGAGTAATAACGCCGTGTCACTCCCCATTGTGAGAGTGATCTATCTCCAGACAAACTAGGCCCCTTCCATGATCTCGCTCTGTTAACCCTGTTTCCGCTGAACACGACTATCATGCTCTGCAAAGCCAAATGGCAGTATCTGCTTACTTAATGTAAGCAGATACTGCCTTTTGGCTTTGCAAATTAATTGTCATTTTTTCTGTTTTATTAGTCGTTCAGATCGCTGTTATTGGCAATGAAATGTGTGTTTAAGCATCAGCTTTTGCTATTATTGTGCTCAAATCAAACAAATATGAGTAATTTTCAGCTATTTGAAGTTGTGGGTCGCGGTAGCTAGACACAACTTCTAGTAGCTAACAATTTAAATAAATTAACAGAATAAGAGCTAGCTAACATCACAAGTGCGCCGTCTAGTTTTAGCCGTGTCGCAAAGTTTAAGTGTATGAGGTGAATCAGTATAACAAATAAACGAGTGGGGTTTTAGACCACCTTGTGCACATAATTTATAGGCTAAGCTGGGCCAGGAGAGCCTTTACAGGATGGTGAGATAAATGAGATAACACCGCCTTCCAGAGACAGGATTCGAAGTTCGAGCCCTGGTGGTCTGAGGCCAGCAAGCTACCTCTTGGTCATGGCTCCCCAATATACTGAATCTATATGAGTGAGCGGAAAAAAAACATTTGTTTTTTCGAAACCTGAATGTCAGAACGAGGGGACGAACCCGCGATCTCCCACTTTTCAAGCAGGCAGCTTTACCGTGTTTACCACTGCACCAGGTCATATGGATAAGTAGATGGAGATTTGCGATGGAGTCACCAAATGGAGATCAAATAGTTGGGTGAGAGAACTAGGTTCCCATGCACCCCAGGACAACTAAATTCTAAAATCATTTTTAGCTCCCCTGGGATAACTACTTAAAGATTTGTGATGTTTACATTACAACAAATCGCCCCACTGTTGTGTAATTAGCAGAGGGAAAGTATTCACTTGTATAATGTATGGTAAGCCCCGTGAAAGTTATGTGAATACGTACAGGTTTCAAAGAAAGAATGTGTTTCTTCCTTGCTCACTCGTAAACATGGTCATTATTCAATATTGTGGGGAGCCTCTGTGGCCGGCGTGATCGGCCTCAGACTGCCAGGACTCAAATTTCGAATCCTGTGGCGGGGGCCCTAGGGTAGTGGTTAGCACCGCTGCCTTTCACGCCAGAGTTCGGGGTTCGGTTCCCGGTTTCGGCGGTTTGAAAGAAACAAAAATGGTTTCTTCCCCATCCACGTGTGAAAGTCAGTATTGTGGGGAGCCTCCGTGGCCGAGAGGTAGCGTGCTCGGCCTCAGACCGCCAGAGCTCGAATTTCTAATCCTGTGTCTGGAGGACAGTGTCATCTCAATCATATCACCATCCTCAGGAGGTTCTCCTGGCCCAGTTTAGCCTATATGTGCACAAAGGTGGCCTAAAGCCCGATTCATTTCATTTCATTTTGTCTGGAGGCCAGTGTTATCTCATTCATCTCACCATCCTCAGGAGGTTCTCCTGGCCCAGTTTAGTCTATGTATGACCTGCTCGAACATAATTAGTCAGAAGTTGCACTCATAAGAAATTGTACTAATGTACTCGGGTTAATATGTGAACAGATCTGATCAAAATGATAGACTAGTTAGGTTTTTGCGGTCAATATTTACAGAGACGTGACATTTTAAAGTTGAAAATCTGGAAAACGAAAGCTGAATGCCCTGTCATTAAATGTCATTTTAAATTAGCTGATCTTTAAACATACTAATCAAGTAATAATTAGTGGAACTTTAGACATAAATAATATTATTCCTACCATTATACCATACAGATATAAATAAAAAAAACCCGGTAAACTGAACAATTAAAATCTGTGACCTCCGACTGATTATGTTTCAGCATGTTTGGCCCAAGATTTCATTTTTTCATTCATTCATTCATTCATTCATTCATTCATTCATTCATTCATTCATTCATTCATTCATTCATTCATTCATTCATTCATTCATTCATTCATTCATTCATTCATCCATCCATCCATCCATCCATTCATTCATTCATTCATTCATTCATTCATTCATTCATTCATTCATTCATTCATTTATTTATTCATTCATTCATTCATTCATTCATTCATTCAATAATTCATTCATTCATTTATTCATTCATTCATTCATTCACTCATTCATTCATTCATTCATTTATTCATACATTCATTTATTCATTCATTCATTCATTCGTTCATTCATTTCATTCATTCATTCGTTCATGCATTCATTCATTCATTCATTCATTTATTTATTCATTCATTTATTCATTCATTCATTCATTCATTCATTCATTCATTCATTCATTTATTCATTCATTCATTCATTCATTCATTCATTCATTCATTCATTCATTCATTCACTCATTTATTTATTTATTTATTAAATAATTAATTAACTAATTAATTAATTAATTAATTAATTAATTAATTAATTAATTAATTAATTAATTAATTATTTAATTCATTCATTCATTCATTCATTCATTCATTCATTCATTCATTCATTCATTCATTCATTCATTCATTCATTCATACATTCATTCATTCATCCATCCATCCATCCATTCATTCATTCATTCATTCATTCATTCATTCATTAATTCATTCATTCATTCATTCATTTATTCATTCATTCATTCATTCATTCATTCATTCATTCATTCATTCATTCATTCATTCATTCATTCATTCATTCATTCATTCATTTATTCATTCATTCATTCATTCATTCATTCATTCATTCATTCATTCATTCACTCATTCATTCATTTATTCATTCATGGATACAAAATCAAATGAGACATGATCAGGCCTATAGCAGGACGTCAACATGATGAGTTACCTGTGCACTTTTAATGTTGGTATTTTAAGATACAGATAGAAATGTGTAGTTCAGCTTTATAATTAGCATACTCGAAAATGGTATAAAACTTTGCAAAATAATTGTGGACATCCCGTCTCCTTTTACGTTATGTTCCCTATTTTTGGAGTGATTTCCAGAACCACTTTAAATCGCAAAATTCGAGCCTTTGTATAGATAATTGAATTCAGCACCCCTCGGCAGTAGATTGGTCATACTCGAAAATAGTTTCATACTTTAAAAAATAATTTTGGCACTCTTCATACCGTGGCTCACATATAACATATATGGGCCTTATACTGGCTCAGACACCTTGCTGTCCCTCGTTTGTTGAGCGATTTGTTATTTACCCGACCAATTTTAACTCGTAAATATCCAGCCTTTGAATAAATAGTTGAACCTAGCCCCGCTTGCCATTATATTGAGCATACTCGAAAATGGTTAAAAACATTAAAAAAATAATTTTGGCACACTTCACACCTTGGGTCACATACTAAACAGACATATATGGGCATTGTACTGGCTCAAACACCAAATTGCTGACCCCTTGTTGTTTTCAAGACCAATATTTAATCGTGAAGCTCGGGCCTTTGCATAAATAGTTGAGCTCGGCAATGGATTCAGAATACTCGAAAATGGTTTAAAGCACAATGTCTGAGATCACAAACAGTCTATTAGCCCAGTTTAGTTTATATAAATCACTCCGCGGACAAGATGTATAGCGTAACAGACTGAGAAACGAGTCAGCATCCAAACCCAGTGATTGGCTTTGTTTCCCAAACTGATAATTATTTCGAAAACTTCACACATCCTCGTCCTTTCTTTCTCCGGAACATTAATTTTGTTATCGGCTACGTTCTGGTGAGAAGTAATCTTGAAAAATAGCCGTCAAGAAAATTAACATTGTTTAACTCTTCTCCTCTTGAATTATCGGTTAATCATTTAAACCTTTGAACCTTCACGATGCATCAAAGTATCATTTTGAATCTCTGAAGAATGACTTAATTTCCTACACCTGGAATCAATGGAACTGTTTTAATAATAACGATACCCTTTCTTTCATTTGCAACCCACTTCAAGTCGTCTTCATCTACTGCAAGTCGAGTATTGCAACATCAATTTGCGGCTTGTGATAACTCAGGCTCGAAATGATTAATCACCTGGTAATATTCCTCATTTATTTGATGCTGGAATTGTTAATGCGAATTACAGCTTCCAAAGACAAACATATATTTATCTAAAACAAAGACATATCCAAAACTGATAATGGATTAACTGGTATTCAAGCCATTTGTATCTGGTATTTTGCTGGGTTGTTAAAAAGGGACAATTAGCGCGGGCGTGATAAATGACGCTGACGGTCCAATGGCATTCATCTTGTTGTGGCCCTGGGCCCTAGTGATGAATCCTGTATTCAGCCAGCACAACAAACTAGAGTGTTCACCCAGTGTTCCTTCAATGCTGAGCCGTCGTCCTCAACATTGGGTCAAAGTGGCGTGTCGTCTGGGAAGCAGGGTGGTTGACCCAGTGCTGTTTCAATTCTGTATTGTCGTCTACGCCGCTGGCCCAACAATGAGCCAACATTGGTCCAACATGTTACCAGTGGTGTTTTAATATTGGTCCAAAAATGTTGGGCCAACAATGTAGCAGCAGTGGGTCTCAGTGTGCGCACTGCGCAGTAATGGTGTCATCCATCACCAGAATCTGAAAAAATACGTAAAAGTGATCTCATCAGTATGTTCACGCTGGACGCTGTATAAATGATGGCGAGACGGCGGTTAATATCTCAGACGTTGGCCCAACGGTCATCCGGTTTTCATTCAGCGGCTTGAGCTTGGTGGTTAGACCTGCTCAACAGCTGGACAAACAGCTAAGTGAAGCAGTCAATGTGGACTAAAGTGCAAGCAGTGTCTACACGCAGACAAAAGACAATCAGTGTCAAATAGGGTGACGCCATACCTGGTAAAACCATATCTGATGAAAGCATCCTTGAGGAGACCATCCTTGAGGAGACCACCTTTGATGACACCCTCCTGGAATAGACTATATGTGATGAAACATTTTTTTATGAAACCATCCTTGGTGAAACCATCCTTGATTAAGCAATCCTCCAATGAAATAATCCTTGAATAAACCATTTCGGAAGCCATGTCTAATGAAACCATCTGTAATGAAACCATCCCTGATGAAACTAGTTCTAACAACCATATCTGATAAAACTATATAAAACCACCTCTGATAAAAACATCTCTGATGAAACCATTTTTAATGAAACGATATGTAATAGAACCATCCTAATGAAACTATTTCTAATACAACCACGCATCTTCAGTAAAACCATCTTTGTTAAAAACATCTCCAATGAAACCATCTGTAATATAACCATGCATCTGTGTTGAAATCATCTCTAATAAAACCAACTCTAACAAAGTCATCCTTGCTGGGAACAGTTCCAACAAAAACAACTCTGATGAAATCATGTCTAGTACAGCAATCCCATATGAAACCATCTCTGATTAAATCATCCGTGATGAAACCATCTCTAATAAAACTATATCTAATAAAACCATCTCTAATGAATTCATGTCTAATACAACCATCCCATATGAAAACATCTCTGATTACATCATCTGTGATGAAACCATCTCTAACGAAGCTAACTGTGATGAAACCATCTTTAACGAAACCATGTGTGACGACGAAACCATCCCTGATACCAGTTATTTATTGGTGAAACCAGTCCTAATCATACTATATGAGATTATACAATATCCAGCGGAACCGTCTCTATTATCTCATTATTTTGAAACGAACCTTGATCAAATCATCTATGATAACCATCCTTGATAACATAATCCTTGAAGAAAATAAATATATTTCCAATCGACATCGTTTTAGTTTCAATCATCGCCATTGAAACTTTGTCAAAAAGGCCCTTTCTGACCAGATTACTGTGATGTATTATGCCGCCTTCTACATTTTAAGGTAATGTCCGGTCAAGGAGAGGCCCGACGCAGAGGCAATGACTTACTCCTTGCTCACGTATCTTGTACTTCAATATCACAATGAGACATTATTTAATATTATTTTGGGGGGTTATGTAAATATCGAATGTTTAGTGAAATGTCACATGTTATAAGTTTAATTTCAACATTTTTCATTAGCAGATTTCTTGAAATCTCTGTTGAAACTTGTTTGATGAATATTATGTTTAATTTAAAGACGTTCCATAGATTGTCATCTCTCATTCGCAACTTCTCGAATAGTTAGGAAAAACAGTAACGATGTAAGACTTCCCACATCATTTTGTGCTCTATCTCTCATTTATCATGTTCATCGCATTATCAGTGTATGAGGGATATTTTATTATTATACTGCTCTGCAAAGTAGACAGTAAAGTAAACAGATACTGCGTTTTGGGTTTGCACGAGAAAACTGTAAATCACGGATTGTAAACAAAAATAACTATTAGTCTCAAATAAGCCAATCTGAAATTAAAAACATAGTCGCAGCTACTCCAGAAGGTATTCTCGGCCATATATTAAGATCGTATCTTGTATTGATGTTTTTGACGTTATTTTACGATTTCACAATCTAGCCCCGTCATGGTGGTGATCGTTTCGCGGTCTCCGAGCTCACATGACTGTCGTACATGTATATCCTCCTGCTGAAATTAAAAGGTTAAATCTGCTATTTAATAATTAAAATAACTCATATGTTTACATACATTATGAAACATGTTTACATAACATAGCGATCCCAGAAGAAAATCCTTGGACCGGCGTCAGAATTGATTTTATTCTGGTTATGAAGCAGTGAATAATTAGTAGATAATTAGTTGACTTGTCAATCGATCGCGTCTCATCCTATGACAAGGTCCCGTCGTGTCTTCAATTTGGGTTGATTGACGATTTTGTCTAATCCAGTTAATAAGATACGAATAACATAATTTATGAGGGCGTTGTGCTGTTTTACCGGCTAGCCATCAATGTCTAACAACCCGCCATAGTCAACAGCTAAAGCCCGAGTTGGAAGCTGAGGTTTGCTGTTGACTAGTTGATTGATTGATTGATTATATATATTTCTAAGCCATTAGGTTGAAAACAAGCTTATGTAGGTATAAAAGTAATGGGCTCTGTTAAGACGGCGCCCTTCTAAATCACGTTAATGTTATATTAGCTTATCATGAGCAGAAATATAATACACTGCTAAGCAATGCAGGAATGGAAATTGGACATTTTTAAACAATCCTTCACAATGTTTACAGAATGATATAAGACATTAAACCAGTGCTGGCTCAGATGGCTCATTAGACCCTGTTGTGGCTCGAAACTCTGGCCAGGTCAGATGTTTGTCATAGAAGTTGTGCATATACAGTGCTCCAAACTGTTCAAATACCCGATCCGGTTGTGGCTCGAAACGCTGGTCGGGTCGGATGTTTGTCATCGAGGTTGTTCATATACAGTGCTCCAAATATTTCAAATAACTGAAGTGAGCAGTGCTGTCTTGCATTATAAGAACCCCTGAAGTCATTCGATAAGAATGGGGCATATTCCTGACGTCGGGCTCCCTTTTGGTGCGATGCTGCCATGATTGTGCAGAAAGTGACGTAGAGCAATATTCACTCACTCACTTAAACCAGTGCTCACTTGGTGTTGGTCCACCGTCTACGAAATCGGCCCAACGCCAAGCCAACACTGGGTTAATGTCCACAGATCTGCCATGCAAAGCTAAACGGCAGTATCTGCTCACTTTACAAGTAAGTAGATACTGCCTTTTGGTTTTGCAGAAATCTAGTGTGTGAATGGGGTGCGGAAAGATAGATTGAAGGAATTAATCATGGCTGACCTTGATGTGCACGACGGGTCACTAATGCTTGTTGTTCATGTTTTTGTAGCCGCCAGGGAACGATGCATCAAGTTGAACAGACAATGGCAACATACAAGGGGAACAGTGACATGTAGACGCTTCTACAATCGTTAGTGTATTTTGTAATACTAACGGATGCTGAACAATAACTTGTTTCCTGTGATTTCGTTGCATGGGAATATGTCCCACACCCATGCCATCGCTGGATCAATGTCTTCCTCCTCTTCCTCCCTCGATCCCTATATAATACAAAAATAAACATGATAAATACCGACTTATCCACATACAACTACATTTAAAACATTCAGTTAGCATTATTCCTAAATGGAAACATTCTATGAGACTTATATTTCTCAGCTCGTGGCTATGGGATAATTGAGGTTGATGATTTCGTGGTTGCATTGTATTTCCACGTATAACACCACCCAACCTTTAAACTGATCAACTTGTCTAGCCGTTTCAAGCTTTTTTATTTGTTCTTGAAACAAAAAAATGTGCTGTAAAAATGTGAACATTGTATTTGATAGATTGCCATTGGTTTTGACCGAAATTGTCAATATGTAGGCATAAATTAAGTATTTTGAAAAGTAAGGAAGTAAGGAAGGTGATGACAAGTTTGAACAAACCCTTTACAATTCAAGAGATGTTATTCAGAACCCTGATCAATTGGTCAATTGGCATATTATGTGTTTTTTAGCAGGTCGACGAAGCACCATTTATGTAACATGTCCGACATATGGGATACAAAACATATTTCAAAATTGTCATTTGTACCGAGTAATAAGTAGTTCATTTCTGATGACCTTTCATAAAGTAGGACCGTAAACTGTACGTCATTTAATTAACCCTTTCAGCACGGGGACCGTCTTTAAACGTCAGAATCTGACGTCTCAGGACGTCAGATTCTGACGTATAAAGACGATCCCCGCATTGAAAGATTTAAAATATTTCTAATAGCTGGGGACTCATACATAGGCATTTAAATAAAACAGAAAGAAGAGCTAACCAAGACATTTGTGATGAGTTCAAATTTAATAAAACCCTTTGGTCTCCATGGTTTATATAAAAACATCAGCGCTTCAAGGGTTGAATATTCTGTGCCAAAACACCCTGATATAGCGTTTCAGTTTCTCAATAAACATTTCACCTGTCTCCATCACAATCCTATCCGAGTAAAACGCCAACAATCTTGTAAAGCGTACGGCCAGCAGCATTGATGACTCCCCGGAGACAATAATGGCTGTCTGGGCGACACCTTAAACCATACAGCCTTGATCTTTGCGTGAGAACCTTGACCTTCACTGGACGTGAACACGGGTATTATTTTCTCCGTCTGGTCAATTGAAACCTCTTCGTTCGGGGCTTTGGGGTGGTCTGTGTGGATGAAAGGGCCAGAGAGTTTTTTTTCAGATTTTTGTAGTGTTTTTCAGAATTCTCAGTAAACACAAAACATTTGTATAATATTTGTACAGTGTTGGACCAACGTCGGAGACATTGGGCCACGTTGTACAAATCATATACAACTGTTTTATACTTACTGGGATGCACACATCTACAAGTCCGCTTGCAGACCGCTTGCAGACATAGTGATGTTTTTATTCAGGGAGTAGAAATCGACCCTTAAAGCGCTGAAATATTTGTGTGTAAACCATGAAACCAAAGGGATTTTTCAATTTGAAATCATCATAAATGTCTTCGTTGCTCTTTCCATGGTCATTAGAATACCTATGTTATGGGTCTACGACCATTATGATGTTTTATTCTTTCAGTAAGGGGATCGATTTTATACGTCAGAAGCGGGCGTCTATATACACAAGTTTATAAAGCCGGACCCCGTGATGATAGGGTTATTCATGCAGCGTCTTGTTTTTATCTTGGTCAAATAAACTATTATATTGACTGATTTCTCATCGTGAAAATTTCTAAATGCATATTTTACGGCTTTTTAATTTGTATTTTGGCCTTATTTACTGAAGTTAGGGTTCCTTTTTCAGTGAGAGTAGAGAGTGGAGGTTTTTCCTTCCCAGTGACTTTCACGGCGGTTTACATTCCCTGGTAGTCATTTGCTATTAGCACCCGGTAGATAGTAGGCTCTATTTCGTCTCATTTTCATTCATCCTGAATTACGAATTCCTTTATTGTGGTGGATTGAAGTTTTTTATTTTGTGAATTTTTATCAAAATATGTGATGTGGTACATGCAGAGCTTAAAGGGTGGAATAAAGGAATTTAAAACTGAAAACACCACGATTTCCAAATATTTTGATGAAACAAAAGCTCACCTTTCAAGGTGGTGTCTCACTTATTCGAAAGGTGAACAATATTTAATTTTGTTGTAAGAGACATAAAATATAAGTAGGGGGGTCTAAATGAGGACACAAATCCTTGGTCTTATAATATTTTTTTTCAGATAATTCTTTTGTTAAATGTGAATATTTGACTTTTTAACGTCGAAGTATACAATTTAGATATTCTACCCCTAAATAAGTAACAAATGAATGACGGTGATGATTAGCTGACTACGCCATGTGAACCACCCCTCGATGAGTCACTTAGTACTTGGACGTGTACTTTAGGCTTGTTTAAAGATGGTTAAAAGACAACAAAGAGGATAGCAATGGTGTTTTTCAGGTGGATACAAGGCTATTATTATGACTTCTGTCGGATCAGACATTGTGCAGATCAGTCGAACGTGAACACGCACACGCTATAGATTGTCGGGTGTTGTGACTTAGTCTCACCTTTGCCGTTTATAATACATCAATTATTGTCGAAGGGTAGGTAGTTTTTTATCGGCACTAATGATCCCTTCTGATCCCTACCTTCTGATTAAAGTAACTTAAAGTAACCAAGGTCAACATCCTCGGTTCATATGCATTTCTTGCACAAAAGAAGGAACATACTTTACCTACATTGGATATTGTACGTTTAATACACAAAACACCGCTATGTACAGCATGTATTTAAGGCTAGCTTTGAGCGCTTTCCACACCTTTGCAAGGGACTGAAGGGAGGCATATTAGCCGACCTGGGTGTATGTACAATAAAGACACATTGTATTAAAAAGAAAAAGCTTAGAGTAAAACTTGTTTTGTTTGCTTTGTGTTTTCAATAAATATTTAAAAAATATCGATTATTTAATACTTAAAATTCTGTTTTTCAATCACTATGTATCACACCAATATGCTTGAACACTCATTCAATGGACATGTCTAGGATCATTTATCCTAACCGTTGTATAATTTTACACAAGTACAAACAAATTATTTCTGACTTTGAAATGTTAGTGCATGAGAAATAAAAAAGCTTGTGTCCACTTATGCATCATTATCCCGTGTAAACGTCTAGATGTCACCTAAGTTGCTACGCTTTTCCAGAATGATTTTTTACCACTAACAAAAATGTGTTTTTTTTAACTCTACTCAGGTTTTTGGTGCGGGAAACATGTATCTTACACGGCTATCATGGCAAAGCCGCTTTTAACATAAACGTGATTTTAAGTGGTATCTGATGTACCATTTACATAATAATATCACAATTTTAGATCTGCATTGTAATATCGAATGTATAACAGGGCACATATTTGAAAAATTGCATCTTTGCTAATATGTATACACCTTGTATACATGCAATTGCTACAACCATACATTTAAATAAAGAAATAGATACATAAATAAATAATAAAAGATATTTTATTATATTGCATTGCGGATATACCGTAAATTGATGAGCGTTAATTTTAACTCTCCTAACATTGTAAAAAAGAGTGTTTCGAAACAACACTATTAGTTGCAACACATCTGCAACCAATTTTGATGTTGAAAAACACAATTTTTTCGCGTTTTGAAACACAACGAGCTTCTTGAAATCCTCAGTGTGGCTGTTTGAGCCACGACTGATCAAGTTTGAAAGACTATATAAGTAGAGTTTTGATTAACAACAATGGGTGTTTTGAAACTCCGTATTTGAGTAATCCATTCCCTATCCTGGTCTTTCAATCTTAGATTGACCAGGCTTGGAAACCCAAGGCTGTACAAGCAGGTTTCATAGCAGTGATGTCAGCTGTGTGACACAGGTTTCATAGCAGTGATGTCAGCTGTGTGACATAGGTTTCATAGCAGTGATGTCAGCTGTGTGACACAGGTTTCATAGCAGTGATGCCAGCTGTGTGACACGGTTTCATAGCAGTGATGTCAGCTGTGTGACATAGGTTTCATAGCAGTGATGTCAGCTGTATAACACAGGTTTCAGGCAGTGATGTCAGCTGTGTGACATAGGTTTCATAGCAGTGATTTCAGCTGTATAACACAGGTTTCATGCAGTGATGCCAGCTGTGTGACATAGGTTTCATTGCAGTGATGGTATCTGTGTGCCACAGGTTTCATGGCAGTGATGTCAGCTGTGTGACAGAGGATTCATAGCAGTGATGTCAGCTGTGTGACGCATGTTTCATGCAGTGATGCCAGCTGTGTGACATAGGTTTCATAGCAGTGATGTCAGCTGTGTAACACAGGTTTCATGCAGTGATGCCAGCTGTGTGACATGGGTTTCATTGCAGTGATGGTATCTGTGTGCCATAGGTTTCATGGCAGTGATGTCAGCTGTGTGACACTCGTTTCATAGCAGTGATGTCAGCGGTGTGACACATTAAGTCATCTGGCATCACTGATATAAGAAATGTAATCATGCATTTCTTCTGATATCCACATCACATCTCATATCTACAGCAACTGAGCGTGGTTCATTTGAAATATTTCAGATATTATACTTAATTCCATTTCCCTTAAGTCTCATGGAATTTGGGAAAAGAAACAAATGGGTGTTGAGAGGATTGGATTTCTTTGATAAATGGTACATAAATCCGTCGAGCAGCGAACATGGTAAATCACAAATATATTGTTCGTAATTATCAGATGAATTACTATAATATAAAACTCACCTGTATTTGGGTCGATCAGGCTCTTCTTGATACAAAGTAAAAACAGCCTTGTTTCTTTGTCAGATTCTTGATAGTTATTTCTCTCTGGAAGTGGAGCGATCATTTTTTGCGAAAGTTCTATGGGAATTTTTTTTTTTTTTAGTTCTCAAATATGAGAACAATTTACATTAAAGTCAGTACCTTCATTAACACGATTAAAGCTGGTAATTGTCCAAATGTATGTGAATAAAAGTGTCCTAAAGCTCTATTCATTCATTCATTCATTCATTCATTCATTCATTCATTCATTCATTCATTCATTCATTCATTCATTCATTCATTCATTCATTCATTCATTCATTCTTTCATTCATCCATTCATTCATTCATTCATTCATTCATTCATTCATTCATTCATTCATTCATTCATTCATTCATTCATTTATTCATTCATTCATTCATTCATTCATTCATTCATTTTTTGAATTATTCTTTCATTCATTCATTTATTCATTCATTCATTCATTCATCGAATACCATAATTATTTGTTTGGGTTACACTACTCGGGGTTATTTAAACACAGATTGTCACTATTTTCTACACGACCGGCCACTATCTATGAAGAACCCGTCAAAGTCCCAGTAATCACAAAACATTTGTATAACATTTGTACAATGTTGGACCAACGTCGAAAACGTTGGGCCGACGTTGTGCAAATGTTATACAATTGTTTCGTTTTTACTGGGTTGTTATATATCCTACTTCCACGTTTATTTGTTTTATATATTTGAGACCTTATCTTCCTTACAGGTTTTTTTTACGCCATTTAGATCGTATTCTGCAGCTGAGAATAGAGGATGAAGAGTGTTATATAAGAGTGTCTACTGAGTTTCAATCAATATGTACTTATATGTAGAAGGTAAATAGTTTGCATTCTATTATAGTATACAATGTGTATTTTATAATTTTTATAATGGGAATAAATCACTTGAATGATTTTTTTTGGATTTGATATCATCCTTAATCTTATCTTGTGAATAACGTACTGTTTCTACCGATCTTTTACATTTGTGTCGTTTTGAAAATGCTCCTGTGGAATAATAAATTTATACACTTTTTTTTTTAAATTAGGTTAATATGCATTTCTTAAATATATAGGCCTAATATGTATCCTGAATTTTCATCACCCGTTAATATTCCGTCACAGAAAGATGTCAACATCTCGAAGGGTTCTTCTGGATAAAAATCTTTCCGAACTATAAACAAGTTCGTATTACGCCCCTACCCTTCTTTATTTACAATAAAATCATAGTTTGCATCCCAACATTACAGCTTACCCTTAACCCGATAGAGGGAGGGGTGGGTTAATGTCTCAGACGTTGGACAAGCAGTGTCTACACGCAGACAAAAGACAATAAGTGTCAAAGAGGGTGACGCCATACCTGGTAAAACCATGTCTGATGAAACCATATCTGATGTAAACATCCTTAATGAGACCATCTTTGATGAGACTATCTCTTATGAAACCATCCTTGATGACATCGTCCTTGATGGAACCACCTTTGATGACACCTTCCTGGATTAGACTATATGTGACGAAACATTTTTTTATGAACCAATCCTTGGTGAAACCATCCTTGATGAAACAATCCTTTTCCAATGAAATGATCCTTGAATAAACCATCTTCGGAAGCCATGTCTAATGAAGCCATCTGTAATGAAACAATCTGTAATGAAACCATATGTAATGAAACCATACCTGATGATACCAGCTCTAAAAAAACATCTTTAATGAAACTATCCTTGATGAAATCATATGTAATAAAACCATATAAAACCACCTCTAATAAAACCATCTCTGATGAAACCATTTTTAATGAAACTATATGTAATAAAACCATATCCAATGAAACTAATTCTAATACAACCACGCATTTCTAATAAAACCGTCTTGGTTGAAAACATCTCCAATGAAACCATCTGTAATACAACCATGCATCTGTGTTGAAATCATCTCTAATGAAACCAACCTTTTTCAAAACGTTTCCAACAAAATCATCTCTGGTGAAATCATTTCTAGTAAAACCATCCAATATGAAACAATCTCTGATTAAATCATTTGTGATGAAACCATCTCTAATAAAACCATATCTAATCAAACGATCTCTATTGAAATCATGTCTAATACAACAATCCCATATGAAACCATCTCTGATTAAATCATCTGTGATGAAACCATCTCTAATAAAACCATATCTAATAAAACCATGTCTAATGAAATCATGTCTAATACAACGATCCCATATGAAAACATCTCTGATTACACCATCTGTGATGAAACCATGCATCTCTAACGAAGCTAACTGTGGTGAAACCATCTATAACGAAACCATGTGTGACGACAAAGCCATTCCTGATACCAATTATTTATTGGTGAAACCAGTCTTAATTATACCATATGTGATGATACGATCTCCAACGGAACCGTCTGTATTATCATGATTATCTCATTATTTTGAAACGAACCTTGATCAAATCATCTATGATAACCATCCTTGATAACATAATCCTTGACAAAACTAAATATATTTCCAATCGACATCGTTTTAGTTTACAGCATCTCCATTGAATCTTTGTCAAAAAAGGCCCTTTTTGACCAGATTACTGTGATGTATTATGCCGCCTTCTACATTTTAAGGTAATGTCCGGTCAAGGAGAGGCCCGACGCAGAGGCAATGACTTACTCTTTGCTCACGTATCTTGTACCTGAATATCACAATGAGATTTTATTTCTTATTATTTTCGTGGTGGTGTGTAAATATTAAATGTTTAGTGAAATGTCAAAGGTTATAAGTTTATTTTCCTCATTTTTCATTAGCAGATTTCTTGAAATTCCTGTTGAAACTTGTTTGATGGATATTATGTTTAATTTAAAGACGTGCCAAATTTTGTCATCAACTTCTCGAATAGTTAGGAAGAACAGAAACGATGTAAGACGTCCCATATCCTTTTGTGTTCATGTCATGTTCCTCTCACAGGTAACATCAGCAATAAATACTTGTTACTTGTTACTTGTTACTAGTGCTCTAGGCTACCTCTCGTTTATCATCCCTCATCTCGTTTACAGCGTATGAGGGATATTTTATTATTATATTGCTCTGCAAAGCCAACAGGCAGTATCTGCTTACTTGTAAAGTGAACAGATACGGCATTTTGGCTTTGCACTAGAAAACTGTAGATCACGGATTGTAAACAAAAATAACTATTAGTCTCAAATAAGCCAATCTGAAATTCGTCCGTTAAAAACATGATCGGAGCTACTCCAGAAGGTCTACCCAGGGACCGTATTCTTGGCCATATATTAAGATCTAATCTTGATGGTTTTGTCGTTATTTTACGATTTCACAACCTATAATACCCCCGTCATGGTGTGTGATCGTTTCGCGGTATCAGAGCTCACATGACTGTCGTATATCCTCCAGCTTTAATTAAAAGGTTATATCTGCTATTTTATAATTAAAATAACTCATATTTTTACATACATTATGAAACATGTTTACATAGCATAGCATTCCCAGGAGAAATACTTGGACCGGCGTCAGAATTGATTTTATTTTAACTATTCTAGTTATAAAGCAGTGAATAATAATAGTAGATAATTAGTTGACTTGTCAATCGATCGCGTCTCATCTCATGACAAGGTCGCGTCTGGACTGTGGGTGATCTGGGCAACGATGGATCAATTCTGAGCCACTTTGTAATACACTGTCCCAGCATTAGCCTATCGTTCCGTCGTGTCTTCTGTTTAGGATGATTCACCATTCGGTCTAATTAATCCAGTCAATAATATACCAATAACATGATTTATGAGGGCGTTGTGCTGTTTTAGCGGCTAGCAATCAATGTCTAACAACCCGCCATAGTCAACAACTGAAGCCCGAGTTGGAAGCTGAGGATTGCTGTTAACTATTTTGATTGAATTATTATACCTTTTATATTTCAAAGCCATTAGGTTGAAAACAAGTTCATGTAGGTATAAAAGTAATGGGCGATGTTAAGACGGCGCCCTTTTAAATCATGTTATTGGTATATTAGCTCATCATGAGCTGAAATATAATACACCGCTTAACAATGCAGGACTGGAAATTGGACGTTTTCGAACTGTTCTTCACAATGTTTACAGAATGATATAAGACGTTAAACCAGTGCTGTCTCAGCTGGTTCATTGTGATCCTGTTGCTGCTCGAAACTCTGGTCAGGTCGGATGTTTGTCATAGAAGTTGTGCATATACAGTGCTCCAAACTGTTCAAATACCTGATCCATTTGTGGCTCGAAACGCTGGTCGGGTCGGATGCTTGTCATATACAGTGCTCCAAACATTTCAAATGACTGAAGTGCGCAGTGCTGTCTTGCATTATAAGAGCTCTTGAAGTCATTTGATAAGAATGTGGCATATTCCCGACTTCGGGTCCCCTTCTGGCGCGATGCTGCCATGATTGTACAGAAAGCAATATTCACTCACTCACTTAAACTAGTGCTCACTTGGTGATGGTCCACCGTCTACGAAATTGGCTCAACAACAAGCCAATACTGGGCTACTATCTCTACAGATCTGCCATATAAAGCCAAAAGGCAGTATCTACTTTATACTTTACAAGTAAGCAGATACTGGCTTATGGTTTTGCAGAAATCTACTGTGTGGATGGGGTGCAGGAAGATAGATTGAAGGAATTAATCATGGCTGACCTTGATGTGCACGACGGGTCACTAATGCTTGTTGTTCATGTTTTTGTAGCCGCCAGGGAGCGATGCATCAACAGACAATGGCAACATACAAGGGGAACAGTGACATGTAGACGCTTCTACAATCGTTAGTGTATTTTGTAATACTAAAATGAAATGAATCGGGCTTTAGGCCACCTTTGTGCACATATAAGCTCAACTGGGCCAGGAGAACCTCCTGAGGATGGTGAGATGATTGAGATGACACTGTCCCCCAGACACAGGATTCGAAATTCGAGCCCTGGCTGTCTGAGGCCGAGCACGCTACCTCTCGGTCTCGGAGTCCCCCCACAATACTGACTTTCACACGTGGATGGGGAAGAAACATTTCTTGTTCTTTTCAAACCGCCGAGACCGGGAACCGAACCCCGAACTCTGGCGTGAAAGGCAGCGGTGCTAACCACTACCGTAGGACAACAAGGGCATACAAGGGGAACAGTGACATCGTCGCCTCGGAGCTAAAGGATCCTATCTGCCACTCTAACGAGTGTCAGATAGGATCCTTTAGCTCCGAGGCGACGACATGTAGACGCTTCTACACTCGTTAGTGTATTTTGTTATACTAACGGGTGCTGAGCAATAACTGGTCTCCTGTGATTTCGTTGCATGGGAATATGTCCCACACCCATGCCATCGCTGGATCAATGTCTTCCTCCTCTTCCTCCCTCCATCCCTATATAATGCACCAATAAACATGATAATACCCACTAACCCACATACATGTCATTTAGCATTATTCCTCAATATAAACATTCTATGAGATTTTTCCGAGAAGCCTCTTGATATAGATGTAATTAGAAGTCGACAACACTTGAATAATTTATTAAAAGGATAACGGTCTTTGTCTGTTTATAATATTGCTATTATGAAACAAAAAAAAGTTGAAATAACTGAACTGTAAATTATATTCAGCAACGTTTAAACAGTGTCCAAAAATATTATTCTTTAGGTTAATCTGTGGCAGATTCACCGAGACTCAGCTAGGCGGCTTATATTTCTCAGTTCGTGGCTATGGGATAATTGAGGTTGATGATTTCGTGGTTGTATTGTATAATTCCCACTTAAATATCACCACCAAACATTCCAAGTGATAATCTCGTCTAGCCGTTTCAAGCCTTTTTATTTTTTCCTGAAACACGACAATGTGATGTAGAATTAAGCATTGGATATGATAGATTGCCATTTATTTGTTTTGACTGAAATTGTCAATATGTAGGCATAAATTAAGTATTTTGTATAACTCAGAGCTTTAACCCTTACAACGCTGAATAATTAAAAAAAACACGTTTTTTATATTTGAAATCATCCTAAATGTATTAGTTAGCTCTTTCTGATTCATTTGAATACCTATGTCATGGGTCTACGGCCATTATAAATATTTTTACTCTTACAGTGCGGGGATCGACTTTAGACATCAGATTCTGACGTCTGCAGACGTCAGAATCTGACGTCTAAAGTCTATCCCCGCTTTGTAAGGGTTAAGGTTTAACACGAGCGTAAAGATGAAAAACTGGTATCAATTACTAGAAGAGTAAGGAAGGTCAAGAAATGTTTAAACAAATCCTCTACAATTAAAAAGATGGTATTCAGAACCCTGGTCGATTGGCATATAATGTGCGTCTTAGGAGGTGGACGAAGCACCATTTATGTGACATGTCTGACATATGGGATACAAAACATATTTCAATAATGACATTTATAATGAGTAACAAGTAGTTAATTTCTGATGACCTTTCAAAAAGGTAAGACCGTAAACTGTACGTCATTTAATTAACCCTTTCAGCGCGGGGACCGTCTTTATACGTCAGAATCTGACGTCTCTGGACGTTAGATTCCAACGTATAAAGACGGTCCCTCACTGAACGAAATACAATATTTCTAGTAGCTGGGGACCCATACATAGATATTCAAATACCACAGAAACAGCTAACCAAGACATTTATAATGAGTTCAAATTGAGTGAAACCCTTTGATCTCCATGGTTTAAATTTAAAAAAATCTGCACTTTAAAGATTATGTGCCAAGATACCCTGACCTAGCGTTTCAACTCCTCAGTAGAACATTCCACCCGTCTCCATCACAATCCTATCCGAGTAAAACGCCAACAATCTTGTAAAGCGTACGGCCAGTAGCATTGATGACTCCCCGGAGACAGAAATGGCGGTCTGGGCGACACCTTAAACCATACAGCCTTGATCTTCGCGTGAGAACCTTGATCTTCACTGGACATGAACAGGGGTACTATTTTCTCCGTCTGGTCAATTGAAACCTCTGCGCTCGGGGCATTGGGGTGCTCTTTGTGGATGAGAGAGGTAGAGAGTTACTTTTCAGATGTGTATGTTGAAGACGTTGTACAAGACATTGTACGTTGAAGACGTTGTACAAGACGTTGTACAAATATTATACATGTTTCGTGTTTACTGGACTCACATCTACAAGTCCGCTTGCAGAAAAGTGATGTTTTTATTCAGCTAGTAGATATTGACCATTAAAGCGCTGAATTTTTTTTGTGTAAACCATAAGGTTTTTTCATTTTGAAATCATCACAAATGTCTTCGTTGCTCTTTCCGTGGTTATTTGAATA
The DNA here is from genome assembly GCA_964017125.1 of Flabesymbios commensalis. NCBI lineage: Eukaryota > Metazoa > Annelida > Polychaeta > Terebellida > Flabelligeridae > Flabesymbios > Flabesymbios commensalis. Next base: position 44,033,479 of record OZ024912.1, on the reverse strand, counting down.
CCTATGCCATGGGTCTAGGACCATTATAATTTTGCTTATTCTTTCAGTGAGGGGATCGATCTTATACGTCAGAATCGGACGTCTATATATGTCAGTTTCTGATGTCTAAAACCGATCACCGCACTGAAAGGGCTATTTATGCAGCGTCGTGTTTGTATCTGGATCAAGTAAATTATTATATTGTCTGATTTCTCATTATGACATTTTCTAAATGCATAATGTAAAGCTTTATAATTTGTATTTTGGGCTAATGTTCTGAAGGTAGAGTTACTTGTTCAGTGAAAGTGGGGAGTGAAGGTTATTCCTTCCCAGTGACTTTGACAGCGGTTCACATTCCCTGGTAGTCGTTTGCTGTTAGCACCCAGTAGATAGCATTCCCTATTTTTTCTCATTTTTATTCATCTTGAATCACGAATTCCTTTATTGTGATTAATTGGATTTTTTTGATTTTTTATTAAAATATGTGATGTGGTACATGAATGTCACACGAGAGCTTAAAGGGTGCGACAAAGGAATTTAAAACTAAAAACACCACGATTTCCAAATATTTTGATGAAATAAAAGCTACCCTTTCAAGGTCATGTATCATTTATTCTAAAGGTGAACAATATTTAATTTTGTTACAAAAGACATAAAATATAAATAGCAGGTTCGAAACAAGGACACAGCATACAAGTCTTTAGTCTTATAATATATTGAATTTTTTTGCAGATAATTCTATGGTTGAATGCAAAGATTTGATTTTTTATTGTCAAAGTATTTGGTATTCTACCCCTATTTAAGTAACAAATGAATGACGGTGATGATTAGCTGATAACTTCATCTGAACCATTCCTCGATAGGTCACTTCCCAGCATCAACGTCGAAGACGTTGGGCCGACATTGTATAAATGTTACACAAAAGGTTTTGCGTAGGCTGGGTTAGTACTTTCACGTGTACTTTAGGCTTGTTTAAACATGGCAAAAAGACATCAAAGAGGATAGCAATTGTGTTTTTTAGGTGGATACAATGCCATTATTATGACTTCTGTCGGATCAGACATTGTGCAGATCAGTCAGACGTGAACACACACACGCTATCGATTGTCGGGTGTTGTGACTTAGACTCACCCTTACCTTTGAAATACATCAATTGTTGTCGAAGGGTAGGGCCTAGGTGGTTATTTATCGGGATTAATGATCCCTTCAAAGTAACTCAGGTCAACGTCCTTGGGCGCCTACGGTATACATTTCTTGTGCAAAAAGGGGACATTGAATATTGTACATTTGTGTTTAAGCTTTAATACACAAAACACCGCTATACACAGCATGTCTAGTATTTGAGGCTTGAGCGTTTTCACACCTTTGCAAGGGAGCCATGTTAGCCGACCTTGCATGGTGTATGTACAATAAAGACACATTGTATTAAAAAAGAAGCTTAGAGTAAAACTTGTATTGTTTGCGTTGTGTTTTCAATAAATAATTAAAAAATATCGATTATAATATATAATACTCCAAATTATGTTTTTCAATCACCATGTATCACACCAATATGCTAGAACACTCATTCAATGGACATGTTTAAGCTCATTTATCCTACCCTCTGTATAATTTCACACAAGGACAACAAATATATTTCTGACTGTGAAATGTTAGTGCATGATAAATAAAAAAGCTTGTGTCCACTTATGCATAATTATCCTGTGTAAACGTCTAGATGTTTTAATGTTACTTATACGCTTTTCCAGAATGTTTTTTTCACCACTTACAAAAAGTTTGTTTTTTTAATCTCTACTCAGCTTGTACGGGAAACATGTAGCTTACACTGCTATCATGGCAAAGCCGCTTTTAACATTAACTTGATTTTAGTGGTATCTGATGTACCATTTACATAATAATATCACAATTTCAGATCTGCATTGTAATATTGAATGTATAACAGGCTCATATTTAAAAAATAGCATCTTTGCTAGTATGTATACATCCTCTATACATACCTTTTAATAAATGATTAAATCAATAAATAATAAATTATATTTTATTATATTGCAATGCGAATATGCCGTGAATTGATGAGCGTTAATTTTAACTCTCCCAACACTGTAAAAAAGTGTGTGATTCGAAACAACACTATTGGTTGCAACACAGCTGCAACCAATTTTGTTTTTTAAAAACACAACTAACATCTAGAAATCCTCAGTGTGTTTGAGCCACGGCTGATCGAGTTTGAAAAACTAAAAGCAGAGTTTTAATTAACTGCAATGTGTGTTTTGAAACACTGTATTTGGGTAATCCATTCCCTATACTGTTCTTTCAATCCAAGGTTGACCAGGCTTGGAAACCTCAGGCAGCACTGTACACTCCAGGTCTGGGAGCCTAGATGCACAAACCACGATGACAAATATCCGACCCGACCAGGATTCAAACCTGATACTTCCAGGTATAATCCCCAGCATCTTGCCACAACAGGTCTGGCAGTCAGACCACTGGTCTGAGTCTGCCGGTAGCAGACAACAGGATAGATGAAGATGAAGCCCCAGTCGATACGAAGGTCTCATAGCAGTGGTGTCATCTGTCTGACACGGGTTTCATAGCAGTGATATCAGCTGTGTGACACGGGTTTTATAGCAGTGATGTCAGCTGTGTGACACGGGTTCTATAGCAGTGAAGTTAGCTGTGTGACGCATGTGTTATAGCAGTGATGTCAGCTGTCTAACATATGTTTCATAGCTATGATTTCTGACACGGGTTTTATAGCAGTGATGTCAGCTGTGTGACACATGTGTTATAGCAGTGATGTCAGCTGTGTGACGCAGGTTTTATAGCAGTGATGTCAGCTGTCTAACATATGTTTCACAGCTGTGATTTCTGACACGGGTTTCATAGCAGTGATATCAGCTGTGTGACACATGTGTTATAGCAGTGATGTCAGCTGTCTAACATATCTTTCATAGCTGTGATTTCTGACACGGGTTTCATAGCAGTGATATCAGCTGTGTGACACGGGTTTCATAGCAGTGATATCAGCTGTCTGACACGGGTTTTATAGCAGTGACGTCAGCTGTGTGACACGGGTTTTATAGCAGTGACGTCAGCTGTGTGACACGGGTTTCATAGCAGTGATATCAGCTGTCTGACACGGGTTTCATAGCAGTGATATCAGCTGTGTGACACGGGTTTTATAGCAGTGATGTCAGCTGTGTGACACAGGTTCTATAGCAGTGATGTCAGCTGTGTGACGCATGTTTCATAGCAGTGACATCAGCTGTGTGACGCAGGTTTTATAGCAGTAATGTGAGCTATCTAACACATGTTTCATAGCAGTGATTTCTGACACCGGTTTCATAGCAGTAATATCAGCTGTCTGACACATGTTTCATAGCAGTGATGTCAGCTATCTAACATATGTTTCATATCTGTGATTTCTGACACGGGTTTTATAGCAGTGATATCAGCTGTCTGACACATGTTTCATAGCAGTGATGTTAGCTGTGTGATGCATGTTTTATAGCAGTGATGTCAGCTGTCTAACATATGTTTCATAGCTATGATTTCTGACACGGGTTTTATAGCAGTGATATCAGCTGTGTGACACATGTGTTATAGCAGTGATGTCAGCTGTGTGACGCAGGTTTTATAGCAGTGATGTCAGCTGTCTAACATATGTTTCACAGCTGTGATTTCTGACACGGGTTTCATAGCAGTGATATCAGCTGTGTGACACATGTGTCATAGCAGTGATGTCAGCTGTCTAACATATATTTCATAGCTGTGATTTCTGACACGGGTTTCATAGCAGTGATATCAGCTGTGTGACACGGGTTTCATAGCAGTAATATCAGCTGTCTGACACGGGTTTCATAGCAGTGATATCAGCTGTGTGACACGGGTTTTATAGCAGTGATGTTAGCTGTGTGACACGGGTTTTATAGCAGTGACGTCAGCTGTGTGACACAGGTTTTATAGCAGTGACGTCAGCTGTGTGACACAGGTTTTATAGGAGTGATGTCAGCTGTGTGACACGGGTTTCATAGCAGTGATGTCAGCTGTGTGACACAGGTTCTATAGCAGTGATGTTAGCTGTGTGACGCATGTTTTATAGCAGTGACGTCAGCTGTGTGACACGGGTTTTATAGCAGTGACGTCAGCTGTGTGACACATGTTTGATAGCAGTGATGTCAGCTGTGTGACACAGGTTCTATAGCAGTGATGTTAGCTGTGTGACGCATGTTTTATAGCAGTGACGTCAGCTGTGTGACACGGGTTTTATAGCAGTGATGTCAGCTGTGTGACGCATGTTTTATAGCAGTGATGTCAGCTGTGTGACACAGGTTTTATAGGAGTGATGTCAGCTGTGTGACACATGTTTTATAGCAGTGACGTCAGCTGTGTGACACAGGTTTTATAGGAGTGATGTCAGCTGTGCGACACAGGTTTTATAGCAGTGATGTCAGCTGTGTGACACGGGTTTTATAGCAGTGACGTCAGCTGTGTGACACTAGCAGTGTCAGCTGTGTGACACGGGTTTTATAGCAGTGACGTCAGCTGTGTGACACGGGTTTCATAGCAGTGATATCAGCTGTCTGACACGGGTTTCATAGCAGTGATATCAGCTGTGTGACACGGGTTTTATAGCAGTGACGTCAGCTGTGTGACACGGGTTTCATAGCAGTGATATCAGCTGTCTGACACGGGTTTCATAGCAGTGATATCAGCTGTGTGACACGGGTTTTATAGCAGTGATGTCAGCTGTGTGACACGGGTTCTATAGCAGTGATGTTAGCTGTGTGACGCATGTTTCATAGCAGTGATGTCAGCTGTGTGACACGGGTTTTATAGCAGTGATGTCAGCTGTGTGACACGGGTTCTATAGCAGTGATATCAGCTGTGTGACGCAGGTTTTATAGCAGTAATGTGAGCTATCTAACACATGTTTCATAGCAGTGATTTCTGACACCGGTTTCATAGCAGTAATATCAGCTGTCTGACACATGTTTCATAGCAGTGATGTCAGCTATCTAACATATGTTTCATATCTGTGATTTCTGACACGGGTTTTATAGCAGTGATATCAGCTGTCTGACACATGTTTCATAGCAGTGATGTTAGCTGTGTGATGCATGTTTTATAGCAGTGATGTCAGCTGTCTAACATATGTTTCATAGCTATGATTTTTGACACGGGTTTTATAGCAGTGATATCAGCTGTGTGACACATGTGTTATAGCAGTGATGTCAGCTGTGTGACGCAGGTTTTATAGCAGTGATGTCAGCTGTCTAACATATGTTTCACAGCTGTGATTTCTGACACGGGTTTCATAGCAGTGATATCAGCTGTGTGACACATGTGTTATAGCAGTGATGTCAGCTGTCTAACATATATTTCATAGATGTGATTTCTGACACGGGTTTCATAGCAGTGATATCAGCTGTGTGACACGGGTTTCATAGCAGTGATATCAGCTGTCTGACACGGGTTTTATAGCAGTGATGTCAGCTGTGTGACACAGGTTTTATAGGAGTGATGTCAGCTGTGTGACACATGTTTGATAGCAGTGATGTCAGCTGTGTGACACAGGTTCTATAGCAGTGATGTTAGCTGTATGACGCATGTTTTATAGCAGTGACGTCAGCTGTGTGACACGGGTTTTATAGCAGTGACGTCAGCTGTGTGACACATGTTTGATAGCAGTGATGTCAGCTGTGTGACACAGGTTCTATAGCAGTGATGTTAGCTGTATGACGCATGTTTTATAGCAGTGACGTCAGCTGTGTGACACGGGTTTTATAGCAGTGACGTCAGCTGTGTGACACATGTTTGATAGCAGTGATGTCATCTGTGTGACACAGGTTCTATAGCAGTGATGTTAGCTGTGTGACGCATGTTTTATAGCAGTGACGTCAGCTGTGTGACACGGGTTTTATAGCAGTGACGTCAGCTGTGTGACACATGTTTGATAGCAGTGATGTCAGCTGTGTGACACAGGTTCTATAGCAGTGATGTTAGCTGTGTGACGCATGTTTTATAGCAGTGATGTCAGCTGTGTGACACGGGTTTTATAGCAGTGATGTCAGCTGTGTGACACAGGTTTTATAGGAGTGATGTCAGCTGTGTGACACATGTTTTATAGCAGTGACGTCAGCTGTGTGACACAGGTTTTAAAGGAGTGATGTCAGCTGTGCGACACAGGTTTTATAGCAGTGATGTCAGCTGTGTGACACATGTTTTATAGCAGTGACGTCAGCTGTGTGACACTAGCAGTGTCAGCTGTGTGACACGGGTTTTATAGCAGTGACGTCAGCTGTGTGACACGGGTTTCATAGCAGTGATATCAGCTGTCTGACACGGGTTTCATAGCAGTGATATCAGCTGTGTGGCACGGGTTTTATAGCAGTGACGTCAGCTGTGTGACACGGGTTTCATAGCAGTGATATCAGCTGTCTGACACGGGTTTCATAGCAGTGATATCAGCTGTGTGACACGGGTTTTATAGCAGTGATGTCAGCTGTGTGACACGGGTTCTATAGCAGTGATGTTAGCTGTGTGTCGCATGTTTTATAGGAGTGATGTCAGCTGTGTGACGCAGGTTTTATAGCAGTAATGTGAGCTATCTAACACATGTTTCATAGCAGTGATTTCTGACACCGGTTTCATAGCAGTAATATCAGCTGTCTGACACATGTTTCATAGCAGTGATGTCAGCTATCTAACATATGTTTCATATCTGTGATTTCTGACATGGGTTTTATAGCAGTGATATCAGCTGTGTGACGCAGGTTTTATAGCAGTAATGTGAGCTATCTAACACATGTTTCATAGCAGTGATTTCTGACACCGGTTTCATAGCAGTAATATCAGCTGTCTGACACATGTTTCATAGCAGTGATGTCAGCTATCTAACATATGTTTCATATCTGTGATTTCTGACATGGGTTTTATAGCAGTGATATCAGCTGTCTGACACATGTTTCATAGCAGTGATGTTAGCTGTGTGATGCATGTTTTATAGCAGTGATGTCAGCTGTCTAACATATGTTTCATAGCTATGATTTCTGACACGGGTTTTATAGCAGTGATATCAGCTGTGTGACACATGTGTTATAGCAGTGATGTCAGCTGTCTAACATATATTTCATAGCTGTGATTTCTGACACGGGTTTCATAGCAGTGATATCAGCTGTGTGACACGGGTTTCATAGCAGTGATATCAGCTGTCTGACACGGGTTTCATAGCAGTGATATCAGCTGTGTGACACGGGTTTTATAGCAGTGATGTTAGCTGTGTGACACAGGTTTTATAGGAGTGATGTCAGCTGTGTGACACGGGTTTCATAGCAGTGATGTCAGCTGTGTGACACAGGTTCTATAGCAGTGATGTTAGCTGTGTGACGCATGTTTTATAGCTGTGACGTCAGCTGTGTGACACGGGTTTTATAGCAGTGATGTCAGCTGTGTGACACAGGTTTTATAGGAGTGATGTCAGCTGTGTGACACGGGTTTTATAGCAGTGATGTTAGCTGTGTGACACAGGTTTTATAGGAGTGATGTCAGCTGTGTGACACAGGTTTTATAGCAGTGACGTCAGCTGTGTGACACAGGTTTTATAGGAGAGATGTCAGCTGTGCGACACAGGTTTTATAGCAGTGATGTCAGCTGTGTGACGCATGTTTCATAGCAGTGACATCAGCTGTGTGACGCAGGTTTTATAGCAGTAATGTGAGCTATCTAACACATGTTTCATAGCAGTGATTTCTGACACCGGTTTCATAGCAGTAATATCAGCTGTCTGACACATGTTTCATAGCAGTGATGTCAGCTATCTAACATATGTTTCATATCTGTGATTTCTGACATGGGTTTTATAGCAGTGATATCAGCTGTCTGACACATGTTTCATAGCAGTGATGTTAGCTGTGTGATGCATGTTTTATAGCAGTGATGTCAGCTGTCTAACATATGTTTCATAGCTATGATTTCTGACACGGGTTTTATAGCAGTGATATCAGCTGTGTGACACATGTGTTATAGCAGTGATGTCAGCTGTCTAACATATATTTCATAGCTGTGATATCAGCTGTGTGACACGGGTTTCATAGCAGTGATATCAGCTGTGTGACACGGGTTTTATAGCAGTGATGTTAGCTGTGTGACACAGGTTTTATAGGAGTGATGTCAGCTGTGTGACACGGGTTTCATAGCAGTGATGTCAGCTGTGTGACACAGGTTCTATAGCAGTGATGTTAGCTGTGTGACGCATGTTTTATAGCTGTGACGTCAGCTGTGTGACACGGGTTTTATAGCAGTGATGTCAGCTGTGTGACACAGGTTTTATAGGAGTGATGTCAGCTGTGTGACACGGGTTTTATAGCAGTGATGTTAGCTGTGTGACACAGGTTTTATAGCAGTGATGTCAGCTGTGTGACACAGGTTTTATAGGAGTGATGTCAGCTGTGTGACACATGTTTTATAGCAGTGACGTCAGCTGTGTGACACAGGTTTTATAGGAGTGATGTCAGCTGTGCGACACAGGTTTTATAGCAGTGATGTCAGCTGTGTGACACATGTTTTATAGCAGTGACGTCAGCTGTGTGACACTAGCAGTGTCAGCTGTGTGACACAGGTTTCTTTTAAACATGCGTCATTAATTCATCTGGCATCACTGATATCAGAAATGCAATTATGCATTTCTTCTTTGTGACGCAGTTTTCATAGCAGTAATTTCAGCTGTCTAACACATGTTTCATAGCAGTGATTTCTTTCTGACACGGGTTTATAGCAGTGATAATAGTTGTCTGACACATGTTTCATAGCGGTGATTTCTGACACGGGTTTCATAGCAGTGATAACAGCTGTGTGACACAGGTTTCATAGCAGTGATATTAACTGTGTGACACGGGTTTTATAGCAGTGATGACAGCTGTGTGACACAGGTTTTATAGGAGTGATGTCAGCTGTGTGACACGGGTTTTATAGCAGTGATGACAGCTGTGTGACACAGGTTTTATAGGAGTGATGTCAGCTGTGTGACACGGGTTTTATAGCAGTGATGTCAGCTGTGTGACACGGGTTTTATAGCAGTGATGACAGCTGTGTGACACAGGTTTTATAGGAGTGATGTCAGCTGTGTGACACGGGTTTTATAGCAGTGATGTCAGCTGTGTGACACGGGTTTTATAGCAGTGATGTCAGCTGTGTGACACATGTTTTGTAGCAGTGATGTCAGCTGTGTGACACATGTTTTATAGGAGTGATGTCAGCTGTGTGACACGGGTTTTATAGCAGTGATGTCAGCTGTGTGACACAGGTTTTATAGCAGTGATGACAGCTGTGTGACACGGGTTTTATAGCAGTGATGTCAGCTGTGTGACACAGGTTTTATAGCAGTGATGACAGCTGTGTGACACAGGTTTTATAGGAGTGATGTCAGCTGTGTGACACGGGTTTTATAGCAGTGATGACAGCTGTGTGACACAGGTTTTATAGCAGTGATGACAGCTGTGTGACACGGGTTTTATAGCAGTGATGTCAGCTGTGTGACACGGGTTTTATAGCAGTGATGACAGCTGTGTGACACAGGTTTTATAGGAGTGATGTCAGCTGTGTGACACGGGTTTTATAGCAGTGATGTCAGCTGTGTGACACGGGTTTTATAGCAGTGATGTCAGCTGTGTGACACATGTTTTATAGCAATGATGTCAGCTGTGTGACACAGGTTTTATAGGAGTGATGTCAGCTGTGTGACACATGTTAGATAGCAGCGATGCCAGCTGTGTGACACATGTTTGATAGCATTCTTCTGAAATCCACATCACACTTCATATCTACAGCAGTTGAGCGTGGTTTATTTGAAATAATTCAGATATTCTACTTAATTTCATTCCCATTAAGCCTCATAAAATTTGGGGAAAGAAACAAATGGGTGTTGAGAGAATTTAATTTCTTTGATACATGGTATATATTGTGCCTACGTCAGTTTCTTGATAGTTATTTATCTCTGCAAGTGAAGTGATCATATTTTTCAAAAGTCCTACTATTTGGAAAAACATAATATTTTTTTTAGTTTTTAAATATGGAAACAATTTACATTAAAGTCAAGAAGTCAGTACCTTCATCAACATGCCGGTAATTGTCAAAATGTATGTGAATTAAAGTGTCCTAAAGCCCTATTGATTCATTCATTCATTCATTCATTCTTGTATTCATTCATTCATTCATTCATTCATTCATTCATTCATTCATTCATTCATTCATTCATTCATTCATTCATTCATTCAGGACCTACTTCCACGTTTATTTGTCTTATAATTGAAACCTTTAACAGTTTAATAGAGGATAAAAGAGAGTTATATAAATGTTTCTGCTGAGTTTCAATCAATATACATGTATGTATAATTATGTAGAAGGTAAATAGTATGCATTCTAATACAGTATACAATATAGTATACAACGTTTATAGTATACAACATTTGTGTTGTTTTAAAGATGCTCCTGACTGTACAATATGTAATTTATACACTTGGCTTTTTATTTTATTTTAGTTTAATATGCATGTCTTAAATAGATATTTTATATCGTGAATTTTCCTCACCAGCTATTAATATTCCGTCACAGAAAGATATCAACATCGCAATGGGTTATTCTGGATATACATCTTTCCAAACTATAAGCAAACTTGTTATCCTCCTTGATTTACAATAAAATAGTTTGCATCACAATATTACAGCTTATCCTTAAACCTTACAACGCTGAAATATGTTTGTATTACCTGTAGAGAAAAATGTTTTTTTTTCAATTTAAAATCATCATCGATGTCTTAGCTGGCTCTTTTCGCTTCATATGCATATCTTAAATATAATTCTATATATTAAAGCGCTAAGGTATACGATTTCAAATTTTACCCACTTGAAGTTGTGCCTCGCTATCGCGATCCGCAACTTTAGGTGGGTGGAAATTACTTCGATTTATGCAATTTGGAAGAAAAGTAACCTTATCTAAAGAATTGAAAGTAAATTTTTCTGTCATTTTCTGTCAGGCAAAATAAAAAGAAGAAAATGACGTGATGACTACTTTAATGATTAATAAAAAATGTATCTGTCACAGAATGATGGCGTCATTTCTATTCATTCAACTATTATATCTGTCTGCTGTCTGCAAGATGCTGCAAATACTGCTGTGCTCCAGCATTATCAGCAGCTGCTGCGGTATTCCCATAAGCTGTTGTGGTCAAGTCAAGGTCATTTGTGGAAGAACATATACAAGAATATAGAAACAATTTAAATGGAGAAATATTACACTTAATACTAGGGCTGAGAAAGAGAATTTTTTATAATGGATTTGACTTTGTTGTGACCTTGATATTTGACCTTCACCACAAAAATGACATGTAAACTATACGGGAAAGATTGATCCTTGTGCAAAAAGTGAACATGTTTATTTTGACTAAGACATATTCTAGGTTAATGGCGACCATCTTGGATTTGTCTTTTCTACTACCTCAGAGAAAGATAACATTTTCATTTTGATTATGGCATAGGTTAATGCCGGCCATATTGGATTTGACTTGCTGTGACTTTGATATTTGACCTTGACCAGAAAAATAACAAATAAGCTTAATTCGTCTTACAAAACTATATGGAATAAAATTATTCTGGTGCTGAAAGTGAACATTTTCATTTTTACCATGACATATCCAAGGTTAATGGCGGCCATATTGAATTTGACCTTGCTGTGACCTTAGCAAACCATAGATTTTTAAAATATGGAAGATCATATAGGTCATATAGAAGCATCATAGATAAACACATATTTTGTCCGACACTTTTCCTATTTACAAGGGTATGACAGTTTTATTCACCGGACTACATGTGCTGGAGTTTATTTGGATTTTTATAGCGAAATGACTGACGGACAATTATGCTGGCCGCTAATTCTATTACGTTTGTTGTAGTAAATTTTATTGTTTCCCCTTATTTAAGTTTGGTTTTATTGTTAAAATATTCACTAATGACAAATAGACTAATACTATTTTCTATTTTGTCTTCCATCAATAATATATGCACGAGCTTTTTATTTGAAGTTAAATTTATTTGCAGCTTTTAAACACGTTAAAGGTAAAATGTGACACCAATCAGCAAAATAGACGACCTCCATTTGAAAATCAGAATATTTTTCACACACTTGAAGTTGTGAATCGCGTCGGCGAGACACAACTTCGAGTTGGTGAAAAATTTAATTGAATAGTTCAGCGGGTAAGCGGTTTAATTAGGAGCGTTCGTCTGATCAAGATAGGAGGAAATTAAAAACAACTGACTACAAGACTACCTGCATCACCAGGATATTCAGGGAACGGGGACCGGAAATTGGTTCCAGGAAGAGCCTCCGGGCCACTTCCGGTGTGATGGGAAGCAACATTCACCTGTCGAAGAACCATCCTTACCCGCATTTATGATCAGAAAAATTCAAGGTCACAAGCCAAGGTCTACTCATCTGCACCAGTCCAGTCTCAATTCACGCAGGCTCAAGATTACGTGCCACAAATCACATGACAGAGTGATGGGTTCAATTTTTTTAAATTCTAATAGATATTGTTGCGTCTCCTCTTGGATGCGTCAGTAGTAGATTAAAGGGACTGGCCCAGGCTAAAATCATCAAAAAATCGGTGATTTTATTTTGGCTTTTTAATATGACCATATGATGTAAACATGTCCATAGACTAGAACTGCAAAAGTTTTTAATTTTTGTGCTGCGCATTCACCAGTTAGGCTAGATATAAAGACGAAATTCCTGATTTCTAATTATTGACAACCATGTCAAAAATTAGAAATACGGGAATTTCGTCTCTAGATATAGTATAACTGGTGAATGCGCAGCACAAAAATTTAAAAACTTTTGCAGTTCTAGTCTATGGACATGTTTACATCATATGGTCATATTAAGAAGCCAAAATAAAATCACCGATTTTTTGATGATTTTAGCCTGGGCCAGTCCCTTTAATTCTGCTCTGAAATGCCAAAGGCAGTATCTGTTTCACCAGTAAGGTAAGCAATCCATACTGCATTTTGGCCTTGCAAAGCAGAATGCGTTAGTCAGAACGTTGAACTGGTGTTATTTTTTTTTGTTGAGAAAAGCATTTTCAGTTTTTATCATCCGATGAAGCCAGGACCGTGTTATCTCAATTCATTGGTCCTTTTAGTAGTTCCCTAGAAACAATGCGTGTTGAGATAGGCCTAATGTTGTTTCAAGGTTGGGCCACCGTCTGCGACATTCAACCAGCATTGTTTCATTTTCTGGTCATTGCGGCTCAGGTATAGTTTTGTTGATCGTGGATATGGAGACTAGCTGGGATCTATGCCACCTACCAGATGCGCGCGCATCAACATATTAACGAAATGACACTTGATGAATGGCATCCTCACTTGTGTTGTAGAGAATTCGCGCGAAAATGGTTTCACAGTAGTATTTTTATGTCATTATATATGTCATTCATTCTCATCCATTACAAGGCAAGAATTGCGACAGCAATTCTCGCCTTGTAATGGATGAAGATGGCAATGGTAAACTAAGGCTTTGAAAAGGTAGCTTTAATTTATTAAATATTGAGGTATGAATTTGAAAATATACGGCTCAATGGCACGTCACTCGTCGGTGTCCCGAGCTCATAGGCGCAATCTGTGACGTTATCCCAACATTGAACCAACAATGGGTGAATGTATCGTGTTTAAACACGAGACACTGAGCCAATATTGTTTCAATGTTGGTCCACCATCTGCGACGCTGGCCCAACATTGAAACAACATTGGCTCAGTGTTTCGTATTCGCTGGGATATCCATCTATCTGAATTCGTATGCGTGGAATCTCAGACATGGCTGGCGATTTACTACGTTTTCTAATTATCCATGTGTCAAGTGCTGGTGTTAAGTTATGACTGATGAGGCTTAACTTGATCTGTCTCAGGGGTGTCACCCACTGGGCGAGTAATCCGGCCCGGTCCTCTGATCCAACGCACTCACTGACCCCGCGCTGAGAACCAGGTCATCTCAACGACTGCTGAATGAACTAACCTTCGTGTTCCCAGAACCGCGAATACAACATTTTCGACCGGTAAGTTATATATTTAGTTACACACAATGAGTATATTTTGATAAGTCATTCTATTCGTGCTAACATAAATAGGCATATTGATAAGTCTTGTCCAGAAGATTTGAATAGTCTATATGGATCTTTATAAATGGTGAATTGATTAACCCTTTCACCTCTGATCTCGACAATAATCACTTTAAATCTGTTCTAGTATCAATTTAAATCACAGTTATTATGAAAGAAATGAGTGTTTAAACATCAATATTTGCAAATTATTGCTCTCAAATTAAACAAATATGAGTAATTTTCGCCCACTTGAAGTTGTGGAACGCGAGACGCAACATCAAGTGGGTGAAAATTTCAATTACTTTTATTTGGATAACGTAGCGTTTTCAGGCACACAGTCAATTCGTGGCTATAACGATGATAACGTTTGATGACATTTGCTGATTTTTAATAAAATAATGGTGATTCTTGTAGAAGTCACGCGAACAAAACCAAATACACCCCAGCATGAAAGGGTCAATCTGATTGGTCAGTAAAACACATAATCTCCCGTGATCCCACTAACCAGAGGACTCGTAACATCATCACCAGCGACTTTGTTTTATCGTGGTCTGGCTTAACAAAGCAATATTGCCGTGCAAAACCAAAACACGGTATCCGCTTTCTTGTAAACTGATCAGATATATTTGCACCGCAGGAAAGTCATCAGTGATATTAGCGGCGAATCTGACCTTATTATGGCCATAAGGTATTAAGCTATTAATACCAACAATCTAACGAGGTTACGGCTATAGGCAGAGGTGTTATCGAAAAACGTTCAGAATTTCCATGGGTTTAATTTATTTCACATGTGAACTAAACTACAGCAACCTGGTTCGATACCATGTGAAGAAATATTATCCGGATTGCGCATAAATGCGAAACTGATAAATGCGAAATTGGTGAGGGAAGAGTTAACTCATAGCAGTCTAGGTCCGAGCCCAGCACGGACCTGTAATTTATGACGCTGCAGTCTAAGTCCGAGCCCAGCTCGGACCTAGCAATAATTCCTAGCCTTTCACCAAATGACATCACTTGGGCAACTATGAACACAGCATGGAGAACCTAGAACATAAAGGGTTGATTTATCTGCGTCAGAACCTTTTCTGAACTAAACATAGAACTCCAGGCTCAGATGAATACAAGCCTTTCGGTATTTCCCAGATGAGCTGGGAATGTCATCTCAAGATAAGAAATCCGACATGCCCCCCAGGAAATTTAGACAGATTATTATACCCAATGGTAGTAACTTATTTTCCCTATTAATTTGTGTGTATAGACCTATTGAATGCTTCTTAGAACCGTCTGTGATGTATTTTAATATATTTCACGTGAATTGATATAATGTTGTACTCCTGAATCTCATTGGATCTCAAAAATATCATTTTTAAACAAAAGTTCCGAAAATTTGACTACCTAATTACCATATTCAAAATGGCTGTCGGTTACCATGGCAACATCATATTAGCCAATTAATTGAAGTGTATTCCTGTTATATATTGTATGTGTGTTGCTGTGGTATATGGGGAATGCATATGCTACCATTCTAAATTTTTATTAAGAGTATCAAAATATGTCTCAAAATCACAAAAATGGCCAGACCACACAGACGACCAATGTCAAAACGACCAGACTGCTATGAGTTAATATATACACCCGGGTGAAAATCTTTATACGTTTGCCATATGAAAGATACCAATGCGATAAAAACAAAATTCATTAAGATTTAATTACCATCTCCAAATAATGGACTGCTTTGTGTTTGAGATATGATGCGACAGAAATGTATTTTTTGAAACCACATTCCTTTCTCACTATTTTTAAGTTTCGAATACCAGAGTAAATTCAAGAGTTGACATTGGATCAAATTAGAAATTAATTCCTACATCATTGAAAAACCGTAAATGCCAATGGTTCAGCTGATTAACTCATTCGACAGTTTTTCCATTTTCTCATTTGTTTAAAATAATAAATTTCGTATTAATACATTGGGTCGAAACAATGGTCGTCTGTGAGCATAATTATTATCTGCGCTTATTAACATATTATTTGCGCTTTTGAGCATGTTTTTTGAGCTTTAAATTCCAACTTTTGGATACAATTTATGTATTACTAGATTGGTAATAGTTTTACCATTAAAACCCTGAAATTGCTGTATATAAAGCAAGATCGACCCCAAAGTTTTTTATCATTCTGACGTCTAAAGTGGATTCCCGCGCTGAAAGGCCTGAATTAAAATATAACAAATTGATATTACCGCGAGTCACAATTTCAAGTGTGTAAAAATACTTATAAGTATTTTTACACACTTGAAATTGTGACTCGCGGTTTAGAGACCCAAATTTAAAGTTAAAAAAAGAAAATATCAAATACGGAGTTGCAAGGTTGAAGTCACCTGCTGCACCATAGGGTTAACGTGAATACAGCAACCAGAAGGTGCCCATGAACATGATGACCGTTATTTTAGGCACATATCCGCCACTTTCATCTCCCAATCCGGACCCCTCCGGATACATGGCGTCTATGAATGTCAGATTACTCTGAAAATGAGGCTGGCCGGATGTCTAGGTGACATTTAAACCGGACATGGCGTGTTCTCTGGAACCAAAAGGCCTAATTGATCAGCATGTTTTTGATCACATATCAAAAGACTTCTAGAAAAAGGTGTATGACATTTACAAGAAAAAGAATCGGATCCTAAAAGCTTCTCATATTCGTTAACAGATAAATGATTTAATACATACATAGGCAGTACCTGTTCACTTGCAACATAAGCGGTAACTGTCTTTTATTGATATTTAAGACGAAATTGTGACCTAACTACAGCAGATCTGTTTCACCAGATCCTGGGAGCAGCATTTTTATCCAACTTTCCTGAAAATGTTGGGGAATTTTGTTGTGTATAATGGAAGTTAGACCATTCGGCATGTAATACATTTTAAAAATTACAGCTCTTATTTCACCATTACAATGAAACAAGAATTGTATTACATGCAAAATGGGCTAACCTACGAAATACACACCAAAATTCTACAAAATTTACAGCGATGTTGGGGGAAGATGAAAAAATGACCCCCAAAAAAATTCACACGAAAACTTTGAATAGCGCCTGAATAAATTGCAAAAAGGCTACTTTTGGTTGTCTGGTTGGTTGGTTGGTTGGTTGGTTGGTCGGTCGGTCGGTCGGTCGGTCGGTCGGTCGGTCGGTCGGTCGGTCGGTCGGTCGGTCGGTCGGTCGGTCGGTCGGTCGGTCGGTCGGTCGGTCGGTCGGTCGGTCGTTCGGTCGGTCGGTCGGTCGGTCTCTCGTTCGTTCGTTCGTTCGTTCGTTCATTCGTTCGTTCGTTCGCTCGCTCGCTCGCTCGTTTATTCTTTCGTTCATTCATTGATTACATCAGTAATCCATAACTATGTATTATGTGTGTTTGCATATCTACTTAAAGGCCCATACCCAGGTTAAAAGGTTTCAAAGTTTAAAATTGTGTTATATAGGTTTATATCATTTTTATTAGGTTTATGTCATCTATATTATCTTTCTCAACCCTTCATTTGAAAGACATATATGTACCCAATCAGTGTGTATTTCGAAATGTCCACGCAGTTAATAACAACCATCCATTTTCTTTATTATAATGGTCTTGACCAAGCCGCTGGGGGTCTAGATGATGGGTCCGATGTTGATTTGTTTTTCTTCTTTGAAAGAATCAACACTGAGAAAAATCCCTTCCCTTTGTCAGCACACTAGCCACGAACATCCCATAAATATTACCTGTGTATTTTGGCGATGTTCACGATATCCCGCAAATAGGTAAAACATGTCAATTGGCCGAGTTTAGAAGTGTTGACCCTACGTGTTTGTAAATGTAAGACCCGTAGGGAAAGCGCCGTTAAGCTGTAGCTTTCCGATGACATTGTAATTAAACTAGCAATGTCTTTGACGATGTGATACATCTGAGATCTTACATACTTATCCTAATGCGAGTTGAGAACTTTTGTCATAGATCACGGCTAGTAAATTATAAAAAAAACTTTCTTTAGAAAGAAATAATCAAATCGTTGACTCGATAACACTTTCCTGTCAAACATGACGACGGCACTGAAAAATGGTTGGATCTAAAAGACAAAAATGTAATGACCGACATTTTGTCATAATTAGTCTTTTTTGAAACCCGATTAAGTTGCCTAATCTATCGGAATGTTGCCTTCACTCATTCAAACACTCAAAATGATATGACAGAGCTGAAACGAAAACATGCCATATGGCTGGGTATGGGCCTTTAACAATGCTGGCTGCATATATATCAATATGAATGAATGCCCATCATCAAAAAGAACTTCACAATTACCTGCCGACAATCGAGATGCTTCCAACTATCTGCCGGTCCTCCAGCGTGATCAACAAGCACTTCAGATAAATGTGCAGTGACTGGGCATGCGTGTTGAGATCGCAGACAGACTGTCACCAGGTGAATCTGGCGGCCTTGAGTGTATATCTCTGGACATAGTTAGCTGTGTGGTTTTAGATTGCGTACGTAAGGCGTAGAACCAATGTTACTTCCATGTGGTGCCAATTTCTTCGACGCTGGCCGAACATGAAAGAAACATCGATTGTCTCAACGTCTCGTGTGGCCGGGATGCGACATCTAGGTTACATGTGGTGTTAGATCGGTGGCGACCTTGAATTGTCGCAGAATTCTGTAGATCTACACGTCGCAACAAAAAATATATCATTTATCCAATAAAGTTTCTATAGAAGATTTCCTATAAAAACAGAGTATTGATCAGATTTAACCCTTTAACCGCCAAATTATTCATTCTGAATTTTCACCCTTTAGTGAAAATTATTCAGATTTGCCAAAATGGAGGTCAACTGTATTAAAATATTGCTGATTGATGTCACATCTTATCTTTAACATGTTTAAAAGGTGGTACTTAATGTGCTAATAAAAAATGAAAACCCGGATATATGCGGCACCGGGGGTTGAAGGGTTAAAAAGAATCTAGTCATTCAGCAACAAAATCATGATAAACTGATCCCTTTGCCCGTCAGGTTGTCTTCTTTAATTTTTCATCCACTTGAGTTGTGTCTCGCTACCGCGACCCACAACTTCAAATGGCTGAAAATTACTCATAAGTACTTACTGTATAATAATAACCCTTAATTAAAGCGCATAGCCAGCCTGGCTATGCGCTTTAATTAGCGAACTAAACTACCCTAAAATGTACAATATATATACATTGCGTCAGGTCACCAGTAAGCAGCAGGTAATTCAAAAAATTGTGTTTTTGATTTGTCTATTTTTTTAATATCGTGATTATGTAGTTTGTCATTTAAAGCTAGAAATTAAGTCAGTAATTATAGCTGCAAATTAGAGAAAACATAATTAACACGTTAGTGTCGCGTAAGGGTTAAAGGTGTGAGGTTACATAATGAATCAGTTGTAGGCCTACGGCGGCTTTCTATAACCCTTTCCGTCCGCGAAATGTGATGACGGACCGATTATAAAAGTAGATACAACAGTGAGGTGCTCTTCCTATCAATTGCATACATGTACAAATGTATTTTTAAACTAATACACTCTGAAAAATATAGGTTCTTCAGTACTATTACCATGCAACCCCTGGAGAACCCTGCAAGGGTTGCATGTAATAGTACTGAAGGGTTCTTTCTAAAGATCCTATATTGTTCAGAGTGTAATAGGCTAATTTATCAGCGTATGCCCGGGCTGAACCTAGTACGGATATACATGTATTATGGTAATACATTTGATTTGATATCACAGTCACCATCAACTAAAGTGTGTTATCGCAAAACAATTCTGTCGTGCAAAGCCAAAAGGCAGTTCTCTTTACTTTACAAGTAAGCAGATACTGCTTTTTGGATTTTCAGGGCAGAATTGTGATCCGTCTACCTTTTACAGTTTAATAGCCTTGATCTTTTCCATGACATAATGTGTGTTCAGACTCATTTAAAAGTGTATTACAATGTCGGCCAATTGTTGGCGGCACTGGCCTAAAATTTTACCACTATTGGGACTACTGCAAGTTTTGAGGCTAGCGTGTTTTGCAACGTAAAGCTTTAGACATAGACAATTTGTATACTATCATGGACTTATTTGTTTATTATGATTCGCCAAATAGTAGACCTACATGGAGCATACCATACTTTGTACACTGATAGGAAAATGCAATATTATATTATTGGCTGGGACATGGCATCATGCAATATCAATAATATGCCTGTCCCATAAAATATCATTTTCACCACTCATATATAAATATATGTGACCCGACCTGGCAAAATGAGTTGTAAGTCGCATACTTAAATATTGGAGTTATTAAGATATCCCACACCTACGCAATATTACCTTTAAAATGGTATATCACACAACACGACGAAAATATGTGTCGACAAACTCAGAAAAATATGAAGTCTGAAATTGCGTCATTTTGAGAAAATGACCTTTGAAGTTCAAAAGGGCAATTTGTGCATTTTTGGATACTAAATAGAAAAAAAATTCATTTTCTAAATAATCATTTGCCAAAGTGTGACTTAAAACTCATTTTGCCAGGTCGGGTCACATATATTAACATGAAGTAACATATATTATAATCAATTATTTATTTAATAAATGTCATGTAATTAATTAGAGTTTACAACGAAAGTACTCAGTACTTGTACGCAAGTACTTTTCAAAGTACTTGTACTTGTACTCAAGTACTTTTGAAAATCCAGTACTTGTACTTGTACTCGTACTTGTCATTTTTTCAAGTACTTATACTTGTACTCAAGTACTTTTGTCCGGTACTCGCCCCAAGCCTGTAGCCAGGTGACACGTGGCGCACAAAATGTTTCCCAAAAAGCACGAGGCTTAAGAGATGCACAAAATGCTCTTGCTCAGGTTCAGGCATTGTTGTGGATATAAAACATGGATGGTGGAAAACAAGCTAATGCTCAACGGGGGTAAAAATGTATTCTCCAGCAAAGCACAAGTTGCGACATAGACCATGTTACAATTGATGGACATCGGATTCAATTTAGGTGTTATCTTTGATGGATCACTCAGCATGAACGCCCACATCAAAGAGATGTGCAGAGTCTCGATGTTTGATCTCAGTAACATTGGGAAGATCAGGAAATGCCACCCAGTGAAAGTGGCAGAGAAGTGCATCCATGTTTTTGTGTCGTCAAGACTAGATTATTGCAATAACTTCTCTATGGTGTTCTTTCAATATCTCTATCACGTCTTCAGGGAACACAGAATATCACCTCCCGCTTTATTTCTTGCAAGAACGAAGAAACATTTGTCTGAGAAGACATACACTTTAACAGATTATTTCATCTGAGTTCGTCATGTGGTCATCCTACATTGGCCTACATTAGTAGACGGGTAACCAGAGGGTGCCAGGAGGGTGGTCATCGACTCCAGATACTCCCCCGTGTGTGAGCTGGCACTCATCCTTTACTTTGATAACATCACATCATATTTTTTACATCCAGCTACTTTTTCGTTTCCATATGCCTCTCTACATCATTATATCACTTATGGCAGTTTAACTGAATAGTATTTGTTTTAAATTAAGCATACATGTAGAGCTGCAGGCCTGTATCATGCTTGTTATATATCCACACATTTTAGGATAAACACATCCATATGACATGAGAGAGATATCTGGGTGAAACATTAATAAAATATGGGCATATTCGAATTATGGGGAGGTTTTTATAGTTACCGTGTTTTCTTCATTATGGTAGCTCATCATATAAACTGTTACCCACTGCATGGAACCTTATTTCATATAGGTATGACGAATGAATGTATGAATTGATGAATGAATGAATGAATGAATGAATGAATGAATGAATGAATGAATGAATGAATGAATGAATGAATGAATGAATGTATGGATGAAATTAGGCGATCTTTGTGCATATATATATAGGCTAAACTGAGTCAGGAGAGCTTCCTGACCATGTTGAGATGAATGCGATGACACTGCCCCTCCAGACACACGATTCGAAATTTTAGCTCTGGCTGTCTGAGGCCGGGCACGCTGCATCTCATCTCAGTTACGGAGGCTTCCCATAATATTGTATGATGACGAATGAGTGTTGTGTCTCGTTTTGTGTCTTCATTACTGTGTAGACAAACTAAAATTTCAATTTATTATATTCAAAGTGAGCAATGAAATGAATCGGGCTTTAGGCCACCTTTGTGCACATATAGGCTAAACTGGGCCAGGAGAACCTCCTGAGGATGGTGAGATGATTGAGATGACACTGTCCTCCAGACACAGGATTCGAAATTCGAGCCCTGGCGGTCTGAGGCCGAGCACGCTACCTCTCGGTCACGGAGGCTCCCCACAATACTAACTTTCACACGTGGATGGGGAAGAAACATTTTTGTTTCTTTCAAACCGCCGAGACCGGGAACCGAACCCCGAACTCTGGCGTGAAAGGCAGCGGTGCTAACCACTACCCCAGGGCCCCCGCCCTCAAAGTGAGCAACTTTTTGCACCAATATTGGGTATGCCATTTAGCCAGAAGGCCCATTAGTCAGAAGGCCTGCTTTAAGTCCGACAATTTGTCAAACTTGATATTCGGAAGGCCAGCTGGTCATTTTTATTAGGTATTCGTTTTTATGATTATATTTGTATTTTTATGACCAGGTATGTGTTTTCATCAATTTTAGAACTGTTATGCTTTTATTTTAGATCAAAGTATGTGAATTTGAAATCTAAATAGCTTTTGCAAAGAAACGCTTAAATGCAGACAAACAAGTGTTTCAAATATTTAATTATAATTATAATTTTGACGATAGGAGATTTGAAGCAGCTATTTCGCGGCTATTAAAATTATTATTGACTATGCCTAATCATGAGTACTTTTTGACTCTACACGGGATTAGTCGTAAAAATAATTATGATAATCTTTCCAAGAATTGTAACCGCCCTTTTTCAAACAAATCACTCATAATTAGATTACTCTTTACATCACACCTTTCGCCTCTGCAGATGATGCGCTGTTCAGACATAGACAATCTCAATAGTAGATCTATAATAATATATAAGCCAAATCCGGATATCGGTATTTTATTTGCATCTTCACTATGTCATAACAACGGTTTTAAATAATTAGATCTAGTTAATTCTCATCGTGCTTGTCACTGGAGTCAGCAGCAGGTCAGTCTCTGGTCAACCAAATTTCTCAGTGACATGCAGGTATAAGCAATGTGCGCATGCGCATAGCTACAACTTGCATTGTGCCCAGGGGGTACCTTAGGAGTCCTCCATCAGTACAACATTAAGTATTTTGTCCCTTTGTCTCTTTATAGCTGATTTGTTTTGTAATCCGAGATTAAATATATTTGTAATACCGTTATTATCCCAGTGGGACTGGTTGTAACCTAAAATTGTATGCACCACCCATTAAAAACAAGCTGCGAAAAGAACATAACACTTTGCATGATATATATTTGTTGTCTTCCTATGTTTTGGTAAGTATAGCTAAAATTAATTAATCAATATTTTAGAGGTATTTCATCATTTGCCCTTAATATTTCAACTTGAAATAACTTTGAAATGACTTTGGCATTTTAAATACTTAACTCTTCATACTTAACTCTATCATTATTGGTAAAATTCCATTAATTTCTACCCAAAGGCTAGCCTACCCCAGAGGTCCTCCACCACTACAACTGAACATTAAGTATTTTGTGCAGTTTCTTAAAATAATTCGGTTTCTGTGGGTAATTTTATCAGGGGGAAGTCGGTAAAGGAAGAGTTAACGGGAGTTTTATACCGGCTGGAAATTACCTTCGTTTTCACATAGCTGGCTGCACTCGTACATCAAGATGAACGAATGGCCTCCCATGAAAAACAACTCCACTATAACCTGTCGGTTATTTAGATTGAGCACAGCCATCCGCCGGTCATCCAGCGTGATTAACAACCACTCCAGATAAATGTACAGTGGCTGAGCATGCGTGTTGTGATTGCAGACAGACTGTCACCAGGTTAATCTGGCGGCCTTGAGTTCGTATCTTTGTACGTGACGGGACTAGCTAGGCATCACATAACATAATATAGATACATACATCACCGGGGGGGGGGGGGGTGGTACAGGCGGTGACAAAATATTTCATTTTATTAAGAGTGACTTGTAAGCCATTTTACTGTCACAGCATGTCACTAAACATATTGAAGGGACTGCATATGTTGACATGTCAATTTTGTAAAATAAATGTATATGAAGTTATATAGCCTACTGATCTTAACTAAAAATGTTTAAAAATCATCAAAAAATCCAAAAAACACTGAAAAAAAGACTAAACCAGTTTTAGTGGTAGGTTAACTAAAACTGTGCGCTGTATAAAACACTTTATACTACAAAGTCTAGGACCGTAGAATTCGGGGTACTTAAAAAGGCACCGACGTTAATTGGTGTGTGGAAGTCGTGGATTGGGGATTCTCATACATTCGGATTGTCTGCCCAACGCTCAACGCTCAACAAGTGGCCCAATGCTGTCCTAACATTTAACCATCCTTTAGGTTTTTGAAATAGTTTCTTGGAAATGTTGATAAAAAAAGTTTTTTGAAATCTAAAAATAAAAAATTATCTGCGGGATACACTACTCAATACAAAACTGAATACTAAAATTAATTAATATCATCAAATAATGTTATTTTACATTAGACTCATTTTGTAGCTCGAAATTACGAATCAAACGAGTATAAAACTCCACATTCAGTACCATTATTTTCTGTCATATTTTCACTTATATCCGTTTCGGCTACGACAATGAACAAGGTTTTCCGTAGACACATCCCACCAAATAAAATATGATACATTGAGCCACTTATGTTTTAATGGTGGCCCAATGGTGGCCCACCATTGAAACTACACCAGGTGAGCGCCTTCGACGCTGGTCCAACATTGTATAAATGTTGTACAAATGTTTTGTGTTTGCTCGGTATATTCTGCCTCTAAGACGATAAGGCTGCCTCTTTTTCATCTGCTTCAGACAGTCACATAACTAACGAGAAGAATAGAAATAGAAACATCTGCATTTGCATCATGTATTTGCTGTTTCCAATCTGGCATGGATAACACAACATATGGATCAATACTTGCAAAATTCAAGTCGGTATCCTGTTGTACCGGCTAAAGATACAGATACAGATTTTCATGGTGGATATCAATGGTTATCGTTCCCTGCTCACTATGAATCAGTTTTGAAAGACGCAGCATGTCTTTTCTCGTTCACTCGTGAATATTCAATGTCCATCTTGAGGTGGCAATTATTGCTTCCGTAATTCTTATCTTCAGATCGATAAAAAAACCCGATTCTATCAAAACGAAGCTTAAAGCTGCATAACTGTTTTGTTTATTTTATTCAAAAGATTAATTCATGGGGGATGGTGTTTTATTTTTTTATTTTACTGCTCCGGTTACTGAGTTATTAAGGATTTAAGTTTGTTGTTTCATAATAATATTGTTGCCCCACCAAAACAAACCTGAG
Organism: Flabesymbios commensalis; assembly: GCA_964017125.1. Lineage (NCBI taxonomy): Eukaryota > Metazoa > Annelida > Polychaeta > Terebellida > Flabelligeridae > Flabesymbios > Flabesymbios commensalis. The sequence goes on along the minus strand of OZ024912.1, from coordinate 44,007,856 downwards.
CACAGCGGAGTAAGACACACTGTCTGTATTATCAGGACATTAAAAGTACCAAGTGGCAGATAACGGTCATAATTGAAAAAAAATGGAACTTTTAAAATTATTCCTATTTTTCAAGTGATCATACATGTAGATACATTTCACAGTACAATGTGTATTGTCTCATGTCATTTAGACATATCTAGGAGTTATTACTTTGTGCGATATGGGTGAAATGTGCATATAATGTCATGGGTAATTCTGGACCTTGTGTGGAGAATGTCACTGACTGGTAAATATAATTTTACTCTGTGTATTGTGCTTTTAACAGAGTGTGAGCCAGCATCTGAGCATTTGCTCGCCACCTAGACAGTCTAATCTGACCGTGTGAAAATCACCGCCAAAAACAGAAACGTAAACCGTATTATTTTTTAACTCTTCTGACTTTCGTGATTTTCTTGAAAAACATTTGCAGTTTTTTCACCAAAATATAAGCAAATTGTTATTAAACGATATCAGACTTTATTTTAGCGTAAGTTATTACATGCAGTCATATAAGTCGCGAAATGTGGTAAAATAAAATAATTTAAAAACACATCAGTCTTTACTGTAACTGGGCAGACTGTCCTAGTATAGTCTCAAGACACCAACGGGAGGTTTGTGTCCAGGCTAACACGTGCCATTGAACCTATGTCGATATAATGTTGGACAGTCGTCATCGGCGCTGGCCCAACATTATACTAATTCGTTTCAACGTCTAGTGTTTGCTATTAGGGTGGCTTGATGGTGGCCCAATGCAACATTATATTGGCCTATAATTCCGCCACTAATAGGCCCACCTACAAATTGTACACAGACGAACCGATTTACTACTTCACATTACTTGATAGTGTATCGCATTGTGAACTAATTCCGCTACATTTACATAGATTTAATGTATTTATAAAGCCTTTTAAAAAATATAAGTGATTGTTTTGTACATTTTAGGGTATTTCAGTCGAAATAAACAAAACAGTTATGCAGCTTTAATATCAAATCTTTATGGTGAAGAAATTTACTGCAATAAATATATGCAAAATGTGGTGCATAAATTTGAGAAGGGAATCCAGTGTGTTAAAATTATAAAAAAATGACAGGGCACTGGCGTGTGTGTTTAGAATTTTGTTTGTGCACACTCGAAGACTGAAATGAAATAACCACGCCTTGACTTTACAAATACTGATGCAAGGAAATACCCTGAAGGTGACGCATGGTTGTCTGCCTGATGCCAGTCTCTATCTGATGGTTCTAATCTTCACGTACGTGACAGGAATGTGAAGTAGGTTTTAATGTCCCGGTTAAAACAGATCCATCAATCTGTAGATTGGAAGGCAAATCGAGAGCGGAGTGTAATCTGAATCGCAATGGATTCTCTGGGAAAAGAGAATACACAAATCATAGGCCCTATAAAGTCAGGCCGCCTAACTGTCAAGTGTCTGTCGCGTAATCATAAGCGCGGAAAAAACTCTGAAGGCGGGGAGTATCTACATGTTTAGTGTCCAGGATGTTGATTGGAGATATGTTTTTGATTGGACAAATAAATGACCTATCGATGAAGTTGTAGTCGTAAATCACCACGTGTTGAGATTAGGTATGTACGTACAGCAGCGACATTTGCCGTTGCAGTCAACGAGGACCGTTTTTATGACTTTTTCGTTTTGTGACCCTTTAACCGCCGGTGCCGCATATATTCGGGTTTTCAGTTTGTATTAGCACATTAAGTACCACATTTTAAATAATTTTTATCTTTAACATATTATGTTAAAGATAAAATGTGACATCAACCAGCAAGATTTGTAAAGAGTTGACCTCCATATTGTCAAATCTGAATAATTTTCACTCACTTGAAGTTGCGGATCGCGTCAGCGAGACACAACTTCAAGTGGGTGAAAATTCGAATTGAATAATTTGGCGGTTAAAGGGTTAAAACACAAAATTATGTAATCATCAAAACATTCTTTGTTCATGTTAAAAATGTTTCACATGATGAAAAAATTACAGAGTTTTACTCCTTTATAAATAAATCAAATATTGTACTTTTAGCAGCGACATCTCTTTATGCAGTCCAAATGACTTCTACATTAGCATGATTAGTGAAAAAGTCAGTGTTTTTTAATCATCTGTATTGTTAACTAGTTCAATAGACAAAAATACAAAAGGAAGAATACAAACAAATTGACTTCTAGTTTTGTGTTTCCCATCACTTTTTTGTGATCTCAGAAAAATATACCTGATGCGTAGATTTAACATTATTCGACAATTTTTTCAGAAATGTTATGTTTTGACACAAAAAAAAGTGTTTTAGAAAGAATTACCAGAGGAATGCATCTGCCAATTATGCTTCTCATAATAATTACAACCAAATTAAAACAAATTGATTGTAAAAATCCAACTAAAACAGAAAACATATTGCTAATCCTAATGAATGTGCACGTCACATGACCATGACTGTTTGCTGAAGAAAACATGCAAAGCCAGAAGGCAGTATCTGCTTACTTTACGTATGCAGATACTGCCTTTTGGCTTTGCAGAGCAGAACTGATCAACGTAAGACCGTAGATTAGAGAACAGAATAGCGAGAGACCAGCACACCTGTCTAGCTGTTAGTGACCAAGGTCACACGAAAAGTTTGGGAACATTCCACGTGTTCGAGGAGGATCAGAAATAGAGACAATGCACCACAGACCCTCCTGAGGCAGTAACGACTTCCAGCGCATCGCTGTTCATCCCAAACAATCAACCAACATCAAACACCTGATACAGCAACGAGGGGACCAACATTCAGATAGAGTGAGGAGAGACAGGTAGAGAGGGGGGAGAGAAAGAGAGAGAGCGAGAGAGAGCGGGATAAAAAATCGAGCCCAGGGCCCGTATTCTCGTACAAGTTACGATATATCGTAGGCTTCTGATTGGTCGAGATGGCCATCGAAGCTGTCGAAGCTCAAGGATACAGGAAATAAGAAATAGGTCAACCCAGTAAACACAAAACATTTGTAAAACATTTGTACAATGTTGGACCAACGTCGAAGACGTTGGGCCGACGTTGTACAAATGGTATACAAAACGTTTTGTGCTTACTGGGAATCAGATGTTTTAAGGCACACAACCACCATTTATGTGGCACATGGAATGATGTGGACTCAGCAACACATTATTATAGATAACATCTTCCTTCATGTCACGTACGTACGTTCTGGTAATTACTATTTTAGATACATCCCGGTCGCCACGTGGAGATGACGACGATTCACTTTATTATTTGTTAATTAGAAAATTAGGTCACCAAATCTGCAAATTCAATAACAGTAAGCATCAACAGCATTACTTTAAATAAGCAATGGCACGACATAAACACTCAGTTTATGACCAGTGAAAATGAATCTACTTAACAAATCATTTTACCTTTGTACTGAGGTTTCAATCAAAATACTGCCGTTTAAGAAAAACGAGTAGTAACAAAGTATGAGATAATGAGTCTAGGACCAATATAGATTAATCAGTGTTAAATATACACTCTTTGCACGAGTTTGCGCGTAAGCAGAAGTCCCAGCTAAATAGTTCAGTTTTGGTCACTGTGTGGGGTGTTGTCATTGAAAAGGGTGTAGCAGGAGTCCTAACTTAATAGTTCAGCTTTTGGTCACTGTGTGGCGTGTTGTTATTACAAAGAGTGTATTAGAAGACTGAAATGTACCGGCTACTAAACAGCATGTCAAATGCTTTGTTTTTGATTGGCAGCTTTGGGTCATAGTACATTCCAGTGTTGACAAGCTGTCCTGATATTAATTTTGGGTGGCTATCGCATATCCTTTGTACAAGAAAACGGAAAAAACACAAGACCAAAATGACGAAGATATATCTAGACGTCTGAATCCAACCTGCCACCAGGGGCATCAGTGGCGCTGACAATTGTGAAATTTCTCCAAGGATTTGAATTCACGGTCGATTACTTGTAAACCCATCGCGTGTCTCCTCCCTTTGTGTTCTGTTGCAATGAGGATCTACGGTCGATTTAAAGCAGTCCAAGATGGATACATGACCTTGATTCCATAGCTTGCCCAATGTTGTCTTAAGACGTCAATTACTTTGGCACAATGTGGTCTTAAGACTTCAATTACCTTGGCATATAGTACGGGATTCTATTTTTCTGCTTTGCGAAAATTGTTCACATTTTGTAGCCGAATCCGAACAAAGGGAGGTATACAAACGTTATAATGTAGTTAGCAATAATTGTCCTGGCAGTGTACTGCTTGTCTGATTTATTTTGGTAATTAGCAAATACAACTGAGTTTTCTATGATCAAGTATATTATGACATTTTTTGACCCAGGAAGAGCTAATCACATTTGAATATTGGACATTATTTTTCATTCAAGATCCCTGATTCAGTACTGGGACTTTGATTGCTTCATTATTCCGTGCGACTTTTACATTTAAATACGTTGTTGAGCATGGGAAGTGTTATGCTGAAATTACTAAAACATATGATATTAAAATATAAAACGTGAAATCTTGAAAATATTCACAACAGCGTTTTTCAGTTTCAAGATATTTTGTTGAACGCATATTAATGATTACAGACATCAGTGTGTGACTGATCTATGATGATTATGGTCATGGGGGCTGATTGGAACCAGATGAAGACTGCAACAAGCCTTTCGGACAAAGACAATTATAGATATATAAACTCATTTGTCTGCCTATAATTTAAACTATAGAAAGTGAATATCTGAAGTTATATATAAATAGCATTGACATTGCTGTATCGCGTGTAATTATTCCACATTTCTGACCTTCGGGAATTATGTTCAGCATTGTTCAGGTTGTGTCTCTCCAGGTTCCGACCCTGGGCGAGTGTCTGGTTGTCAGGCTAACTGCAGAACCAGCGTCTGTTCAGATATCTTAAACATGCACTAGACCACTAACCTATTAACCCTTTAACCGCCGGTGCCGCATATATTCGGGTTTTCATTTTTTATTAGCACATTAAGTACCACCTTTTGAACATGTTAAAGATAAAATGTGACATCAATCCGCAATATTTGAAAAACATTCGCCCTCCATTTTGTCAAATCTGAATAATTTTCACTCACTTGAAGTTGTGGATTGCGTCAGCGAAACAGAACTTCAAGTGGGCAATAATTCAGATTGAATAATTTGGCGGTTAAAGGGTTAAATTTAAATTTTCAGTCACTGGAAGTTGTGTCTCGCTACCGCGATCCACAACTTCAAGTGACTGGAAATCTGTGTTATTTGATAAATTTAGGTCCCAGCATATATTAGTCAGTGTTTCAAGATTGAAGGCATTTTTCACTTTTAACAACGGATTATACGGGTCCTATTAAAACACATAATGTCTACTGTAGTCAACATCAGTGTTCTAAGGGTTAACGGACTTGACTGGAATTTAAAGCAGGGTTTAACGTCTCGAGTAAAACAGATCCATCAATCTGCAAATTGGAAGGCAATCGAGAGCGGTGTGCACTCCCTGATTCACGGATCTGAAAGGATAATCTGAAAAAGAGGAGACACAAATAATGAAAAAACAGACCGCCTGTCGAGTGTCTGTGTGACAGTGGTGAAGGCCACGGCGAACGACCCAGCAAATACGAAACGTTGACCCAGTGTTGAATTGATGTTGGGCCAGCGTCGTAGACGCTGGTCCAGCATCAACTCAACACTGGGTCAACGTCTCGTGTTTGTTGGGGAGGAATTTGGGAGTTTTCCACCTGTTCCGGTAAGACTACCACAGACTCTCCTGACGAAGCATCGACTGCCGCCGCGAATGGCAAGCGTAAAATACTTTATAAGCGTCAAGTGTCCTGCTTTATAAGAATCATCAGGAAACGTGTGTCAGGACTGGTAATGAAGTATTTTCCCAACTTGTGCTGTGCTAAGATTATCCCATATTTTTATTGAGTATTCTTTAAATAGGTGTTGCACATAGCAAACCCATGTGCGAATTGAGATCCATTAAAATAACTTAAAATAATTTTAGCATAACTATATTTGTGAAACTCGCATGCGTTTGTTGACGACTCTGGGCGGGGGCCCTAGGGTAGTGGTTAGCACCGCTGCCTTTCACGCCAGAGTCCGGGGTTCGGTTCCCGGTCTCGGCGGTTTGAAAGAAACAAAATTGTTTCTTCCCCATCCACGTGTGAAAGTTAGTATTGTGGGGAGCCTCCGTGACCGAGAGGTAGCGTGCTCGGCCTCAGACCGCCAGGGCTCGAATTTCGAATCCTGTGTCTGGAGGACAGTGTCATCTCAATCATCTCACCATCCTCAGGAGGTTCTCCTGGCCCAGTTTAGCCTATATGTGCACAAAGGTGGCCTAAAGCCCGATTCATTTCATTTTTGTTGACGACTGTTATAAAGCAGGGTAAAGAGTGGATAGAAAGAACTCGCAGCCAGAGTCTGCTGCGAGCTTATGTACTAGTTCTTGTATCAATCTTATGGTACCTTTCTTTATAGGATAGAGCCCGAGGAGCTCTACATTCTTCGGCCTCGGTCTTTTCCACATCTAATAATGTAGAGCTAATGTAGAGGGTTTTAACTGACTTAAAAAACAGCCCCCCCATAATGAGAAATGCCTCATAATCAACAGCTCGGTCACACCTGACTGATTATAGCACTATAGGCCTACCATGATAATTGGTCTGTACATGATCAACAATAACTCTCCATTCTCGGCTTAGAATGTAGTGGACGGACAGAAAATAATGTAGTGGTGTGTTTTCTTTTTATCACCTGGTCAGGAAGGTGTATTGACTGTATACAACACAAAACAAGACAGCAATATAACACTGTCAGGAGACACAATGTACTGCAAGTCGCCAAAGGTGAGGGGCAAGGACATACCACCCCTTTGAGATATTGATCATTTTAATCCACCATCACCGAACCGCCATCTCTATCCCTTTCGAGGCTGAATTCACCATTGTCATCTTCATCCAATACAAGCCGCGTTGCAATTCTCAACTTGTAGTGGACGATGATGATTTGAAGTGGGTGGCAAATGAAAAAAGATACAGTAATTAAACAGATCCATGAGAATTTTCGTTCTAAATCACATATCACATGAGTGTGGGAAAAATAGTCTTTCTTCAGAGATGCAACATGATGCTTGGATGCATCGTTAGCGTGTAACCAGGTAACGATATCATCCATGCCTGCCATGCTACCACTCAGACATTTATAGTGCGATGGAATTATAATGAGCTCATTGCATAAGAGACAACAAGCGTCTCTTCTCAGATCCCCTGGCATTTGTGGGGAGAGGAGTTCATTTTTAGCCCAGAATTGTCTTTGAGCCTGGTCGTGTGTGGACGATTAATTTCTGGATTCATGATTTATATAGAGTATGATCAACGTATAAAGAGTATAAAGGATATTTTGCAGGGGGTAGGGGAGGGGGGGGGGGTGGACTGGAAGAGACAGTAAGATGTAGGCCGCTCCCATCTGTGTGTATGTCAAAGCTCAAGGTCTCAGGAAATGACAAACTAGGGAATATTCATGTGTTACAGGAAGATCCGAAATAGGTACAATGTTACCGCTGAGAGTCCCTGCAAGCAGAAGATGCTGGACCACTGTCGGTTTAATGTTGGGCAACCGTACGCAACGCTGGACCAACAATAAAACATCATTAGGTCAATGTATCGTGTCTTCTGGGATTTTGAAACGACATCGACACTCATCGCATCGCAGCGCATTGCAGCACATCGCATATCATCCTAGATTGAACACCGGTGTAACAGTTTCAGATTACACCCCTGTTCAGGTTACCCCCGGGGGTAATCTGAAACTAGTTGCAAGTTACCCCCTCCAGTTTCAAATTACCCCCTCATTTTTTACCGGTTAACTTTCAATGAACACACTTATTATATTTTATTTTTTCATCACATCACTTTAATCTCCATAATTATAACCCTTTGATCTCTAGGGCAACTAATAAAAAATATGTCGGCGTATATAACCCTCTATGCCAACTAACGACACTTTAATCTCTATATTATAACCCCTGGATTTCTATGCCAACCAGTGAAAAAAAGTTGTTAGCAAGATTTCTGGAAACACTTTAATCTCCCTATAACCTATTGATCTCTAGGGTTAACTAACCAAAAAAAGTCTCGCTTTTTTCATCATTGTCGTATTATCTATCGAATAATCTATCGCAGATGTAACGCTGGCCATGATTCCGTACCTGTTTTAAAGATTGGTACCAACTCTCTATCTTCGTAGGCCTATATCATGTAGATATTTTTGTAATTATTCTCAGTGATCAAAATTAAAAACAAAAAATATCCACATGCTTACACCATACACAATACCAGTTATCCATACATCAAACCAGCTTGCCGGGGCATAAAAATAGAACACACACGTGTGTCAAAAACTGTAGGGTTAACCCTTTAACCGCCGATCCAGATTATATTTGTTTCTTCACTTTTATTAACACATTAAATAGGCCTAGCAGCATTTGAACATGTTCCAAGGATAAAACGTGACATCAAACAACAAGATTTCACAAAATCGTTGACCTACATTTTATAAAATCTGAATAATTTTAACTCACTTGAAGTTGTGGATCGCGTCGGCGAGACACGACTTCAAGTAGGTGAAAATTCCAATTAAATAAATTGGCGCTAAAATGTTAAACCTTTTCCTTGATTGAACCACGGTGAAAAATACACTTGCCGCATTGTACCAAGTCAGTGTGTACTCAGCGAATCGCAGCGACCCATCTTTTTTCCAATCTAGATCCAACGGTACATAAAAGGTCAGCAATAATCATATTTGGTGTGTAGGCCCTATAGGCCTAAATGAGAGAGGGGTCAAATAAAAGAGGATTTTTTCAGTTTCAAAATACCGGGGGGTACGTTGAAACTAGTTTCAAAGTACCCCCGGTAAGCTGAAACTAGTTTCAACGTACCCCCCGGTATGCTGAAAGGGGGGTACGCTGAAACGGCTACACCGGCCTGGAAAAGAGCAGAAACCGGGCTGGTGAATGGAGACCAGTTTCTGTCCTTATCCCCAGCAAATACAAGACGTTAGACCAATGCTGGTTTGATGCTGGCCCATAGCATAACACCAGGATTGTTGGCCCACATTGCTGGTGCAATGTTGGCCCACCGTCTGTGATATTGGCTGAACATTAACATAACAGTTAATCAACGCCTTATATTGGTCTTTTGTGCTGTAAAAGTCTTGATGCTAACACAACATGCTAAAATTCGCGCGCTTTGTTGTAAAACACGTCTTTTTCTGGGATTGTATTGGAAATTGCACGGTGCTAAAAGTATGAGGGATTATTTAGCGTCATGAAACGACGGCAGACAAAAATGTGCCGGTAATTCTTATAACTTTTGGTGTTTTTTGCCTTCCAGGTATAGTAGACCTATACTTATTTTGTAATTAGTCACCTAGGCGTTCTATTGTGATGGGACTGTACATTTTTGCACCAGAATCATGATGACAGGTGAAGTCAATACCCATGTATTATATGCCGCGTTTTTTGGCGGAGTGCGAACATGCTGCAGACACGTCGACTCACTTCTGACTCCCCAGCAAATACAAAACATTTGTATAACATTTGTACAACGTCGACGTTGGTCCGATATTGTACAAATGTTATACAAATGTTTTGTGCTCACTGGATGGTTACCCAGTCAGTGGCTGTAAAGCCCTTGACTCATTTCGCCAGATGAGCCCGAATCCTCGAGATGTTTTCGTGAAACCTCTTTAATGAGAAACCAGAATAATTTATGATCCTAAGAGTATTCCAGGGATGTGAATAATTGAAATCCGACAAAAGCAATCTGTGTTCTGTAATGGATTAAGATTAGAGTTTCGTGTTATCCGTTGAAATGCACCACTAAATAAAAGCACCACTAAATAAACGTTTATAATCTTTGATATTTGCATTTATTCCCTTATTCTTATTTTCCTTTATGTTTGTCGTATTACTAATCATATTAACCTTTAAAGCGCTACTCAAGATTATAGTCGTTTTTAATCTGTTTTATTAGCAGGTTAAATCACAGTTAGGCAGGCCTCTTGGGAATAAAGTGAATTTTCTAAAAAAAATTGTGTTGCACATTTACTAGTTAAGCGAAATATAACTTTAGACGAAATTCCCGATTGCTTTTTTTGGGCATGCTTGTTTAAAATAAGAAATACGGGAATTTCGATTTATATCTCGCTTAACTGTTAAATGCGCAACATAAAAATTAGAAAACTTTTGCATTTCTAGTCTATGGACATGTTTACATCATATGGTGATATTAAGAAGTGATTTTAGCCTGATTGTGTCGCTTTAAGATTTGCAAATGTTTGGTCTCTAATTAAACAAATATGAGATATTTTCAACCACTTGAAGTTGTGGATCGCGGTAGCGAGACACAACTTCAAGTGGGTTGAAATTTAAATTATTCAATTTTGCGCTTGAAGGGTTCAGTTTTTTATCTTGGGAGATGTGAGATATAAATATGTCGTCTCATGCTGCGCAAAGGCATCTTTGAAAAGTAACATTTGATTTGCATCAAAATGATCTTAAGGATCGCGCCAGCGACACTCAACTTGAAAAGGGTGAGTATTTTAATAACATTTTTTCTCAGTTCATTAATAGATTTTGACATATAACTACAATGAGGGAGATCTCTTTGGATGTATGAGATATGCAACCTTCATCACATATTGGACAGTTAAATTGTCTTGACATTTGAGATGTTATCAAGCCCATCCTGTGTCACGGAAAGCGGAATGTCAACAGAACAAAATGACTGAGCTGTATCTACACGGCTAGGTCTCACCCGCCACTATCATTACATAGGCTACATGATAGGGCATTAGTGCTGATGACATTATAGCCACATCGCCGGCGGGATATAATGTTGGCCCAAAGCTGTGATTATTCAGCAAGAAGTCTGCTTTATTTTATTTTATTTCTACAAGTATATGAAATGCAAATTTCACATAATGAATAATACAGTGTTAGATAACATTCGTTTTTTTAGAAAAATACTTTTAAATCTTTATTTCATTTTATTCACCAACTAAGACATACAAGAAATTATAAATAACTATTAATTAACATGGTAAATAAAAGAAGTAGGCCCCTACTAGGTGCCTACCATTTGGAAATAGTCTGTTCGTCACAAAATTAAATAATAATTTATATTCAATTCAGATCCACTGAGCAAAACACAGATTGATAACTGTAGCACAGTAGCACAAATCTGACGCGCACTGCCTGACTCGTCTGAATCCAACCTGCCACCAGGGGCATCAGTGGCGCTGACAATTGTGAAATTTCTCCATGGATTTGAATTCACGGTCGATTACTTGTAAACCCATCCTCCCTTTGTGTTCAGTTGCAATGGGGATCTACGGTCGCTTTAAAACAGTCCAAGATGGATACAGGACCTTGATTCCATAGCTTGCCCAATTTAAAACTCCAATTACCTAGGCATATAGTAGGGGGATTCTATTTTTTTCGCTTAGCGAAAATTGTTCACATGATTGTAGCCGAATACGAACAAAGAGAGGTCTACAAACGTTATAATGTAATTGGCAATTGTCCTGAGAGTGAAAACGGGGTTTTCTATGGTCAAGTATATTATTACATTTTTTAACCCAGGAAGAGCTAATCACATTTGAATATTGGACACTATTTTTCATTGAAGATCCTCATCCAGTCTGAGACTTTGATTGCTTCATTACTACTTTTACATTCAAATATGTTGTTGAACATGAGAAGTGTTAGGCTGACATATGATATAAAAATATAAAACTTCAAATCTAGAAAATATTCACAACAGCGTTTTTCAGTTTCAAGATATTTTGTTGAACTTAGATTAATGATTACAGACATCAGTGTGTGACTGATCTATGAGGATTAGAGTATGGGGGCTGATTGGAACCAGATGAAGATAGGAACAAGACTGTCGGACGAAGACAATTATAGATATATAAACTGATTGGTCTGACTATAACTTAAACTATAGAAAGTGAATATTTGAAGTTATCTGAAGATCAGTGACATTGTTGTATCGCGTGTAATTATTCCACATATCTGACTCTCAGGGATATGTTCAGGTTGTTTCTCAGGTTGTTTCTCTCCAGGTTCGGCGCTGGGTGAGTGTCTGGTTGTCAGGCTTACTGCAGGACCAGCTTCTGTTCAGATCTCTTAACGCACTTGACAGGAATTTAAAGCAGGGTTTAACGTCTCGAGTAAAACAGATCCATCAATCTGCAAATTGGATTGGAAAGCAATCGAGAGTGGTGTGCACTCCCTGACTCACGGATCTGAAAGGATATTCTGAAAAAGAGGAGACACAAATAATGAAAAAAAAACAGGCCGCCTGTCGAGTGTCTGTGCTCCAGCGGTGAAGGCCACAGGGAACGACCCAGAAAATATGAGACGTTGGCCCAGTGTTGAATTGATGTTGGAGGACCAACATCAACTCAACACTGGGTCAACGTCTCGTGTTTGTTGGGGAGGAACTTGGGAGTATTCCACCTGTACCGGTAAGACTACCACAGACTCTCCTGACGAAGCATCAACTCTCGCCGCGAGTGTCCAGCGTAAAAAACTTTATAAGCGTCGAGTGTCCTGCTGTATAAGAATCGTCAGGAAACGTGTGTGAGGATTGGTGATGAAGTATTTTCCCAACTTTTGCTGTGCTAAGATTATTCCATATTTTCATTGAGTATGTTGACGACTGTTATAAAGCAGGGTAAAGAGAAGAGAGAGAGAAACTCGCAGCTCGAGCCTGACGCGAGATTATGTACTAGTTCTGGTATCAATATAATGGTGTCTTTCTGTATAGGATAAAGCCCGAGGAGCTCTACATTATTTCCACGGCTAAGAATGTAGAGCTCCGAGGATTTTAACTGACTTAAAACACATCCCATCATGATGAGGATGCCTCATAATCAACAGCTCTGTCACACCTGACAGATTATAGCACCATAGGCCTACCATAATAATTGGTATGTAACGTTACTTGATGAACAATAACTCTCCATTCCCGGCTTAGAATGTAGTGGTCGGACAAAGAAAATAATGTAGAGGTGTGTTTTAATTTTATCGCCTGATCAGGTAGGTGTATTGACTGTATACAAGTCAAAGAAAGACAGCAATATAAGACTGTCAAGAGACACAAGGTACTCCAGGAGCCTGATCAACAGAGATCGGCTTTGAGCTGCCAGTCGCCAGAGGTGAGGGGAAAGGACAGACCCCTTTCAGATATTGATCATTTTAATTCACCATCATTGAACCGCCATCTCTATCCCTCTCGAGGCTGAATTTACCATTGTCATCTGCATCCACTACAAGCCGCGAATTGCTGTCGCAATTCTCGACTTGTAGTGGATGAAGATGATTTAAAGTGGGTGGCAAATGAAAAAAAAAACTGTTATTAAACAGATCTTTGAAAATTTTCGTTCTATATCACCTGAGTGTAGGAAATTAAGTCTTTCTTCAGAGATGGGTTTTAAACCATCACCCATGCCTGCCTTGCTACCACTCAGACATTTATAGTGCGATGAAATTATAATGAGCTCATTGCATACGACACAACAAACGTCTCTTCTCAGATCCCTTGTTGTTTGTGGGGATAGGAGTTCATTTTTTAACCATCCGCCGGGACGGCTGACGGAAATTGGTCCAGAATTATCTTTGAGCCTGAACGTTTGTGGACGATTAATTTATGGATGATTGATTTATAAAGAATATCATCCACCTATAAAGAGTACTCGCAGGATGTTTGCAGGGGGTCGGGCAGAGCGGGGGCTGGAAGAGAGACAGTGAGATGAAGGCCGCTCCCACCTGTGTGTATGTCAAAGCTCAAGGTCTCAGGAAATGACAAACTAGGGAATATTCATGTGTTACAGGAAGATCAGAAATAGGGACAATGCTACCGCTGAGAGTTCCAGCAAGCACAATACGCTGGCCCACTGTTGGATTAATGTTAGGCAACCTTCCGCGACGCTGGACCAACATTAAAACATCATTGGGTCTCGTGTCTTCTGAGATTTTGAAACGACATTGACTCGCATCGCAACGCAACGCATTACAGCACATCGCATAGGGCCTATCATCCTAGCTTGAACACTAGCCTGGAAAAGTCAGAATCCGGGCTGGTAAATGGAGCCCAGTTTCTGTCCTTATCCTCAGCAAACGGCGGCAGAAATCATGCCAGTAATTCTGATGAATTATGGTGTTTTCCCCCCTCTTTTGTAATTAGTCACCTAGTCACCTATTGTGATGGGATCGTACATGTTTGCACCAGAATGACAGGTGAAGTCGATACCTATGTAGCATATGCCACGTCATTAGCGTAGTGCGGACATGCTGCAGACACGTCGATTCACTTCTGCCTCCCAAGCAAATACAAAACATTTGTATAACATTTGTACAACGTCGACTCAACGTCTTCGACGTTGGTCCGACATTGTATAAATGTTATACAATGGTTTGTGTTTACTGGATGGTTACCCAGTGTCTGTAAAGCCCTTGACCGATTTTGCCAGACGAGCACGATTCCTTGGAATCCTTGAGCTGTTTTCAGGAAACCTCTTTAATGAGAAACCAGAATAATTTATGATCCTAAGAGACAGAGTATTCCAGGGATGTGAATAATTGAAATCCGACAAAAGCAATCTGTGTTCTGTAATGGATTGAGATTGGAGTTTCGTGTTTAACCCTTTAAATGCGAAGCACCACCATGAATGTTTATAATCTTTGTTATTTGCGACTTAAATCGCACGTGTTGACAGTGAAATGTGTCTTAGATTTTAAAAATACTTTGGTTTGAACTTTATCTTTTTGTGTGTGTGTGTACTACGTATTACTAATATATTAACCATTAAAGCGCTAATTGCAACTATAGTCGTTTTTAATCTGTTTTATTTGCAGGTTAAATCACAGTTATGGGGAATGAAGTGAATGTTTGAGCATTAAAATTGGCAAATGTTTGGTCTTAAATTAAACAAATATGACATATTTTCACCCACTTGAAGTTTTGGATCGCGGTAGCGAGACACAACTTCACGTGGGTGAAAATTTTAATTATTTAATTTATCGCTCTAACGGTTCTGTTTTATCTTGGGAGGTGTGAGATATAAATCTGTCGTCACATGCTGAGTAAAGGCATCTTTGAAAAGTAACGTTTGATTCTCAGCAAAATAATTTTAAGGATCGCGCCAGCGACACTCAACTTTAAAAGGGTTAATATTTTATTAACATTTTTTCTCAGTACAATAATATATTTTGACATATAACTACAATTCGGGAGATCTCTTTGGATGTATTAGATTATGCAACCTTAATCACATATTGCATCTGTATATATATGTATCTGTATAAAACTTGGCAGTACGAACTATTGTGCTATCGCGCCACGGGGGGAGGGGGGAGGGGGTTTGGTATGGCGTCAACGTTTATTTCACCATGTGCGAAACTTGCACCGACATTTACTATGTTTAATATCTAAATTAGCTGCCCGGTCCAGGGAGGCATCGACAGTAAAATTGTCCTGACATTTGAGATGTTTTCAAGCCCATCCTGTATCACGGAAAGCGGAATGTCAACAGAACAAAATGACTCAGCTCTATCTACACGGCTAGGTCTAACCTGGCACTAATCATTAGGCTACATGATGGGGCATTATATCTTCCTCCACAAAGCCCGCTACTCCCGACGTCGGGAGTAGCGGGCCTTGTGGAGGAAGATGGGGAATTAGTGCTGATGACAATATTGCCCATTCGCCTGCGGGATATAATGTTGGTCAAAAACTGTGATTATTTAGCAGGAAGTTTGCTTTATTTTATCAGGATTTCTACCAGTATATGAAATACAAAGTTTACATAATGACTAATACAGTGCTAGATAACATTCGGTTTTTTTTGAAAAAATACTTTCAAATCCTAAATTTATTTGTATTATGATACATTCACCATCTAAGACATATAGGAAATTATTAATAAGTATTAATGAATATGTTGAATGAAAGGAGTAGACACCTACCATTTGTAAATAGTCTGTTTGTCACAAAATCAATTAATAATTATTCACATTCAATTCAGCTTTACTGAGCAAAACACAGAATGATAACTTCTCGACTGTAGGCCTGGCACAAATCTGACTCGCACTGCAATCAACTTTTGAAGTCATACGTAAACTTTGATGTCTAAAACTGAGACCAGAGGTAGATGTGACTTCTAGGTCAATCTTGTACAATTTTTTTATTAGTTGTTTCAGACGAGTCCATGGGTCAAAATGGCCGCAATAATTGATCACAAACTGCCTGATTTATATGTTTACCGGAATGTAACTCCTGTTATCATTGTTATATGTAACCAACATTTACATAATTATGTCACACCAGTTTCATCATCTGATACTGACCAAAGCATTATCGAGCTGATTTTAAATTCATTTTTATTTTTATTAACATAATATGTGAAATAAGTGTTTTGGAAAACAAAACATTTTTAAAAAATTCAGTTTTGATGATTTAGATTATTTTTTGATCGTTTGAATCTCGAATATTATTACCATTCCTATGTTATATAATAATTGATGGTGGTGACTAGTGAGCTTTTTAAATTCACAACATTTTCTTGGGACGCATTGTCCGGTTATACCTAGTAGACTGTGGCCACATTGCTCCTATTTGTTGTTATATCTTCAAGGTGTTTGAAGTCGATAAAGCTCACTGAATAAACACACCTAAATCTTGCTACAGCTGTGAGAAAGATGTGTTATCACCTATAATTTTCTCAACATTTACGCATGAAATCACACATAGAAGAGAAGAAATGAAATTATGGCTGCATGTAAAGTTAGTTGACGTATATGGATCAGGCTAAGAGTGATCGGATTCGGTGTATTTGTATACGAGATGATGTACCATAAAGCGTGCATGTTTTATTCAGAGAGATTGTGTATTTATAAAAGCTCAGAGACAGTGATTCTCTGACATAATCCAACAAAGATGCTGAATCATTTCTGTCAGGGAGAAAGAGTCAATATAAGACACCGATGTTGTTTTTTCTCATCGTGTCATCGTATTATAAAGAAAGAAAACGAGAAAAAAAGAAATAGGGACAGAAGTAAGGGAAGGTGACAGCTGAGCACACCGGTCTGGTCGGCACAGGTCAAGGCCACAGGAAACGAGAAACTTGGGAGAATCCCGCGTGTTCCAAGAAGACTAGAAATAGATACAATGTCACTACGGATCATTTTGACTGTCACAGACCAATTATCATGGTAGGCATATGGTGCCATAATCAGTCAGGTGTGACCGAGCTGTTAATTATGAAGGATCATCATTATTGTCGGATATGTTTAAAGTCAGTTAAAACTCTCGAAGCTCTACATTCTTATCTGTGGAAAAGCCTCGGCCTTTGGCCTCGGCCGTTTCCACAGCTAAGAATGTAGAGCTCCTCGGGCTTCACCCTAACGATTACTTAACAATTGATTATACAGGTCCTATTAAAAACACAGAATGTCTACTGTAGTCAACATCAGTGTTCTAAGGGTTAACGCACTTGATTGGAATTTAAAACAGGGTTTAACGTCTCGAGTAAAACAGATCCATAAATCTGAAAATTGGACGGCAAATCGACAGCGGTGTGCACGCCCTGATTCACGGATCTGAAAGGATAATCTGAAAAAGAGGAGACCTAAATAATGAAAAAAACAGGCCTCCTGTCGAGTGTCTGTGCGGCAGCGGTGAAGGCCAGCAAATAGGAGACGTTGACCCAGTGTGGAATTGAAGTTTGTGGGCCAGCATCAACCCAAAACTGGGTCAACGTCTCGCGTTTGTTGGGGATGAACTTGGGAGTATTCCAGCTGTTCCGGTAAGACTACCACATACTCTCCTGACGAAGCATCGACTCCCGCCGCGAGTGTCCAGTGTAAAATAAGCGTCGAGTGTTCTGCTTTATAAGAATCGTCAAGAAACGTGGTGATGAAATATTTTCCCAACTTGCTGTGCTAAGATTATTCCATATTTTCATTGAGTATTCTATAGATAGGTGCTGCAGATAGAAAACCCATGTGCGATTATTGTTATCCATTAAAATAACTTCAATCATTTTAGGGGTTTTCATAAGTTAAAAAAATTCCAAAAATCTGAGAAAAACTCGGATTGGCCAGACAGCCCTATCCGATTTTAATTTTTTTTTGGAAACATGTTTAACAAAAAAAAACACAAAAAACACAAAAAAACACAAAATTTCCCCCCCCAAAAAATAATCCGAGCTGGGGCTTGACCCACCCACCCACTTCCGAGTTTTTCTCGGATTTTTGGATTTGTTTTAACTTGACAAAACCCCTTAGCATAGCTATATTTATTTTGTGAAACTCGCATGAGTTTGTTGACGACTGTTATAAAGCAGGGTAAAGAGAAGAGAGAGAGAAACTCGCAGCCCGTGCCTGACACAAGATTATGTACTAGTTCTGGTATCAATCTTATAGTGCCTTTCTTTATAGGATAAAGCCCGAGGAGCTCTACATTCTTAGCTGTGGTAAAGGTCAAGGCCGAAGTAGAGCTCTGAGGGTTTTAACTGACTTAAAACACATCCGACCATAAATAATCAACAGCTCGGTCACACCTGACTGATCATAGCAACATAGGCATACCATGATAATTGGCCTTTACTTGATGAACAATAACTCTCCATTCCCGGCTTAAAACGTAGTGGTCGGACAAAGAAAATAATGTAATGGTGTGTTTTAATTTTATCACCTGGTCAAGTAGGTGTATTGACTGTATACAACACAAAGCAAGACAGCAATATAAGACTGTCAGGAGACACAATGTACTCCAGGAGCATGATGAACCGAGATCAGCTTTGAGCTGCAAGTCGCCAGAGGTGAGGGGAAAGGACAGACCCCTTTGAGATATTGATCATTTTATTCCACCATCATTGAACCGCCATCTCTATCCCTCTCGAGGCTGAATTTACCATTATTAAATTGTCATCTTCATCCACTACAATTGCTGTCGCAATTCTTGACTTGTAGTGGATGAAGATGATTTGAAGTGGGTTGCAAATGAAAAAATGATACTGTTATTAAACATATCCATGAATCTTTTCGTTCTAAATCCCCTGAGAGTGGGGAATTAAGTGATTCTTCAGAGATGCAACATGATGCTTGGATGCACCATGTGAGGGTGTAAAGCTATCATCCATGCCTCATGCCTGCCATGACAACACTCAGACATTTATAGTGCAATGAAATTGTAATGAGCTCATTGCATAAGAGACAAAAAGCGTCTCTTCTCAGATCTATTGTTGTTTGTGGGGATGTGAGTTCATTGTTTTAACCATCCGCCTGGACGGCTGACGGAAATTGGTCCAGAATTATCTTTGAGCTTGAACGTTTGTGGACGATTAATTTCTGGATGATTGATTTATAAAGAGTATCATCCACGTATAAAGAGTACTCGCAGGATGTTTGCAGGGGGTCGGGCAGAGCGGGGGCTGGAAGGGAGACAGTGAGATGAAGGCCGCTCCCACCTGTGTGTATGTCAGCTCAAGGTGTAAGCTCAAGGTCTCAGGAAATGAAAAACTAGGGAATATTCATGTGTTACAGGAAGATCAGAAATAGGGACAATGTTACAGCTGAGAATCCCAGCAAACACAAGACGACGGTCCACTGTTGGATTAATGTTGGGCAACCGTTCGCAACGCTGGACCAACATTAAAACATAATTGGGTCAATGTCTCGTGTCTTCTGGGATTTTGAAACTAAACGACATCGACTCTCATCGCATCGCGACGCATTGCATCACTTCGCATAGCATCCCAGCTTGAACACTGGCCTGGAAAAGTAATAAAGCGAGCTGGTGAATAGAGACCAGTCTCTGTCCTTATCCCAAGCAAACGGTGGCAGTAATTCTGTCAGTAATTCTGATGAATTATGGTGTTTTTTGCCCTTCAGGTAGTCTTATTTGTAATTAGTCACCTAGACTGATGGGATTGTACATTTTTGCGCCAGAAAGACAGGTGAAGTCGATACTCATGCATTATATGCCACGTTATGTGGCGGAGTGCGAACATGCTGCAGACACGTCGACTCACTTCTGCCTCCCAAGCAAATAAAAAAACATTTGTATAACATTTGTACAACGTCGACCCAACGTCTTCGACGTTGGTCCGACATTGTATAAATGTTATACAAATGGCTTGTGTTTACTGGATGGTTACCCAGTGGCTGTAAAGCCCTTGGCCAATTTTGCCAGACGAGCACGACTCCTTGGAATCCTTGAGTTGTTTTCGGGAAACCTCTTTAATGAGAAACCAGAATAATTTATGATCCTAAGAGACAGAGTATTCCAGGGATGTGAATAATTGAGATCCGACAAAAGCAATCTGTGTTCTGCAATGGATTGAGATTAGAGTTTCGTGTTTAACCCTTTAAATGCGAAGCACCACCATGAATGTTTATAATCTTTGTTATTTGCGACTTAAATCGCACGTGTTGAAAGTGAAATGTGTCTTAGATTTTAAAAATACTTTGGTTTGAACTTCATCTTTTTGTGTGTGTGTGTACTACGTATTACTAATATATTAACCATTAAAGCGCTAATTGCAACTATAGTCGTTTTTAATCTGTTTTCTTTGCAAGTTAAATCACAGTTATGGGGAATGAAGTGAATGTTTGAGCATTAAAATTGGCAAATGTTCGGTCTTAAATTAAACAAATATGACATATTTTCACCCACTTGAAGTTTTGGATCGCGGTAACGAGACACAACTTCACGTGGGTGAAAATTTTAATTATTTAATTTATCGCTTTAACGGTTCTGTTTTATCTTGGGAGGTGTGAGATATAAATCTGTCGTCACATGCTGAGTAAAGGCATCTTTACAAAGTAACGTTTGATTTTCAGCAAAATAATTTTAAGTATGGCGTCAACGTTTATTTCACCATGTGCGAAACTAGCACCGACATTTAGTATGTTTAATATCTAAATTAGCTGCCCGGTCCAGGGAGGCATCGACAGTAAAATTGTCCTGACATTTGGGATGTTATCAAGCCCATCCTGTATCACGGAAAGCAGAATGTCAACAGAACAAAATGACTCTATCTACACGGCTAGGTCTAACCTGGCACTAATCATTAGGCTACATGATGGGGCATTATATCTTCCTCCACAAAGCCCGCTACTCCCGACGTCGGGAGTAGCGGGCCTTGTGGAGGAAGATGGGGAATTAGTGCTGATGACAATATTGCCCATTCGCCTGAGGGATATAATGTTGGTCAAAAACTGTGATTATTTAGCAGGAAGTTTGCTTTATTTTATCAGGATTTCTACCAGTATATGAAATACAAAGTTTACATAATGAATAATACAGTGCTAAATAACATTCGTTTTTTTTTGAAAAAATACTTTTAAATCCTAAATTTATTTGTATTATGAAACATTCACCATCTAAGACATATAGGAAATTATTAATAAGTATTATGAACATGTTGAATAAAAGGAGTAGACACCTACCATATGTGAATAGTCTGCTTGTCACAAAATCAAATAATAATTCACATTTAATTCAGCTTTACTGAGCAAAACACAGATTGATAACTTCTCGACAGTAGGCCTGGCACAAATCTGACTCGCACTGCAATCAACTTTTGAAGTCATACGTAAAATTTGATGTCTAAAACTGAGACCAGAGGTAGATGTGACTGCTAGGTCAATCTTGTACAATTTTTTTATTAGTTGTTTCAGACGAGTCCATGGGTCAAAATGGCCGCAATAATTGATCACAAACTGGCTGATTTATATGTTTACCGTAATGTAACTCCTGTTATCATTGTTATATGTAACCAACATTTACATAATTATGTCACACCAGTTTCATCATCTGATACTGACCAAAGCATTATTGAGCTGATTTTAAATTCATTTTTATTTTTATTAACATAATATGTGAAATAAGTGTTCTGATGATTTAGATTATTTTTTGATCATTTGAATCTCGAATATTATTACCACTCCTATGTTATATAATAATTGATGGTGGTGAGCTTTTTAAATTCACCACATTTTCTTGGGGCGCATTGTCCGGTTATAGCTAGTAGACTGTGGTCGCATTGCTCCCATTAGTTGCTATATCTTCAAAGCGTTTGAAGTCGATAGAGCCGACTGAATACACACACATAAATTTTGATACAGCTGTGAGAAAGATTTGTTATTACCAAAAATATTCTCAAAATTTACCCATGAAATCACACATAGAAGGAGAAGAAATGAAATTATAGCTGCATATAAAGTTAGTTGACGTATATGGAGCAGGCTAGGAGTGATCGGATTCGATGTATTTGTATGCGAGATGATGTACCGTCAAAGAGATTGTGTACTAATAAAAACTCAGAGACAGTGATTCTCTGACAGAATCCAACAAAGAGGCTGAATCATTTCTGTCAGGGAGAAAAAGTCAATATCAAACAAACACCGATGTTGTTTTTTCTCATCGTGTCAACGTATTATAAAGAAAGAAAACGAGAAAAAAGGAAATAGTGACAGAAGTAAGGGAAGGTGACAGCTGAGCACATCGGTCTGGTCGGCACAGGTCAAGGCCACAGGAAACGAGAAACTTGGGAGAATTCCGCGTGTTCCAGGAGGACTTGAAATAGATACAATGTCACGGAGGATCATTTTGACTGTCATCGCAGCTCATCTGCCAGCATCACGCAAGGGACCAGCGTTGGTGGTCAGTATTTTAAAGCTGTGCCGGCGTTATAAAGCTAGCTTGTATAGATAAAGTAGGCTATGCAAAGTGATGTCCAAACCCAGGTGACCACGTTTGCATTTCGTTTACTATGTGCTGTTTTCGGAGTCTCTTTTAGGGAAACCCACGAGCCATAGCTTTCAATGGCTGATATGTGCAATGTTTCCACGATAGGAAGGGCGGGGGCCCTAGGATAGTGGTTAGCACCGCTGCCTTTCACGCCAGAGTTCGGGGTTCGGTTCCCGGTCTCGGCGGTTTGAAAGAAACAACATGTTTACAATCTGACTTTAAAATGATAATAACAACTCGAAAAAAATATAATCGGACCGACGGTTAAAGTGCTAAATTACCATGTTGGTCTGATTATATGTTTGTATCAGAATATTATACTACAATTCATGTGCTGAGCAAATACGAGACATTGGGCCACTGTTGGTTTATTGTTGAGCAATCGTCACAGACGATGGACCAACATTAAACCAATATTGGCTCAATGTCTCGTGTTTGCTGGTCGGCTGTTGTTAGACCAGCTGGATGCCAGGGACACTGAGTGGTCAGTGAAAGTATGCCACACAAGTCCGGTTTACCATAACAAGCAATCTCTGCCAATGCACACTCGGCCATATGTCCGTGAAACACGGCTTGCCATTATACAGGGAACAATAGGCGCAACCCTTTACTTCTGATCAACTGCTATCCGAAATTGATAGTTCAGGTATTCAATGTAGATTATTTACAATTTCTACTTTATAATATTATCTAATTTTTTATGATAGCGTATATACCTTAGTTTATTATTATTAAAATATTTTAATTTAAAAAACAAATAAGCGTATGAAATATGATAAACATAAATGAAGATATGATTGTGCTAAATTGTGTCGATAATTTTTTGATATTAAGCGTTCGAATGGGAATATAAATGCACCAGCGGACCAGGTTTCATAAGGCAAATACCTTTAAAATGTACTTGGATATAAATTTTTATCTTAATTTCTTCAACCTGACTCATGCCTACCAGGTCATCCTGGTTGAAAATCATATTAATTGCTTTTAGCACCCAGATGGCTGCGAGTGCCGCACCCACCGGCGGTGATCAAAGAGCGGGAGCATGAAGAGCCCGTCAAATGAAGCACCAGTCAGAGAATCAGAATCATAGAGAGGCCGACCCTGTACAGGGGCCATCCGAGGACACGATCTGACACGGCCACAATCACCAGGTCGTGTTACAATGGCCCTCTGCAGTCCTAATACACGAGACAGTGACACAATGTCCGCTCAATGCTGGGCCAGCGTCGTAGACGCTGGACCAGCATTGAGCGGACTTTGCGTCACGGTCTCGTCTTCTGCAACCCTGCCACACAACCCTTTTCAATTATCAACTACTCACTCCTTCAACACCGTGCAAAGCTGAAAAATATTTCCTGCTTACTTCACGTGAGGGCATGTACTGCCTTTTGGTTTTGCAGAGCAGATGTGTTGGCCACTGTTGGGCAAACGCCGCAGTCGATGACTCAACATTCAGCCAACATTGGCTGAATGCATTTTAGTCCGATATGCACTTCAACCAGTATATTTCACTGCCCCAATGTTGTTACAATTACTATCGGCTGATTTCTACGACGTTGGTCTCATCGTCTTCAACACAGCTTGTCTCTCGACCTTCTGCTACATTAAGGGGCTTCTATTAGAATTGAGGACACCGGGTCATGCATTCGAATCCTGTGTAGTGTCCCTCGTTTTCTCCGCGTCATCCTTATCAAGTCATTCTGGTTCATTGCGCAAGGTCAGGGGTTCAAATATGCTAGCCACAAGTGAAATGGAAATAGAACTATGTTTCTTCTGTCTGACATTGTGGAATTTGTATCATCTGAGAGGCGCATACCAGCCCATTAATCACGAGACTTTCACTCTATGTTGGCTCAATGGTGTACCAACGTTGTAAAAGCAACACGAGACAATATCAGGCGTTCATTGAGAGCAAATATATATTAGTAGGCGTAACTCAGGTCAAGGAACATAGAAAAGACTATTTCTTGCTCAGGTACAGTGCGATTTAAACAATGCTTTCAAGCAAACAATCATGTTGGTCCAGCTTGGAAGATGTCAAGCAGTTATATTTGACAATATTATAACAATATTTGACAGTTCCTACACGTCTTTAATACAATCAAGGATTCCTTGCTATAACGAATGACTTGGCTGGGAGCAAACAACAAACATAATACAGGGGGTGGGGGATACTCCTGACCCAGATAAAGTGACCCCTCAGGTCACACTAGGTGAAGGTCAACGCACCCCGTATGTCAAGTGTCACACATAGTAATCATCTATTGGAAAATCCTGTTACACTATAGTCGGATTCACATTAACCGTGGTGAATGAATTTTGCGGATTTCTCAGTCAATTCTCAACCAATTTTCAAGACATTTCACAAACACTATTTTCCATTCATGTCGTGACTACCCTGACAGTCTCGCGAAGTTTCGATAAGTATTTAAGAAGTTAGACCATTTGACATATAGTCAGTAAATAAAATTGTTGCCCTCTATAAACACATTAGCTTCGTCTGAGAATTTTATTACACGCCAAGTGGTCTAACTTCTTAAATATTAGTCAAAACTTCGCAAAATTTTCAAGGTAGTCACGACATGAATGGAAAATAGTGTGTATAAAATTTCATGAGAATTGGTTGATAATTGACTGAGAAATCCGCGAAATTAATTTATTCTGGTTGATGTATTTAATGTGAATCTGACTATATATAAGGCAAGTTCATCCCTCTCCATTTACGTTAACACGGCTAAGTGTTAGCCTTAGGACCTAGCATTTTCATTCACCTTGAGGTGTCAATTACTGCCACAATTCCCACTTCAAGGTCAATAAAAATGACCTGGTTTTAGTTACATAGGTGTGATACATAAAACATAAGTTCAGAGCATCGGTCAAAGCAAGGAATCTATAGGGAGAATCCTTGGTCAAAGTAAAGTCCTCGGCTTCATTTGTGACATCGTAAGACAGAGCGAAGTAAAGCTAGTGTATGGCTGATTTCACAAAAACGTGCCATTTTTTCCCCGATGACCTTCACTTGCTATCGTGACATAAAGCAATTCGGGTCTGGCTAGCAGAAGTCACGATAGCAAATATACAAAATGTATGATAAAAACTGAATAAGTATTATATCAAAACAAATAGTTAGTAAATATTGTCGAAATACATATATTTTAGAGGTAAAAAGCTCAATTAAAAATATTCTATTGTGAAAATGAGACACAAGACAGTACATTTATCATGTATCCTAATGTCATGACAGCAGCAATCGTCCAACTAACGACACCTTATCATTTTAGTTTGATAGCATTTGGGCGATTGTATAACAACATCATGCTCATCTTTTATTTCTACAATTGGAAAAGTGACTAGCGACATTTGTTTTTTTTGCTATCGTTACATACACTTGCTTGCTATCGCGACATAATTGTGGGTATTATGTTAATGTGACTTATTTTAAAAATTAGGACGGAATGGTTTAAGTCCTTCGCCATAAAATACTTGGTATAAAATTATTGTTCTGAACTAAACCTCCTGGTACCATTTTTTCTGCTGATTCTATTGTGGGGCAGCAAGACCGCACCAAATAATTATTTCACTCACAGTGGCCATTATAAAATTGTGATTGTGACAAAAATCTGAAAGAACGTTAATTTAACCACTAGGGTGCCCTACTTTATTTTTAGCGTGCAAATTGTCACCTGAAAATTTAACTGATAAAAAATTGAATGCTGCTTTATCTTATCAGTTAATAAGTTTTCCAATAGGGTCAAGCTCTGGACGTGACACCCTATTTTCGCAGTGCTATCGTGACTCCTATTTTAGGACGGAAATGATCACGATAGCAGTATTTTTTTAAAACTGTAAAAAATTCTATTTTTAAATGGACTAAGGATATAAAGCAGCATGTCAAATTAAAAATTAATAAATTTTCTTTAATTATCATTTATTACTTCATTTGTCATTCCATGGCATGTATTTGTAAATTTCCATTAAAAAACACATGTGAATTCACCAGGAAAACTTTCCGTCCTAAAAATTGAATTTTTGAGGTATTGTTTTACTTTTTAAGTGTGAAAGGCTATTGCAATCCGTATGATGGTGACTTTGCATGGTGTCTGCCACGTATCTAAACTTTCACATAGTAAAAACATTATGAAGATAGAGTAATTAGTGTTTCTGTTATTCAACTGTCGATTTCGTACCCCCAAAATGCTGATATTGTGACCACCTTTGTGAAATCGGCCGTATCGCTTAATCTCCGTTGGGATGTAGTAGGGCCACTATAAACTATATGTAACTTCATTTGTTTGAGTAACAAAAAACGCGTACATGAAAAAGAATGTGAATTTTACTCGGTGTTTGGACAGACAATAATTCATACAAGTGGGATATCAAAAGGTGGAAAAATAGACACTGGAGTTTTTGTTTTATATTAACTCTTTAATCCTTACAACGCTGAATTATTTTTGTATAAACCATGGAGATCAAATGGTTCTTTCAATTTGAAATCATCATAAATGTCTTAGTTAGCTCTTTCCGTTTCATGTTACGAGTCTACGGCCTTTATAGATATTATAATTCTTTCAGTGCGTGGACAGTCTTTATACGTCAGAATCTGACGTCTGTAGACGTCAGATTCTGACGTATAAAGTCGGACCCCGCGCTAAAAGGGTTAACAACCGGTCCCGACTATAATTATTCGTTTCTACCTGTTTTATTAGCACATTATCTGATCACAGAAAAATTTGTAAACATGTTAAAGATAAAACGTGAAATCAATCAGCAAGATTTTGCAAATATTTGACCTCAATTTTGTCAAATCTGAATAATTTTCACTAACTTGAAGTTGCGGATCGCGTAAGCGAGACACAGCTACTGCTTCAAGTGGGTGAAATTCCCAGTTAAATAACTTGGAGGTTAGCGATTAAATATACAAGTGACGCGTTGCATCATGGTTGTCCAGTAATAAGTCATAAAAAATAAATGTTTTACGCATATGTCCTCTATCAAATGGATTTTGAATTGATGATTATGCTGGCAAGATTCCTGGCTTTCAGATGTGACATAAATCTGTAAAACTACCAAGTAATCCTACATCATTAGGACGAGGAATATGACGTTAATTGAAGCTGAAGTAATCTATATCTGGAGAAATATCCATATTTCAAAAATGAAGCCAATTTGGTGAAAATGATTCTGAGCTTGATTGTTGATGATGAGCGTGCTGGGCTCGTAACGAGAAGGCACACACAGCTATATCAGAGATTTTATGACTCTCAGAAAACAGCCACTGCCTGCAAAGCCAAAAGACAGTATCTGCCTGTTTTTCAAGTGAGCAGATACTGCATGCCTTTTGGCTTGACAGAAGAGTGTGCTTAGAATAACCCAACAAACGAGACGCTGATCCAATGTTGTTTTGATGTTGGGCTATTAATTTGAATTTTTTTTTTTAATTATGTTCCATAATGAGTATTAATTACAGAAGCTGAAAAATATATTTTACATAAAAGGTTTTATTGATCGTTTACATGTCAACTTTGACATATTGGTCATTTTTATTTCTATATATTTTCTGTACGTTTTTTCATGTGGCGCAATTCGGTTTTACGTTCGGTTGTCATTCTTTACCCGCGAATTGGATAGGTTGGGTCACTGCATATATGTGCAGTCCCACTAATTGAAATAGATTGGGTCACTGCATATGTGTGCACCAAGGAAATATATCGGCCGCAGCGGGACTCGAACCAGGTAGCATACACCATACCGGGGCTATCAGCTATGAGTCAACCACGCTACCAATGAGCAAGGAATATTGAATGAGCTATCCTGGCGCCACGTCATTGCTAACCGTAGGCCTACAACATTTAGAGATGTGTGTGAGGAGCGCGCAGCGCGGGGCCCTGCGCGAAATTAAAAGTTGCTACACTGGTCGTAACCTTATCTTGACGATGCCGCCATTAACGTGGTCGCCTAGTCACATTGAGAAGGGAGAAACAATGCTGCTTCTCAGAAAACCCCACATGGGAACAGAGGGGCTCGAAACCGGGACGCATGCATGACAGCTGGCGAAGCAGTCAGGTGTTCTAGTAGTCATTGCGCCACATCGCCTTCTCTTAGAGATGTAAGATCAGCTCGGAATAAAAATGATTCATTTCACAGACTGCTTCAGGGGTCGAGCACTAATATCAGAATGAAACGTTCATATAAAACTGCCTCAAATTGGGCAAACTCTGTGACATTGGGCCAACACTGAGCCAGTGTTGTGCCAACTCATCTAGTTTAAACCAGTCTCATGAGTTATTGATTATCTAATCTGCTGGTGACGTTAATAGTCTTCACATGAGAGAAGAGTCCTTCAAAATCCCTAGCTCTAGAACACCCGAAAATGTCAACTTTTATCCGGATGCTATTACAGTAAAGGTATAATGCGATATGGTAGCTGACTGTGCTATTCCCTTGTTGGTTGTATTGGAAAAGTGACTTATTTAATACATTTAAATGTTGGTCCATATATCTCCTGTGATTTCATCCACATCGATTATGTGTATTGCTACCTTGAATTCAATTGCGAGGAAATGCCTCTGGTACTAAATCAGGTAAAACCCCCGAACGCCCTTATAAGCATTATTGTCGCAGACAAAAAACAATTTTATTTGTTCAATTTTAATTTCAAATGTGCCATGTGAGCGTCACATATAGTTTAAATATTTAACACATCTAAGTGCTTGTTGAACCAGTAATGCAACATATTTATCATCTATAAAGGCTAATTAAAGGCACAGTGAAGTTTTGAGAACACTCACTCACCCACAAGCTCAAAGTCCCTTACTCATCCACTCGTTCACATCACTCACTCACTCACGCACTCATCACTCGCGCACTCACTCATCACTCACTCACTCATCACTAATCCACTCACTCATCACTCACGCACCTACTCATCGATTCCCTCCCTCCCTCCCTCCAATAAAGAGAATCACTTTAATCTAAAAATATAGTTACACAACCCGAGGCATGGACAGCTGATTACGGAGTCGTCCTTGAGATCCCGCCGCCCCGCCGCCTTCATGATCAGTGTTGATCTCGTCATATCCCCTCATAGCACCGCTATATTATTTGCCTTGTAAGACATGACTCGATATATCCTGGGTTAATTGACCTTCTCCGGCCTAAAGGCACTTATACCGTTTGATAACTACAATAATATTTTTTAAATCTCATCTTATTGCTTATCCATCGCTAGTTTAATGTTGGTGCACCGTCTACGACTCTATCCCAATTCTGCATCAGGATACAATCTACTTGACATAAATACATCTACACCCACTTAACCCATTAACCGCCAAACTATTCAATTTGAATTTTCACCCACTTGAAGTTGTGTCTCGCTGACGCGATCCACAACTTCAAGTGAGTGAAAATTATGCAGATTTGACAAAATGGAGGTCAACTCTTTTCAAATCTTGCTTATTAATGTCACATTTTATCTTCAACATATTTAAAATGTGGTACTTATTGGCCCATTTAAATTGACACATGATCGTTAAGCCCCTTCGTGATTGGCTGAATCAGGTATTTTGGTCGTACTACAAATGCGATAGCAGATTTATTTTCATCTCGAATAATGTTGATTTAAATGTTAACCATATTTTTTTTTAATGCATTTGTTTTTTTTCAAAAAAATACAACATATCCAGCGAACACAACTGATATCTAACAATATTTCGAAATTTTGTTTTATTTAAGACAATGCAAATAAATTTGTTCGTCAATAATATTCTGAAATGGTTAAGGCAAACTAGCGCAAAACAAAATCATGTCTGGATGTGAAGTAAAGAACTCGACACAGAAATTGGAAAAGTGGCAAGATAATGGGGGAAAGGACCTTGGAAAAGCATGCACGAGAAGCAATATACGGAATCCTCACAAGCACTTTGACAGGCAGCAGGCTTCATGCCATTCATGTAACCCCACTGGTAATCAGCGATGTATCAACGCTCAACCTATTAGAAAAAAGGAGCATGCTCCTATTAGGAATATAATTAATTTTAAAAATATATAACAATCAATAACAATAGAAATGCATAGAGCTATATTTGATACACAATCAGTCATTTATTCAACCATGCAGCCAGTCGGTAAAAAGAAATCAATAAAGCAATTGAGCCAAAAGGTGGCAATATTTTTATTTAAAAATACATTATGTTACGTAGCTGGCAAGACACCGGCATTAATACATTATGTGGCAAGACGCCAGGCTGAGAACAATGGAAATACACTGTATACGATGCAGTTACAAATACAAGTCACTCTGACACTGTGAGATATACACTGAATACTGGAAAGAAAGTCTCCAACAAGACCTGAACTTGTGAATACAGTTCTGTGAGCGCGTACAGCCGTGTACACAGTATACATGCGTCCTTAGAACCAGATACGTGCGCGGAAACGTCATTACCCGTTTTAGGCATTTTCCATTCCGGGTATGAATATAAATATGTGTTTCTGTTTATCATAACAATTGTAAAAGTAACTCAACCCCCGTAGCTACATGTATTTCTTTTAAATTCCGTTCACCTTGTCCGTCCACCTTGTGTAAAGACTCGTCCACCATGGGTGAAGTTTATCTAATTGATGTTATTATCTAGTTGATGTTAGACTCGTCCACCACGGGTAGAGTTTATCTGGCTGATGTTTGACTCGTCCACCACGGGCAGAGTTTATCTAGTCGGTGTTAGACTCGTCCATCACGGGTAGATTTGATCTAGTTGGTGTTAGACTCGTCCACCGCGGTTAGATTTTATCTAGTTGGTGTTAGACTCGTCCATCACTGGTAGATTTGATCTAGTTGGTGTTAGACTCGTCCACCGCGGTTAGATTTTATCTAGTTGGTGTTAGACTCGTCCACCACGGGTAGAGTTTATCTAGTTGGTGCTAGACTCGTCCACCACGGTTAGATTTTATCTAGCTGGTGTTAGACTCGTCCATCACGGGTAGAGTAATCTAGTTGATGTTTGACTCATCCATCACGGGCAGAGTTTATTTAGTTGGTGTTAGACTCGTCCATCACTGGTAGATTTCATCTAGTTGGTGCTAGACTCGTCCATCACTGGTAGATTTCATCTAGTTGGTGCTAGACTCGTCCACCACGGGTGAAAATTATCTAATTGATGTTAGACTCTTCCCCCACAGGTAGAGTTTATCTAGTTGGTGTTAGACTCGTCCACCACAGGCAGCGTTTATCTAGTTGATGTTTGACTTGTTCACCACGGGTAGTGTTTATCTAATTGGTGTTAGAGTTGTCCACGATTGGTAGAGTTTATCGAATTGATGTTAGACTCGTCCTGGATGGGTAGAGTTTATCTATTTGATGTTAGACTTGTCCAGAAAGGATACAGTTTATCCATTTTATGTTAGACCAACAAGGGTGGATCATAGCTGATGTTAGACTCGTCCACCAAGGGTAGAGTTCATATACCATAGCTGATGATAAGCATGAGTGGAGTTTATCTAATTGATGTTAGACTCGTCCACCATGGGTAGAGTTTATCTAGATGATGTCAGACTCATCCAATGTGGGAAGAGATTATTGATGTTAGACTCGTCCATGTAGAGCTCATCTAGTTGGTGTCAGACTTGTCCACCGTCGGTGGAGTGTATTTAGTTGATGTTAGACTCACCCACCATGGGTGGAATTTATCTAGTTGATGTTAGACCATCACTCGTCCCCCATGGGTAGAGTTTATCTGGCTGATGTTAGACTCGTCCACCACGGGTAGAGTTCACCTAGTTGGTGTTAGACTCGTCCACCATGGTCAGATATTTATCTAGTTGATGTTAGACTCGTCCACCATGGGTAGACTTTATCTAGTTGATGTTAGACTCTTCCCCCATGGGTACATGGTAGTTTATCTGGCTGATGTTAGACTAGTCCGGCATGGGTAGAGTTTATTTCTGGATGACGCTGTAGAGTGAGCCGTGAAGTCTGTAGGGAGAACCATAAGAGGCGTTCTGCTTGCAGCTGAGAAAAACAGCTGAGGGTCGATGATGCGGCTACGTTTATATACACCCTTTGGGGGTGAGCAGCCGAACGTTACAGGGGTCGGGGGGTATGCTAGAAGGTCACAAACCTCGTCATCTGACGAGTCTGTGCACTCCTCCTCAGTCCACAGGGGGGTGGATAACTTCCGCTTCTCTGTCAATAAGCCTGTGCTACCGGAAGTTATCACTGACAGCTCCTCCTCGGAGCTGTGCTGTTCACACACGTAACTCCTCTTGACCGAATTCTCCGCTGTGACCGACCTCACAGAATTCCCAGTGTCACAGTTCAGGCGATGTAGCTCTAGACTGAGGGAATGTGTGGGGCTCTCTATGCAGACGGTGTCATGCTCCCGCTCACGTCCCACCAGACGACTCCCGGTCTTTGGCATGTTGTATTCGGTAGGTGGCGTGATGCTGGAGATCCTGGACACGCTAGGTGCTGTGTTGAGGGTATATTCCTTTACAAGAATTGTGTCAGGGTGTGAAACTGGCGGGGTAAATCCTTTTATTCCTGTAAATTCCGAATCCGTTATTTCAACTGTAGATGACACATTCTGCTTTCCTGCTATCTTGGCAGCACATTGCGCATCTTAAAATAAAAAAATGACACACCACATTTTACTATGTCATTTTATTTTCAGATTTAGCTGATATTTTTAATTTGCAATTTCAATTTAGGCCTACTTTATATTTAATTACTCAAACCATCGATCAAACAATATCAATCCAAAACTAGACTGGAATAAGCCGAATCTAACCGAGTCTATTACACACACTCAAAATAATTAATACCAGTTATTATAATTATTTTATTACAGGGTATATATAAGGTATAGACATCGTTTTGCTTACTTTGGTTCCATTTTCTAGCGTTTGAGTTCCCATTTTCACTAAATCTACCACCGTTCTGAAAAAGACAAAACACGTATTTACCTTTCATGGACATTTCGAATGCTTGAGAAAGCAGCTGTTTAATGTGGTGTGTGAATTTATCAATGCAATTTGCAAAATTACTAAATATTACAGCGCTGAATTACTTTCTCATAAACCATGGAGACCAAATTTGTTTGTCAAATTCTGTAAACGTCAGAGTCTGACGTCTACAGATGTCAGATTCCAACGTCCAAAGTCGATCCCCTCGCCATAACGGTAAATACACAGCAACACTGACATCACATAAGTTGGAAAATCAAATGATACAATTTCTTAAATCCTTTTTTGAATATTTTATTTCGTTGAAGTTGCAAATCCGGTTTGCAGTTCAACTTTCAATTGGACAAAAGAGAATATTTGAAAGTGTGGATAGAACAAGCAGAATGAGAAAATGTTTTTGTCAGTTTTTATTGACTTGTGTCTCCCCTTTTGTTGAATAAAAAATGATTTTTTAATTAAATATTATTACGATTGCTACCATTCTGTAAATGTTTACCATTTTGAATCCATGGTGACACTATCTGATAATAATGCATATAACCTATATAACATGTATAATGCTATTAGACTTATCGTACTGTGAAGATATATTAGATACACTCTTGCAATTGACATTTTTTTATATGGGTAGTATAATGTACCTTTTCAGTGGTGGCAAGCTGGTGAGTTTGTAAATCAATTATACTGTGATGTATCTACCCAACCTGTTTATAAGGTGCATCAAAAACTTCAAAAAGATAATTATTCCTAAAGATCAAATATAATTTTCTCTGGACACAATCTAAAATAGCATATTATGGTCGTGGTGTGATTAATTAACATAGACGCTCACATATGAGATAAAATATTTTTTTCTAGTTTTAAGATGTATTATTTCCAGCATTAAAATTTTAATTTTTTGACATTTGCTGAATAAAATAATCAAAAGTTCAAATGAATGTCAATGCTTTAATAAATTTAAAAAATATTAATTTGATGATTACATTAAAAAATAAATCAGTTGCTTTCAAAATGACTTTTGATGCGAGAATTAATTCCATTCATCTGGATATAAGATCACTCGATGTACGTAGTTTCCAAAACAACCTAGATGAAGATGATGCCTAATGCTTCATGGTCAATATAAGCCACATTAATTACGAGAAAAAAATCTCCTTAAGCACCGCTACCTTATTCTCTAAATGTCGCCCATATGAGTCATGTGGTCGACTCATCTAGTGTTTTTTTTCATTTATCTATCTATTTCATTGAGGGGTTTGTCAAGTCAACAAAAATCCGAGAAAAACTCGGGCGTGGGTGAGTAGGTCAAGCCCCAACTCGGATTTTTATTTTTTTGGGCAAATTTTGTGTGTTTTTTTTTTTAGCTGTTTTCATGTTTCCAAATGTTTTCTAAAAAAAAATTGGATAGGGGGTAGGTGCTCGGGGTCTGACCAATCCGATTTTTCCCGATTTTTTTGATGTTTTAAACTTTGCAAGACCCCTTAACCAGTGTTTATAACGTCAAAATAAATGTATGCATCTTCCCCCGCAAGGCCCGCTACTCCCGACGTCTGCGACATCGGGAGTAGCGGGCCTTGCGGGGAGAGATTAGTTTTAGCAAAATTGATTACTTTGCTGCAGTTTGCATAGAGTATCTACTAATATTGAGGAGTCGTACCTGCCAATTTATCAAGTGAGCAGATACAAACTTTTGATCAAAATGGAAATAAATGTTATCTAAGCATATACTAAAATACTGACACTTATTTCAGAACTATATACCATGTTTCATTTAAGTGCTTATAAAAACGTATAAAACACTAACAAAGTTTACCAAGTGTTCCCTCATAGTGAGATATAAATTGCTACGCCGATTCCCACCTCTTTAACATTAACGGGAATTTCTGAAATACCCAGTAAATGTTTAGAGCGTCATCATTTGGATAGGTTGTAACATTTCTCATAACATATAGTATTCAAATACAGCGGAAAGAACTGACCAAGACATTTATGATGCTCTCTAATTGAAAAAAGTACTCTTGGGTCTCTTGGTTTATAAAAATATATCAGTGCTTCAAGGGTTAAATCCATGGATTTTCTATGGTTAAACCGTAGCCTGTGACGCTGCAGAAGGAGATGAGTAAATAAATAGCCGTATATTTAGCAGCAGATTCATAAAACATACAATAATGTGTGTTCTACGTGTTCTATGAGCAGATTTACCAGAAAAAAACAAGTTCATTCCAGGAGGATGAGAACAAGGCAGGATAAGTCACATTCCACTCTTGATGAATAATTGACTTGCAAGCTTCGTCCACGAAATTGTTTTTCTCGGAAACTGACCCTGCGGATGTTGCCTCCCACTAACATTAACCTTTCAGGTGTTGAAGTAGGGTTTTGTTCCTCTTATTTCGTCTTTCATGTTAAACCTCTTTGAGCAGGGACCGTTGTAGACGTCAGAATCTGACGTGTACAGACGTCAGATTCTGACTTCTAAAGCCGATCCTCGCACTGGAACAATTAAAAAATGTAATCGGCCGTAGACCCATAACATAGGTATTCAAATGACGCGGCTAGAGCTAACTAAGACGTTTATGACTTTAAATTGAAAAAAATATCTTTGGCCTCCATTGTTTATAGGCTACACAAATATTTCAGTGTTGTAAGAGTTAACCCTAGGCTCCTAGCACCCAGGTATTTCCTCTCATTTTTTATTCCCCTTGAGATGTGAATTGCTGTCGCAATTCCCATCTCAAGGGGAATAAAAATGGTTTGAAGCTATGAAATACCCAAGTATGATATATAAAAAGAAACCTCAGAAACTCATTATTGTGATGAAGTTTATTCAATGAATTTTATTGAAAAGATGTCATGTGGTAATGCGACGAGGGAGATCAAATGGTCAATGCCACCCATTATGTTCAGTCCCTGTTGCTATACACCATGTGTATACAGTATACATTGTGTGTAGCACGTTTAAGTATCTGACGTGTTACTGTAGCTCAATGGCTTAAGATGTGAACAACGAATATCAATCTTTACAATAAAGATAGACTTTTCCATCTAAATGCGATGGATTGTCCTTCTGATTATTATAATGTTTTGTCTCATATGAAGAGCTTATCCAAAATAATCACATTGAATAAACCCCCAAAATGAGCTGTGCTAATTTAAAGATTCCACAGACACACTGACAGACAGATATTTCATTGACAGAAAGAAAGTCAATCCAGACTTATTTGTCATAGAAATAAGAGAGATATAATATGTACATGTATATACAAGAACAACTCTTCAGATTTGAGACTAAACATCTCAAATTGCTGACGTCTGTCTAGTCAGATATCTAGCAGCAAGACAAAGAGGGCACTGAGAATAAATTTAAAATGATAAATTTTGGATTATAATATCAAATACCTGCATAGCCAGATTAGTTTGTGAGGGTTTGTTGTGATTGCCGGCGCTGTACACCTCATGTCAGGAGGCAGGGATACAGCGCTGTGTGATCCGTGAAGGGGTGATATCCTTCTCCCCCCTGGGGGTTCCAGGCTGTTAAATGTCGTCCCTGATCCACGCTATGCTCGGCTGTTTTCGGCCACTATCGGCAGTCCCCCTCCGACCGTTTCGCTCGCCTCCCAGACGGGGAATGATCGGCCTTGAGCGCTTCATGCACTCCCATGTCACCTGCCTGCGAGGAATAAACTCGTCCGTCTGTAGGGGAGGCCGCATGGACCGATGCATTGTTAATCGTAAGCCACCACGACCAGATTTAACATTTCCAACAAAAGTGATCCATTTCTGAAGAATCACAGTAGTTGAATATTAACATTTATAATCACATAGCCTAATCATAATCGCCCGTGTGATGCAAATTTATAAATTAATATTCTCAGCTTGAGCTGAAAAAAACTTGCCTGATTAACTGAAATGCCCAAATGTAATATCTTGAAGTTAATAACGTGCCTGTATTTATGAAATCATTTTTTCTTAAATGTGTTGTTTCGAAATACGTCCCTTTGTTCTTTAGTTAAAGTTAATGCAAAAGTTAACTAAATTAATAGGAAATAAAACATATTACTGCTAAGTTAGCTTAGTAAATTAAAATTAGTACTAGTAAATTAAAAAAAAATATATATATAGTCGCGAGCAACGATTGAAGGGTTATGTTTTGACAGCGGTGTTTGAGGTCACTTATTAGGTCACTAGAACGTGTTTTTAATCAACCATTATTTATTTATTGCGACACCATGGACCTTGAGCTTATTTAACCTTTTTAAATATGTGTCTCACTACCGCGACCCACAACCTCAACCCTTTAACAGCCAGTGCCGCATATATTCATCTTCACTCTACCATGTGATTTGCGGCTCTGCGTGTATTAAGACTGGACTGGTGCAGATGCATATATTCGGGTTTTCATTTTTATTAGCACATTAAGTACCACCTTTTAAACACGTTAGTGATAAAATGTAACATCAATCTGCAATATTTGAAAACAGTTGACCTACACTTTGTCAAATCTGAATAATTTTCACTCACTTGAAGTTGTGGATCGCGTCAGCGAGATACAACTTCAAGTGGGTGAATAATTGAATAATTTGTCGGTTAAAGCTGTTAAGTGGGTTGAATAACTGAATAATTTGTCGGTTAAAGCTGTTAAGTGGGTGCCAGTCACTCATGTTTGTGTATTTTTTTAGAATAATCTTTTGCAAATAGTTTTGAACACATGTTTCATTCCCAATGACAGTGATAAGATCAGTTGATAAGATGAATTGAAAGCCATTATAGTCATGCATAGAACTCAAAGGGTTAATACAACGACGGGTCAATTAAATTATCAGATTAATTAAATGGTTTATTATCCACAGTGATGATGCGTAATGTAATCGTTAACCATTTATCCGCCTAGTTATTTAATTAGTATTCTCACTCATTTGTAGTTGTGTCTCGTTGACGCGATTCCCAACCACAAGTATAGTGAAAATCATTCAAATGGAGGCAAACAAACAATTCTAGAAATATTTTAAATTTATGTCACATTTTTTTTGACATGTTTGAAAGCTGGTATTTAATGTACTAGTAAATTTGAAAAATATATATATAGTCGCGAGTCGCGACCAATGATTGAAGGGTTATGTTTTCGCAGCGGTGTTTGAGGTCACTTATTAGCTCACTAGAACGTGTTTTTGATCAACCATTATTTATTTATTGTGACACCATGGACCTTGTATTGAGCTTATCTCCCACTTGCCGTCATTCTAATATCTAATTTACAGAGCTCCGGGGGCCGCTTTACGGTGTGATTTACATCCCATTCAAGATTTGAAACATAGCTAAGCCAGACAGCAGTAACTGCATACTTGAAAAGTAAACAGTTACTGCTGTTTGATTTTGAACATCAAAACAGGAGAACAATACACACAAATAAAAGGAAAATTTCTCAGCGAGAAAGAGTCAATAATGTCGTCATTTTTATTTCTTGTTTTTTTTTAATGCAAGATATAAAACCAGACAGGCGGCTGATTGAGATGGCAAATTGCATTTATCCAGCGCCGTATTCATCGAGTTGACAATTAACTGGGCTTGTCAGTCAGAAGACGCCCAGATTTAGAGGGGTGTACAATTAATTGGACACCCCTCCTGGCGGCTCAGATAAGAGGACTCACTCGTTTGGATATCAGAAAAAATGAAACCGAGCGGGAGAATGCCTATAATCTCTGTTGTAGTGTGTTTGTGTGTGGGGTGGGGGCCCTGGTACAGTGGTTAAAGCTGCCTGCTTGGAAAGTCGAAGATCGCGGGCTCGCACCCCACTATGACCGTCAAGTTTCAAATAAACAAAATGTTTTTTTTCTGCTCACTTGCATAGAGTTCAATATTGTGGACAGCCTCCGTGACCGAGAAGTAGCGTGCTCGCCCCCAGACCCTCGAATTTCAAATCCTGTGTCTGGAGAGCAGTGTCATCTCATTCATCTCATCATCCTCAGAAGGTTCTCCTGGCCCAGTTTAGCTTGTATGTGCACAAAGGAGGCCTAAAACCCCATTCATGTGTTTTGTTTGTGATATTTTATATTGTTACAAAGAACAAAAAGAATGATCTCAATCTCATTCGTTTGGATTTACCCCTTGCGCCGACTATCTTCATTTCAAATCTGTGTTATCACTAAAAGTCAGCCGGTAAAACTGAGGGGGGGGGGGGGGTAATTTGAAACTAAAGGGGGTAGCTTGAAACTAATTTCAGATAACCCCCAGGGGTAACTGTAACAGGGAGTAATCTGAAACTGTTACACCGGCGGTTTAAGAGCTCTTAAAGGGATACCGCCTCCTACACTGTGTAAAGAAAGCCTGAGCATGAGGACATATTGACCACATGACAGCTGGACCAGAAATACACCAGATTTCTTGGTATTTGTATTAAACGTGGCGAAGTGAGGCTGTGCATGTATTGTTACACCACCAGGTCAAAAAGTTATATGAAGGGTGACCCTTCTTGACCTATCAGACTAAAAACTGGAATAAATATGGGAAATGCACTGGTATTTGATTCGAAATATATAATTAGCCAACCAACAAATCAACTAACCAACCAACCTACCCAACGGACTGGTTGTTTTGACTTCCTTCAATAAACTTTAAGCGAAACATCCAGACATCCTGTATAAACGGCGGTGCGTAAAAGCATTTAAAAAGAAACAAAATCTACGTGTTTTCTTGGTGAGAAGTAGACTGGGGGAAGCTGGGGGAAGCCCCACTGGACAACCCAATGGTTACCGGATCCGATTCAAGTCAGGATCTGACTACATTAGTGAATGCATTAGATGAGGTATAATTTATGTCAATTAGTAAGATTGTTTTCCTTTTTATAAATCAGGCTATACTTCTCCTCGGTCAGTGCACTAGGTTGGAAACATGGAAAGGCATGCCCTTGAAGGGGTGACGAAACCAACCAACCAACCAACCAACCAACCAACCAACCAACCAACCAACCAACCAACCAACCAACCAACCAACCAACCAACCAACCAACCAACCAACCAACCAACCAACCAACCAACCAACCAACCAACCAATCTGGACTGACTGGTTGAGTGGCTGTACAGTAAACCCAAGACATTTGTACTTGTAAAACGTCGGCCCAATGTCTTCGACGTTAGTCCAACATTGTAAAAATCTTATACAAAATGTTGTGTGTTTACTGAGTGGTCCTTGTGCGCTGTCTGGTTGTCTCCAGTGATCGTGTGCTGCTAATAAGCCAGGAATAATGAAATGTGATTGTGGCATGTCTGAATAGTGACTTTACATTGTTTTAGCGTCGATTTATAACTGAAAATGTAATTACAATAATAGGGAAGAAACCTCAGGGGGAAGAACAGTTTGCCAATCACGCTATTCGGGTATCATTATCTATCTTGTGGTCAGTGAACCAATCTCACACTAACGTCATGTCGCATTTATTCTGATGTAAAATAATTTCAGAGAAAATAATAAAATCCATCCAATTTGTTTATAGGCCCCTGGGCCTATATACTTTATATATTAGGCTACAATTTAAATAAATTGCACTATGGGGCATATACAGTACATTCAATATAGAATGGTACAATCCACCAGATGCGGCTCTGTAATTATGTATGACGTCATTTAAAATATTATTTGAATGATTACACAAAATGTATTTCAAAAAATAAAAATCTCATTAAACCACGTAATCAAGAGTTATTGAAACAGGAATGATACGGCCATCAAATAAACTACAAAAATCAATTTTTGAAAATTTTAACCCCACTGGCCCTTTCGTGTGGCGGGTCACATTTGCGTATTTGATAAAAACGAGTGTTCTCGGAATTTTTTCCAAGCTGCAAACATATGAATCATTTTCTTTGCCGACATTTCCAGGCTGTGCAATATGGGGTAAAATCAGGCCATATGCCTCAAATAGCAGGCCAAAAGTTTCAAATAAATCACAGGGAAAAATCACCAGAAATTGACTGAAGACATTAGTCATTAATTAGAATTTTTCAGAAATGGATGAAAGATGGATTAAAACTACGGAACGTCGTCGCTGTTCAAAGCATCTATTTTCCCTCCAGGAGATAATATAAAGTCCTGGACATGTCAAGGCTGCTCGCCGAGAGAGGGAGCAGTACAGGGCCGACGAACACGAGGAGCTTCCCAGCAAGCACGACACATCTACCCACTGTTTGACCAATGTTGGGCCAACGTCGTAGACGGTGGGCCAACATTGGTCAAGTAGTGAGTAGATGTGTCATAATTGCTGGGATCGGGGAATAATAGAAGGATACAATAGAGGAGCAGAGAGATACAATAGGGCAACGGAGGGGTACAATAGGCGACGTGGGCGTGATCAGTCTTCTGTGTGCAGGACGCCCTCTAGTGGTGACCTACAGACCCTCTGGCGGTGACCTCTTACACTTCATCAACAGAGAATACATCTAGTGAGGTGTTCATGAATTATACATACCTAAATCAAAGTGAATACTGAACGTAGGCCTACTGGTGGTGTATGTATACTTGAACGTACATAGGGAAATTAAATGAAAGTAATACATTGTGAATTTTATATTGGTAGTATATTCATTAGTAGGCCTATAATATTAATTATGCAATTTATGATATCAGTTTCATGAAATAGTATAGAGATAATTTATGTTACTGTCTTTTTACAGCACAACACGCTAGGTGCTGTGTTGAGGGTATATTCCTTTACAAGAATTGTGTCAGGGTGTGAAACTGGCGGGGTAAATCCTTTTATTCCTGTAAATTCCGAATCCGTTATTTCAACTGTAGATGACACATTCTGCTTTCCTGCTATCTTGGCAGCACATTGCGCATCTTAAAATAAAAAAATGACACACCACATTTTACTATGTCATTTTATTTTCAGATTTAGCTGATATTTTTAATTTGCAATTTCAATTTAGGCCTACTTTATATTTAATTACTCAAACCATCGATCAAACAATATCAATCCAAAACTAGACTGGAATAAGCCGAATCTAACCGAGTCTATTACACACACTCAAAATAATTAATACCAGTTATTATAATTATTTTATTACAGGGTATATATAAGGTATAGACATCGTTTTGCTTACTTTGGTTCCATTTTCTAGCGTTTGAGTTCCCATTTTCACTAAATCTACCACCGTTCTGAAAAAGACAAAACACGTATTTACCTTTCATGGACATTTCGAATGCTTGAGAAAGCAGCTGTTTAATGTGGTGTGTGAATTTATCAATGCAATTTGCAAAATTACTAAATATTACAGCGCTGAATTACTTTCTCATAAACCATGGAGACCAAATTTGTTTGTCAAATTCTGTAAACGTCAGAGTCTGACGTCTACAGATGTCAGATTCCAACGTCCAAAGTCGATCCCCTCGCCATAACGGTAAATACACAGCAACACTGACATCACATAAGTTGGAAAATCAAATGATACAATTTCTTAAATCCTTTTTTGAATATTTTATTTCGTTGAAGTTGCAAATCCGGTTTGCAGTTCAACTTTCAATTGGACAAAAGAGAATATTTGAAAGTGTGGATAGAACAAGCAGAATGAGAAAATGTTTTTGTCAGTTTTTATTGACTTGTGTCTCCCCTTTTGTTGAATAAAAAATGATTTTTTAATTAAATATTATTACGATTGCTACCATTCTGTAAATGTTTACCATTTTGAATCCATGGTGACACTATCTGATAATAATGCATATAACCTATATAACATGTATAATGCTATTAGACTTATCGTACTGTGAAGATATATTAGATACACTCTTGCAATTGACATTTTTTTATATGGGTAGTATAATGTACCTTTTCAGTGGTGGCAAGCTGGTGAGTTTGTAAATCAATTATACTGTGATGTATCTACCCAACCTGTTTATAAGGTGCATCAAAAACTTCAAAAAGATAATTATTCCTAAAGATCAAATATAATTTTCTCTGGACACAATCTAAAATAGCATATTATGGTCGTGGTGTGATTAATTAACATAGACGCTCACATATGAGATAAAATATTTTTTTCTAGTTTTAAGATGTATTATTTCCAGCATTAAAATTTTAATTTTTTGACATTTGCTGAATAAAATAATCAAAAGTTCAAATGAATGTCAATGCTTTAATAAATTTAAAAAATATTAATTTGATGATTACATTAAAAAATAAATCAGTTGCTTTCAAAATGACTTTTGATGCGAGAATTAATTCCATTCATCTGGATATAAGATCACTCGATGTACGTAGTTTCCAAAACAACCTAGATGAAGATGATGCCTAATGCTTCATGGTCAATATAAGCCACATTAATTACGAGAAAAAAATCTCCTTAAGCACCGCTACCTTATTCTCTAAATGTCGCCCATATGAGTCATGTGGTCGACTCATCTAGTGTTTTTTTTCATTTATCTATCTATTTCATTGAGGGGTTTGTCAAGTCAACAAAAATCCGAGAAAAACTCGGGCGTGGGTGAGTAGGTCAAGCCCCAACTCGGATTTTTATTTTTTTGGGCAAATTTTGTGTGTTTTTTTTTTTAGCTGTTTTCATGTTTCCAAATGTTTTCTAAAAAAAAATTGGATAGGGGGTAGGTGCTCGGGGTCTGACCAATCCGATTTTTCCCGATTTTTTTGATGTTTTAAACTTTGCAAGACCCCTTAACCAGTGTTTATAACGTCAAAATAAATGTATGCATCTTCCCCCGCAAGGCCCGCTACTCCCGACGTCTGCGACATCGGGAGTAGCGGGCCTTGCGGGGAGAGATTAGTTTTAGCAAAATTGATTACTTTGCTGC
Organism: Flabesymbios commensalis; assembly: GCA_964017125.1. Classification (NCBI taxonomy): domain Eukaryota; kingdom Metazoa; phylum Annelida; class Polychaeta; order Terebellida; family Flabelligeridae; genus Flabesymbios; species Flabesymbios commensalis. The sequence continues at coordinate 43,963,278 of OZ024912.1, read as the reverse complement.
AGTTTGCATAGAGTATCTACTAATATTGAGGAGTCGTACCTGCCAATTTATCAAGTGAGCAGATACAAACTTTTGATCAAAATGGAAATAAATGTTATCTAAGCATATACTAAAATACTGACACTTATTTCAGAACTATATACCATGTTTCATTTAAGTGCTTATAAAAACGTATAAAACACTAACAAAGTTTACCAAGTGTTCCCTCATAGTGAGATATAAATTGCTACGCCGATTCCCACCTCTTTAACATTAACGGGAATTTCTGAAATACCCAGTAAATGTTTAGAGCGTCATCATTTGGATAGGTTGTAACATTTCTCATAACATATAGTATTCAAATACAGCGGAAAGAACTGACCAAGACATTTATGATGCTCTCTAATTGAAAAAAGTACTCTTGGGTCTCTTGGTTTATAAAAATATATCAGTGCTTCAAGGGTTAAATCCATGGATTTTCTATGGTTAAACCGTAGCCTGTGACGCTGCAGAAGGAGATGAGTAAATAAATAGCCGTATATTTAGCAGCAGATTCATAAAACATACAATAATGTGTGTTCTACGTGTTCTATGAGCAGATTTACCAGAAAAAAACAAGTTCATTCCAGGAGGATGAGAACAAGGCAGGATAAGTCACATTCCACTCTTGATGAATAATTGACTTGCAAGCTTCGTCCACGAAATTGTTTTTCTCGGAAACTGACCCTGCGGATGTTGCCTCCCACTAACATTAACCTTTCAGGTGTTGAAGTAGGGTTTTGTTCCTCTTATTTCGTCTTTCATGTTAAACCTCTTTGAGCAGGGACCGTTGTAGACGTCAGAATCTGACGTGTACAGACGTCAGATTCTGACTTCTAAAGCCGATCCTCGCACTGGAACAATTAAAAAATGTAATCGGCCGTAGACCCATAACATAGGTATTCAAATGACGCGGCTAGAGCTAACTAAGACGTTTATGACTTTAAATTGAAAAAAATATCTTTGGCCTCCATTGTTTATAGGCTACACAAATATTTCAGTGTTGTAAGAGTTAACCCTAGGCTCCTAGCACCCAGGTATTTCCTCTCATTTTTTATTCCCCTTGAGATGTGAATTGCTGTCGCAATTCCCATCTCAAGGGGAATAAAAATGGTTTGAAGCTATGAAATACCCAAGTATGATATATAAAAAGAAACCTCAGAAACTCATTATTGTGATGAAGTTTATTCAATGAATTTTATTGAAAAGATGTCATGTGGTAATGCGACGAGGGAGATCAAATGGTCAATGCCACCCATTATGTTCAGTCCCTGTTGCTATACACCATGTGTATACAGTATACATTGTGTGTAGCACGTTTAAGTATCTGACGTGTTACTGTAGCTCAATGGCTTAAGATGTGAACAACGAATATCAATCTTTACAATAAAGATAGACTTTTCCATCTAAATGCGATGGATTGTCCTTCTGATTATTATAATGTTTTGTCTCATATGAAGAGCTTATCCAAAATAATCACATTGAATAAACCCCCAAAATGAGCTGTGCTAATTTAAAGATTCCACAGACACACTGACAGACAGATATTTCATTGACAGAAAGAAAGTCAATCCAGACTTATTTGTCATAGAAATAAGAGAGATATAATATGTACATGTATATACAAGAACAACTCTTCAGATTTGAGACTAAACATCTCAAATTGCTGACGTCTGTCTAGTCAGATATCTAGCAGCAAGACAAAGAGGGCACTGAGAATAAATTTAAAATGATAAATTTTGGATTATAATATCAAATACCTGCATAGCCAGATTAGTTTGTGAGGGTTTGTTGTGATTGCCGGCGCTGTACACCTCATGTCAGGAGGCAGGGATACAGCGCTGTGTGATCCGTGAAGGGGTGATATCCTTCTCCCCCCTGGGGGTTCCAGGCTGTTAAATGTCGTCCCTGATCCACGCTATGCTCGGCTGTTTTCGGCCACTATCGGCAGTCCCCCTCCGACCGTTTCGCTCGCCTCCCAGACGGGGAATGATCGGCCTTGAGCGCTTCATGCACTCCCATGTCACCTGCCTGCGAGGAATAAACTCGTCCGTCTGTAGGGGAGGCCGCATGGACCGATGCATTGTTAATCGTAAGCCACCACGACCAGATTTAACATTTCCAACAAAAGTGATCCATTTCTGAAGAATCACAGTAGTTGAATATTAACATTTATAATCACATAGCCTAATCATAATCGCCCGTGTGATGCAAATTTATAAATTAATATTCTCAGCTTGAGCTGAAAAAAACTTGCCTGATTAACTGAAATGCCCAAATGTAATATCTTGAAGTTAATAACGTGCCTGTATTTATGAAATCATTTTTTCTTAAATGTGTTGTTTCGAAATACGTCCCTTTGTTCTTTAGTTAAAGTTAATGCAAAAGTTAACTAAATTAATAGGAAATAAAACATATTACTGCTAAGTTAGCTTAGTAAATTAAAATTAGTACTAGTAAATTAAAAAAAAATATATATATAGTCGCGAGCAACGATTGAAGGGTTATGTTTTGACAGCGGTGTTTGAGGTCACTTATTAGGTCACTAGAACGTGTTTTTAATCAACCATTATTTATTTATTGCGACACCATGGACCTTGAGCTTATTTAACCTTTTTAAATATGTGTCTCACTACCGCGACCCACAACCTCAACCCTTTAACAGCCAGTGCCGCATATATTCATCTTCACTCTACCATGTGATTTGCGGCTCTGCGTGTATTAAGACTGGACTGGTGCAGATGCATATATTCGGGTTTTCATTTTTATTAGCACATTAAGTACCACCTTTTAAACACGTTAGTGATAAAATGTAACATCAATCTGCAATATTTGAAAACAGTTGACCTACACTTTGTCAAATCTGAATAATTTTCACTCACTTGAAGTTGTGGATCGCGTCAGCGAGATACAACTTCAAGTGGGTGAATAATTGAATAATTTGTCGGTTAAAGCTGTTAAGTGGGTTGAATAACTGAATAATTTGTCGGTTAAAGCTGTTAAGTGGGTGCCAGTCACTCATGTTTGTGTATTTTTTTAGAATAATCTTTTGCAAATAGTTTTGAACACATGTTTCATTCCCAATGACAGTGATAAGATCAGTTGATAAGATGAATTGAAAGCCATTATAGTCATGCATAGAACTCAAAGGGTTAATACAACGACGGGTCAATTAAATTATCAGATTAATTAAATGGTTTATTATCCACAGTGATGATGCGTAATGTAATCGTTAACCATTTATCCGCCTAGTTATTTAATTAGTATTCTCACTCATTTGTAGTTGTGTCTCGTTGACGCGATTCCCAACCACAAGTATAGTGAAAATCATTCAAATGGAGGCAAACAAACAATTCTAGAAATATTTTAAATTTATGTCACATTTTTTTTGACATGTTTGAAAGCTGGTATTTAATGTACTAGTAAATTTGAAAAATATATATATAGTCGCGAGTCGCGACCAATGATTGAAGGGTTATGTTTTCGCAGCGGTGTTTGAGGTCACTTATTAGCTCACTAGAACGTGTTTTTGATCAACCATTATTTATTTATTGTGACACCATGGACCTTGTATTGAGCTTATCTCCCACTTGCCGTCATTCTAATATCTAATTTACAGAGCTCCGGGGGCCGCTTTACGGTGTGATTTACATCCCATTCAAGATTTGAAACATAGCTAAGCCAGACAGCAGTAACTGCATACTTGAAAAGTAAACAGTTACTGCTGTTTGATTTTGAACATCAAAACAGGAGAACAATACACACAAATAAAAGGAAAATTTCTCAGCGAGAAAGAGTCAATAATGTCGTCATTTTTATTTCTTGTTTTTTTTTAATGCAAGATATAAAACCAGACAGGCGGCTGATTGAGATGGCAAATTGCATTTATCCAGCGCCGTATTCATCGAGTTGACAATTAACTGGGCTTGTCAGTCAGAAGACGCCCAGATTTAGAGGGGTGTACAATTAATTGGACACCCCTCCTGGCGGCTCAGATAAGAGGACTCACTCGTTTGGATATCAGAAAAAATGAAACCGAGCGGGAGAATGCCTATAATCTCTGTTGTAGTGTGTTTGTGTGTGGGGTGGGGGCCCTGGTACAGTGGTTAAAGCTGCCTGCTTGGAAAGTCGAAGATCGCGGGCTCGCACCCCACTATGACCGTCAAGTTTCAAATAAACAAAATGTTTTTTTTCTGCTCACTTGCATAGAGTTCAATATTGTGGACAGCCTCCGTGACCGAGAAGTAGCGTGCTCGCCCCCAGACCCTCGAATTTCAAATCCTGTGTCTGGAGAGCAGTGTCATCTCATTCATCTCATCATCCTCAGAAGGTTCTCCTGGCCCAGTTTAGCTTGTATGTGCACAAAGGAGGCCTAAAACCCCATTCATGTGTTTTGTTTGTGATATTTTATATTGTTACAAAGAACAAAAAGAATGATCTCAATCTCATTCGTTTGGATTTACCCCTTGCGCCGACTATCTTCATTTCAAATCTGTGTTATCACTAAAAGTCAGCCGGTAAAACTGAGGGGGGGGGGGGGGGTAATTTGAAACTAAAGGGGGTAGCTTGAAACTAATTTCAGATAACCCCCAGGGGTAACTGTAACAGGGAGTAATCTGAAACTGTTACACCGGCGGTTTAAGAGCTCTTAAAGGGATACCGCCTCCTACACTGTGTAAAGAAAGCCTGAGCATGAGGACATATTGACCACATGACAGCTGGACCAGAAATACACCAGATTTCTTGGTATTTGTATTAAACGTGGCGAAGTGAGGCTGTGCATGTATTGTTACACCACCAGGTCAAAAAGTTATATGAAGGGTGACCCTTCTTGACCTATCAGACTAAAAACTGGAATAAATATGGGAAATGCACTGGTATTTGATTCGAAATATATAATTAGCCAACCAACAAATCAACTAACCAACCAACCTACCCAACGGACTGGTTGTTTTGACTTCCTTCAATAAACTTTAAGCGAAACATCCAGACATCCTGTATAAACGGCGGTGCGTAAAAGCATTTAAAAAGAAACAAAATCTACGTGTTTTCTTGGTGAGAAGTAGACTGGGGGAAGCTGGGGGAAGCCCCACTGGACAACCCAATGGTTACCGGATCCGATTCAAGTCAGGATCTGACTACATTAGTGAATGCATTAGATGAGGTATAATTTATGTCAATTAGTAAGATTGTTTTCCTTTTTATAAATCAGGCTATACTTCTCCTCGGTCAGTGCACTAGGTTGGAAACATGGAAAGGCATGCCCTTGAAGGGGTGACGAAACCAACCAACCAACCAACCAACCAACCAACCAACCAACCAACCAACCAACCAACCAACCAACCAACCAACCAACCAACCAACCAACCAACCAACCAACCAACCAACCAACCAACCAACCAACCAACCAACCAATCTGGACTGACTGGTTGAGTGGCTGTACAGTAAACCCAAGACATTTGTACTTGTAAAACGTCGGCCCAATGTCTTCGACGTTAGTCCAACATTGTAAAAATCTTATACAAAATGTTGTGTGTTTACTGAGTGGTCCTTGTGCGCTGTCTGGTTGTCTCCAGTGATCGTGTGCTGCTAATAAGCCAGGAATAATGAAATGTGATTGTGGCATGTCTGAATAGTGACTTTACATTGTTTTAGCGTCGATTTATAACTGAAAATGTAATTACAATAATAGGGAAGAAACCTCAGGGGGAAGAACAGTTTGCCAATCACGCTATTCGGGTATCATTATCTATCTTGTGGTCAGTGAACCAATCTCACACTAACGTCATGTCGCATTTATTCTGATGTAAAATAATTTCAGAGAAAATAATAAAATCCATCCAATTTGTTTATAGGCCCCTGGGCCTATATACTTTATATATTAGGCTACAATTTAAATAAATTGCACTATGGGGCATATACAGTACATTCAATATAGAATGGTACAATCCACCAGATGCGGCTCTGTAATTATGTATGACGTCATTTAAAATATTATTTGAATGATTACACAAAATGTATTTCAAAAAATAAAAATCTCATTAAACCACGTAATCAAGAGTTATTGAAACAGGAATGATACGGCCATCAAATAAACTACAAAAATCAATTTTTGAAAATTTTAACCCCACTGGCCCTTTCGTGTGGCGGGTCACATTTGCGTATTTGATAAAAACGAGTGTTCTCGGAATTTTTTCCAAGCTGCAAACATATGAATCATTTTCTTTGCCGACATTTCCAGGCTGTGCAATATGGGGTAAAATCAGGCCATATGCCTCAAATAGCAGGCCAAAAGTTTCAAATAAATCACAGGGAAAAATCACCAGAAATTGACTGAAGACATTAGTCATTAATTAGAATTTTTCAGAAATGGATGAAAGATGGATTAAAACTACGGAACGTCGTCGCTGTTCAAAGCATCTATTTTCCCTCCAGGAGATAATATAAAGTCCTGGACATGTCAAGGCTGCTCGCCGAGAGAGGGAGCAGTACAGGGCCGACGAACACGAGGAGCTTCCCAGCAAGCACGACACATCTACCCACTGTTTGACCAATGTTGGGCCAACGTCGTAGACGGTGGGCCAACATTGGTCAAGTAGTGAGTAGATGTGTCATAATTGCTGGGATCGGGGAATAATAGAAGGATACAATAGAGGAGCAGAGAGATACAATAGGGCAACGGAGGGGTACAATAGGCGACGTGGGCGTGATCAGTCTTCTGTGTGCAGGACGCCCTCTAGTGGTGACCTACAGACCCTCTGGCGGTGACCTCTTACACTTCATCAACAGAGAATACATCTAGTGAGGTGTTCATGAATTATACATACCTAAATCAAAGTGAATACTGAACGTAGGCCTACTGGTGGTGTATGTATACTTGAACGTACATAGGGAAATTAAATGAAAGTAATACATTGTGAATTTTATATTGGTAGTATATTCATTAGTAGGCCTATAATATTAATTATGCAATTTATGATATCAGTTTCATGAAATAGTATAGAGATAATTTATGTTACTGTCTTTTTAATTCACCTAATGTCCATATCATTTGTGAGGGAGGTGTAGCCCTCCCTGGTTTGCATATTTTTGAATATATTTCTTCCCACATTTGTTCCTCCACTGCCTTTGAGATAATTCACTGAATAAAACGTAAAAAATAGGCCTACCACAGACCAAGATACTACATTTAAAGGTATTACAAATAAAAATGCAAAATATAAATTTTAATTCACTATATTTCCTATTTCAAGTACAATTCAAGTTAAATTCGAAATTTAACAGGATTCTATACCCTATATATTTTAAATTGCTCACAAGGTTGGTTATATTATCGGGCATTTTCCGAGAGCTGGTCCAATGTGTATCATGTGTATGACATATAGGTGGAGCTAGGGTGCAGACAGTCAATGTTCATTTGATTGATGTTGAAGGATAGAGATCCTATACAAGACAATCGGCCATTTTTGTTTGTTTTCGTTCGCCATTACTCCAGCAGTCAACACTTTAGACGCTAGCACAATGTTGTATATTGGGCTATATGTCTTATCCCAGCAAGCACAAAACCTTTGTATAACATTTGTACAACGTTGTACCAACGTCTTCGACGTTGGTCCAACATTGTACAAATGTTATACAAATGTTTGGTTTACTGGGATGGCGATGCACACAGCACACTACACGCGGGGGGCAATCTCCAGCTCAGTGATTGATTGAGACTTGATCACTGTCGGTGAAACCGAGCCCATTCTGCTCGGTGTACTTTGCCACATACATTACCTGTAGGCCTGGCCCAGATTGTATGAGGTCATGTCAATAGGTCAACGTCAGAAAAAACGTCATTATCAGCATGATATGTTAAATCACCTACTCTCAACTATATTTAAAAAAACAGGGCTTTTGGCACTAATATGATGTTCTACCCTATTTTATTCCCAGGAGGGTGAGGGGGCCACCACCACAAATTATTTATTTCACTTCCTAACTTTATATTTTTCACACTCTGCTTCAAGCAAAATACTTTTTTCAGTTTGTGTGAAGATATAAATATTTATTAATCTTAGAATTTGTTTCACTTTACAAAATTGGATCCTAAACTAGGCCTAGCTACTATTGATCTGAAGGTTAAAGAGCCGAGCGCAGCGAGATTTCACAAATTTAAGGGTCATTTAATGATGCAGAGCAAAGCGAGGACCGAAATTGTTTTAAGGGCTATTAAATGAGTTGCTCAAAATCAAATTTATTTCAAATGTATTTCAAATGTATTTCAAATTTATTTAAGCAAAAAATATTTATTTAAAAAATACTCCGAGCCACCCCCCCCCCCCCTCGACATCTGATTGAGGGGCTTCTCAATAAGTAGCCTATTGATGATTATCATAAAATGTAACACACACTTGATAATAGGCTACGCAAACTTGATGATTATTAGGCTACAACAAATTCATTGCAATTGTCACAAAAATTGATCATGGTTTACATCATAATATTCATTCTTAGTTGTTACAACCTCAACCCTTTTACCGCCAAATTATGCAATTTGATTTTTACCCACTTGAAGTTGTGTCTCGTTGACGCGATCCACAACTTCAAGTGAGTAAAAAAAATCATATTTGACAAAATGGGGGTCAACTCTTTTCAAATCGTGCTGATTGATGTCACATTATGGCTTTAACATGCTTAAATGCGGCACTGAATAGGGTGATAATTTAGTGAAAAACCCAATATATTCGGCACCGGTGGTTAAAGGGTTAACCCGTTCATCGCTACGAAGGACTAGGGGCGTTTTTTATTTGTTTTATTAGCCGATAAAGTCACTGTTATTGGGAATATTATGGGTGGGTTTAAACACAAATATTTGCAAATTAAGGAAAATATGAGTAATTTTTAGTTATTTTTAGTTATAATTTAGGTTATATAATTTAGTCTAGGCTACACTATTAGCTAACATGGCAGCGGAATAAAGAAATAATAATGGATGGACATATTCTAATTGTCTGATTATACTTTGAAATACATTTGTTTAAACCATGGAGACAAAAAGTGTTGGTTTTTTTCATTTTGAAATCATTATAACTGGCTTAGTTAGCTCTTCCCACTTCATTTGAATACTATATGTATTGATATTTTACTCTTACAGTTCGGGGGCCGTCTTTAGACGTCAGATTCTGACGTCTAAAGTCGGTCTGCGAACTGTAAGGATTAAAGCAGTGACACATTTGTCATATAGTCCTCTGTTGGCGCCATGACTTTATACAAACAGCAACATAAAGTAGACTCTGACTTTCTCATGGAATAGTGAAGACTTTTATAGATTGAGCCTAAGCATTCCTCCGGAGACGTTGGCATTGTCCAGGAGACCGATCACTTTGACAGGCCAGCTGGAATTCTATGAGCAGCGTCACCAATGGAGAGAAAAACATATGTCTTCGTTGCAAATCAGGGGTAAAATAACTCTTTAGGCCCAATAATAATTATGTTTTATTACTACCACAAGTTTTAAAGCTGTCATAACTCCTACCACAAGGATACATTATATAAAGTGGGGCCTATCCAACTGTAATTGTGATGAAAACCGAAATTTAACAGAACACAATTCGAGAAATTTAAAGTGATTTCTGTTAAAACTTTGTTGCAAATATTTCAAATTATGCATAATTTGAATATGACATGGTGTACATTACCTTTTACTCGATTACTTTTAGTTAAACTTGTGACGGGTAGCTTAATATCATCCACTTCGAGTTTTGTATGTTGCGTTGTAGGCTATATTATAGTCTTAGCGATCTTAAGCAGTTCGTTGACAGATTAAGACAGTTAATCACTCACAATGTGTACGTTGGTGTGCATATTTATCATTATAATGGTTTACAACAGTGTTTGTAGGCTACATTTCTTGCACAATGGTGGAAAACCTCAAAGCTTAACCAGATTGTAATAGTTACCTTGATTTCAGATAAAATACATATATACAGATATATTTATTACATTATGTTGTGCTAATCGGAAATGATCATTACAAAGCAGGCCCACGTATGTGTTCATAAAACACAATGGATTCAGACATTCTTTTTCCAACATATAAATTACCTGGCCAATTGCATGTGGTTGTATTGACCACCTCCACTACAGAAGCTAGTCCAGCTAACACGATACATTGAGACAGTGTCGGTTTAATGTTGGGCCAGCGTCGTAGACAACACTGGCTCAATGTATCTCATGTTAGCGGGGAGGCTAGGCTTCTCCGATGTCGCAGATTCGGCCTTACCTCAGAGAAGCCTTGTTGTACGGAAGATTGTAGGCCTACTGACAAGCACATGTCAACGGAGGTGTATTTTTTAAATATATTTACCTTTATCATTCTCAGTTATCCATTTCTGGGCACGCCAAAGTCACATAATAGTTATTTGCAGCATGTGGACATTTTTCTGATAGATTTCAATATCTACCGGTGGTGAATTTTGCATGTCATGTCATAAATTTAAATGACGGTTATAATTTAGCGCTTTAACATGTTTAAGGCTAAATTGAAGGGATCCCATGGGATGAGACATTTTCAATGTTGTCAATTTAAAAAAATGTAATATGAAGCTATATAGCGTACTGATCTTAACTAAAAACACAAAAACGTCAAAAAACTATTTTAAAGCACCGAAAAAGAGTGAAATAGTTATATTTCCAGGTCGTATACTGCCATGTGAACAAAACAAGTCAGCAATATTCTCACGTCTTGCAAGGCGAGATCAAAGCAATCGCCGCTAATTGGTGTCTTATAGTAAGGACCTGCAACACTGCCGACGGCAACAACATTTGCCAAATGCTGTAGAAACATTCAACCGTCTTTTAGCAAGTGTTTAGGTATACGCAAAGTTTGTTTGGGTTTTAAGCGGATTTATTGGAATGTTGATGAAAAATATTTTTAAAAATCTAAAAACCCTGAAAAAAATAAAATCATGATCTGGGGGATACACTACTTCATTACAAAACTAAAAACGAGCATTTATGTCATCCCAAGGAGCTGCTTTAATTGCCTTAAAATAATGGTGAATTTCTCGGGTTACACAGGGTTTCCCTATTTGCGGGTAGGGATCGAGGGATGGTACCCAGGAATTCCTTTTTTGAGGACACTTCTAAAAGACAGAGTCTCGTTACCAATCATCCACCTCATGTGTCAGCTGATAAACAGCTTTCCCTGAATCCCCGAACGCGTGGCTCTCCTGTGACCAGGTGACACACAGCCGGCCCAATGCTCTATTTATGTGAGCATAGCAAGAATCCTCATGCGTCCATTCGACACCCGTTTCCCACCGAAAGATTATCTTATATAATTTGACTATTTCGGTCTGGTTGCATTTTGAATTGGAAGATTTATTTCGAGGTGACTGTAAATTATGATATCTGTTGACTGTTCCTGCTAATAATATCGTACCAAACGACCAACGTAACAAGACCATAAATCCAGATTGCCCATGCTGATGATATGCGTGTCATCATTTCCTAGTGACAGGGGCCCGTGTAACTAGAACAATATTGAGTGGGAGGCCAAACGGCATATTTTAGGTTGACTCAGCTATCAGTTTTTGGTGGTATTTTTTGAGGTGTAGGCCTATGTTTAATTTGTTTAAAAAATTATGTCCGAGGGGGGGGGGGCATTATCCAATGCCCCCTCCTAAATGTGCCCCTGCCAAGCACTGCCAAGCAGTGATCATATCAGACAATTCCCTGACTGACGAGATGGCTGATGGCGCCAGACCATTAAGAACCTACTGTTATTGTGTCTAAAACGGCTTTCGCTCACTTCGGTCTCATTATATCTTGTCTGATGTGGACATTTCGGCCTAGATGTGTGGTGACTGTGTTATTGTCAGCTAATAACCCCATCATAGCGATCTAACTCCTACCAATCCATCAGTTACCTACTGTGGCCTACAATTAGCCTTGACTAATCCAGTAGGCTTGTCATTTTCTCCCCCTCAGCCCGGCTATCCCCCCTATCCCCGTGGTCTACTTAGTCTAATCTTCCACATATTCCGGATCCACCACTCCCTGTGACTAATCATACGGGAACAATCCAGATAATATCCGTCTATTTAAATACATGGATCGCCAGAGACAGAACGAGGTCAACCTAAAACACACCATCTCATACAGAAATTTATAGCTTTAACTGTAGCTTTGTTATATAAATCAGCCTCACGATGGCTAATGGCTAATCTCTAATTTAAATAATACGGATTGCTAGGTCCACGGTCTCTATAAAATTGAAGTAGGCCTAAAGATAAAATATAAGAAAATGTTCTTACGGGAAAGTATAACTAAGTCATAACCAACACGTCAAATGTATCCTAAGCTGACAACATAATAGGCTAAACTGGACAGGGGACCCACTTGTCCTGTGTTGAACTTATTTAACAAAAACTGAATATCTGCCGGCAGGAAAGGTTGGTCAAGTGCTCGCCAGAAAACAAGAAACACTAATGTTGGTCAACCGTCTGCCACGCTAGCTCAACAGTAAACACACTGGATAGGATCATTTTGTTGTGATCTAAATTTTCATTACTATATTTACTACTCAAAATAAGGCTTATTATTATTACTATTATATTTTACTTAAAGTAACCATTGCATTTTGGAAATTGAGCATTTAATTTGGGTCAGTCATGATTCAATGAGCGACTCAGGCAACGTACGTTCGGATCAAATGAGAACGATAACATTTTCTGTTGTTGTCTACCCTGGTTTGTAGCCTAGTGCATAGAGGGAAGGGTGTGTATGGAAAGGGGATGCCTATAATATTTAATTATAACATCAATGAGATCAATTACACTTAAATTGCTCTTCATTAACATTGCCCAATATTAAGCCATGAATGATATAGATCAAAATATATAATATGTAACACACATGATGTCCTTTTTATTTTACTCTTTTGAGGTCTTATGTAACTATTCGCATGAAGAAAAATTCGAGAAATATTTCCGCACTGATGTTGTCTTAGTTTGTAAAGTAACAGCACATGGTGGCAACGATATGAATCACTGGGACTTAAGCAGTCTTAGTCAGTAATAACACACGATTTGTGCGGGAAGCTCGATGTAAATGAAAACTAATTCATTGTCAACCAAGCTAATGGTAGATTGTACCCGAGATGATTAATCAGTAACTGGCGTCATGCGCCAGATTGTAGTATTAAACTTGGACAAATACAGGGAATCAATAATTTTTTATCTTTCTTTGAGAGCGATATAACTCTTAATGCGCTATATTATAACAATTATATTTTTACCTACTTGAAGTTGTGTCTCGCTGCCGCGACCCACAACTTCAAGCTGGTAAAAATTACTTACACGTGTAGCCTACAATTTAAAGCGAAACATAAGCCAATCTATAGCAAAGTTGATTTTCATTTCTCATTAAAATTTTCTTGTTTGAGGGGAAAATAAAAGGATGAGAACGGTTATGGAAGCGATACGCATTTTTAACCCTCAGGCATACAACACTGAATTATTTGTGTACAAATCATGGAGACCAAAGGTATTTTTTTTCAATTTGAAATCACCCTAATGTCTCAGTTAGCTCTTTCTGCTTCATTTGAATACCTATAATGTTATGGGTCTACGGCCATTAGAAATATGTTTACTCTTACAGCGCGCTGACTGCTTTATACATCAGAATATGACGTTTTTAGAAGTCAGATTTTAGACGGTCACTGCGCTGTGAGAGTTAATTAATGTTTCATAGCATGAAGGATTAACCCTTTAACCACCAGTGCTGCATATATTCGGGTTTTCATTTTTTATTAGCACATTAAGTACCACATTTAAATATGTTAAAGATAAAATTGTGACATCAACCAGCAAGATTTGAAAATAATTGACCTCCATTTTGTCAAATCTGGTTAATTTTCACTCACTTGAAGTTGTGGATCGCGTCAGCGAGACACAACTTCAAGTGGGTGAAAATTCAGATTGAATAATTTGGCGGTTAAAGGTTTAAAAGGATAGACCACTGGACAAGGTGGCTACAAAAGAGAGCGCCATATAAAACAACATCTTTTATAAACTACAGTCGGTAATCTGATTAATTTTCCAAGGTAAAATATTCAATTTATGATGCGATACTTAAATATTTTTCAGTCGGTAGCTCACGTGATTGTTTCTAATTTCGAAATTATCGACTGAAAATAGGGCATAGCATCATAAATTATGTAGTTCTCGCGCTGAAAATTGTTTTGTGGAAACTGTTTTAACACATACAAATGTATAATATGATACATCGTAACTTTACTCAGATTACCGACTCTCTTTCACAGTGGACTACGAGTTGAATTACAGGTAGCATAAGCGAGAGACTCTCGCTCCAAAATATTTCCATGCAAATGACGCTCGCACTAAAAAAATAAAAATAATAATTAGTGCACTGGTCCACCCCAGTAAATGAAATGAAATGAATGGGGTTTTAGACCGCTACTTCTCGGTCACGGAGGCTCCCCACATTATTTAATTTATACAAGTGAACAGGGAAGAAACATTTTGAAGAATTATTTGCGCCTCCGCCCCAGTAAACACAAAACATTTGTATAACATTTGTACAACGTCGGCTCAACTTTGGTCCAACATTGTAAACATGTTATACAAATGTTTTGTGTTTACTGGGACTGTCCGTGATACTGTACGTAACGTTAGTCCTGGCGTTCCAAGGTCACACCATGTCTAGACCTGGACTCGTCTTCTCGTACATGTATCGTAGGCTTCGGATTGGTTGAGATGGCCATCTGGACCAATCCGAAGTCTGCGATTTGTCGTAACTTGTGCGAGAATACGGGCCCTCGACTCGCCTCGTCCACAGCTTGACAAATCACTGTCCTCTCACCATATATCACCACACTCTGACGTGCTCAGCCGCACGGGATCTAGGTTGACGTTTTCCGTCGGACTGTTTTCGGTCTGTGAATCCCTTAAAGCTGAAAAGGACAGTCCTTCAAAAGCTTCTGCATATTGAAATGTCTGACCAACGTATTTAAAACTCCAGGTTTTCCCAGAGGATTTTTTTAGGGTGGGGGGAGGTTATTGCGAGTAATTGTGGGGGGTTGCCAATTTTAGGGGGAGACCCACCACCTCCCTAAAGAGGCCTCCAGGAAACCCTGAACCCACTTCATTCCCATGCAATAACAGTGATTGCATTGGCTAATAAAACAGATAATAAATGACTATAGGCCTATGGTCGTGATTAGTACGCAAAGGGTTAGTATATACTCCTCCCAATCCTTCATAGAAGCACAGGTTCACATCCACAATTACGATTCCATCAGCACGCCGCACGTTGAAGCCTCACGCCTTTTAGTGACCTGGATTAGGATGATGGCGTGGATTGATCGATAAAAGGCGTGCAACGCGTGTGCGCAAGACACGTGCAGCGCATAACGAGCTCGTCCGTATTCTCGTACAAGTTACGATATATCGTAGGCTTCGGACTGGTCGAGATTGCCATCTCGACCAATCCGAAGCCTACGATATATCGTTATTTATACGAGAATATGGACTGCTCCGCAAAGCCAAAAAGCATATTTAAAAATAATGTTCAATATAAATTAACTTGGCTTTTAAATTATTACGCATGAATGTAATAATTTTTATCAACATTAAATCGGGAGTTGCAGGAACAAATCACATCACAAGGTGAATACAAAATAAGTATTAGTAGATTAGTAGGATTGCTAAATGAACATTGTTCCTCGGCATTAAAATTGTGTAGGTCTTTGACCAGTGTTAACATTAAAGGGACTGGTCTAGGCTAAATCATCAAAAAATCGGTGATTTTATTTCGGCTTTCTAATTTTTGACATGGTTGTCAATAATTAGAACTCAGGAATTTCGTCTCTATATCTAGCCTAACTGGTGAATGCGCAGTTCTAGTCTGCGGACATGTAAAACTACATAATATGGTCATATTAAGAAGCTGAAATAAAATCACCGATTTTTTTATGATTTTAGCCTGGGCCAGTCCCTTTAAGAACGATTATTGTGCACTGTGGTTGGCTGAACCATGGCTGGACAGAAGTAAAGCAACGCTAACCAAGTTTTTCTTGTAATTTGTAATGTTTAGCATTAATTATAATGGCTATGATTATAAAACAATAAGTTTGGACGGGGATTTCGTGGGATAACATACAACATCAACGAAAAAGTTAATAAATGGTGCAAAAAATGAGTATCTAAACATTACTTTATTTTGTGCAAGATAGTGAAACATAATTGTATCTCATTAAACTTATTAAAACTGATCGTCTTGTCATTATAGGCTTTCAACAGGGAAATGTAGTTTTATTATTATGTGATATATGCCTACATTTCGTCACATGAGTATTAAAGCGTGGTTTCTCTTTAATTAATACTTAGGTGACGATTTGTTCTTATTTCAAAATATGGTAATATAGCTCCAGTTTGGAGATAAACCTACCATTCTTTACCCGAGAGACAATCAGCTTCAGATACTTTTTAAGAGAAGACTTTCACTGATTTGCATATTGCATAAAACATGAACAGGCCCTATGCTCAAGCCGAAACGAGAGCTTGTCTATATCCACATGACCATACAAGGTTTAATGTCCCAGCTCATTCTAAGTCATTGACAGTAAACGGTTTGAGCGGCCATAATAGATCGCATTTTCTAGAGGTCAACCGGTCAATTAAAGAGATGCGCCGGGTGAAAACAGTTTGAGGGACGAACGCCGCCACGACTGGAATAATCAATCCTCAAGCGCCACCTTGGGTCAGCAGCGGAAGGTAATGTGGAGCCTCGTTTTCACATCCCGGACTGGGTGTGTCTGCATCAATCCGCGGTCGTGTATAAATGCGAAAATCCATTTGTGAAATTGGATGCTGATGTAAGGATCCGCTGAAGAAGCTGTTTTAATATTTCAGTTTAATCAAGCTAGGCGACTGCCATGTCCTCGTGATCTGGTCGACTACAGAATACACGAGGCTCTAACCGTCTGTGAAAATAATCAGGAAATGTCGCATGCCTATCTGCGAATTGCTTCAAGCAATATATACGACTCTTTCGTTCCAAGATGAGTATTTATTACTCGTTAAGATTGATTCTGCTGTTTATTACCCAATAAACACATATAGTTATAGCCTGTAGGGACGTCAAACGTTTCCCAAATTCAACCGCAAAAGTCGAATTTGAGGTATTTTATTTTGTAAAAGATATTTTTTCGGTTTTGCAAATAAGAGATGAAGAAAGAAAATTCACTTTATTTTCGTGTGACGTGGAGCGCAAAGGAGCGCAAACACAGCTACTCCCAGTCCAAAAAAAAATACTTTTTACAATCAGACTTTATTTCATAACTTAAAAAAAGCTGAACTCTAAATATCTGCTTCGCTGGAATACCTATTTTACACGTCTACGACAATAAATATGTCTTTCTTTCAGTGTGAGGATCGATTTTCGATGTCGATCCCCGCACTGAAAGCTGGAATTCATCACGTTAATCTTTATATTTAAAAAACATTGTTCAATCTAAATTCACGTTCTTCTTTAATCTGCTGATATATTGTAGTGGATTTGATACTATGTGTATGGCATATTCTACAACGATAAGTAGTAAAATAATAAAAATCAACGATGGGACAGATGAGAGGGGAAAATCGATTTTTTGTGGCAGCCTTTAAGAATTGCGCGGAAAGTATCATATTGTTCGTGGCTGATTTTTTTTTGGTGGGGACGCATGATATTGTTATTTACTATATACGTATACTTTATATCCGTATACCATTTTTAAGGTTAAACAACTCCACTGTTCAGATTCGATGAAAAAAAACTTGACAGTATTTCCGGTTTCTAATACGACTCTCAGCCTTTGGCCCGTGCGAAATTGGTCAGGAATTGGCGCCAGAAACAGTCACATTTTTTTCACACTTATGGTTTTCGTGATTTTCTATAAAAAAATAACAGCTTTTTTATTCGATAGGGGCCTCTCATAGCCATTTCCAAAATACAGTTAAAATTATCAAGACATTATCTGATTTTATTTTTTAATTCGTAAATCATCACATACAGTGATATATATTGCGAAATGCCGTGGAATTAAATAAAAAAAAAATCAGCTTTTACTGTAATGTCGGACTAATGTCGGCCAAACGTCTACTGCGCTGGCCCAACGTTAGACCAAGACGGCTCAACGACTCATGTTGATATTAAGGCGGTTTGATGTCGGCTCAATGTAATATTATATTTGCTCATAATTCAAAGAGACACAAACAGAATCGGAATTGGGGAAGTATTTTAAAATTTGGGCTGCTGTTGCAACGTAGAAAAAAGTATACTATGCCGAAAGCCCCATTTATCAATTATGTCCGAAATTAAATTTCGTCCTTATTTCTCGCTCAACTGGCAAATGTGCACACAAAATTTAAACTAGAACCTGCGCGCATGACGGCACTGGAGTAGAGCTCGCATCGGCCTTCAGGGTCAGTGTTCTAGGGACAGCTAAGATGCAGCTGTCTTTTATTAACCCTTACAGCCCTCACGATGCATTAAAGCATCATTTTACATCCATGAAAACAGACATAATTTTCCTACAATCAAGGCTTTTTATTAAACTGGCTTACCAATACATGTTAATTTTCCTTAATTTTTCACCCACTGAATACTTTATATAATACATAAAATTGTCCAATGGTGACACCTCCACACCCTCTGGATTATTTAAAAAAGAGGTCCGGATAACAAATTCTGCAAAGAAAAAATAGGCTAGGTGGGGGCAAATATTAGGCCTATATCTGGCCTATTTTATTGCTCTCCAAAGCCAAAAGACAGTATCTGCTTACTTCTAGTTGAGCAGATACTGCCTTTGCATTAAACTAGGCATATAGCTTAAAAAGTTCAACCACAACATTGAGCCACGACATTTTATAAAGTTAAATAACATCGGGTTAATTATAATGTAACCTTGGCTGTGAAAGGTGTTGTGCCCAAGCCACCACTTGTCAGTGCATTTATCAAAACTTTTAAAAATATATGACAGATTGTTTTGTACGTTTTAGGTGATTTCTGTCGAAATAAACAAAACAATTACATATCATCGAGGTATTCATTAGACCCATCAAAATAAGGTGAAAATTGGCAGAGTACAACGTATCATTTAGGTCTTAGGGTCTACATATAATTATAGAAAAATCCAACTGAAAGAGGAACTGACTATTTGACTGATTGAAAATTGTTAATAAAGCAGTAAAAATCACACAAGAAAATATAATCATACTGTTTTTTATTAAACGAAACATTACAAAACAGGTATATAAAAATAATGTGAGAAAAACTATATATACTCATCGCTTTCTCACAGGAGTACACTATTCTTCTATCATTCGACATATTTTTAATATATATAAAACAGGCTATATACATTAAAAAGTTTGCTATAAAATTGCAAAATTACACTATTGGATAAAAAATAGACAAGTTGTGATTCTGTGCAATTGTTTCTGTGAAACCAAACATTAACCCTTGTAGTGCTGAATTGTTTGTGAGTAATTTTCATTCATTTGAAGCTGGAATTGCTGACGCAATTTCCAGCTACAAATAAATGAAAAATAATATTATTTATGAAAAATAGACAACTCCCAAAGTGAATTATTTGATCAATTGAGCATTTACCACAAGATCTGTTACACATTTTAGTGGTATTTAATTTCGCCCGAATTGTTCTTGAAAACGTATATATATATATATATACAGTGTTAGCAGCATAAGGGTTATAAAAGTAGACTAGGTCAGCTGAGACTCATAAGTACACATGGGGTAATAATAGACAATATGTTGATTAACCTTTGTTCTGCTGGGCTCTTATACACAGTATATATCTTTTTAACTTAAGTAAATTCAAGCCAAATCAGATGCAACTGGAATTGACATTTTTTAAAGTGAACTTGTTGTAGATGCTCCATCAACTAAGAAATTGAATTAGGAGATATACGTTAACCCTCGCGCTGCTGCAGTTTTAAGCATGTTTCAGATCAACATAAATATCACTAAATTTCATAAAATAGTTACTGGTAAATGCTGTGTTAATCCAAAACAAATAGAAATCATTACCATTATAGCCTTGTACGACAGAAATGCAGGAAGCAGTCATTCTATGCACTTAGAATTACCTATTTAACTATTTGAATAGCTTAATAAAATATTTCTTATAATAATTAGATTTGTCTCACAACATTAATAAAAACATTATTTTAATTGTTTGGGTATACATTTGTGTAAATATCACATAATATAAAGTGTAAACAGATATTCTTACACCACATTCTAGATTATGTACAATACTGCCGTACAAAGCCAAAAGGCAGTATCTGCTTACTTTACAAGTAAGCATATACTTCTTTTTGGCTCTGCATGGAAGAATACTGCAGTGCAATGACAAACAGCTTTTTCCTTTGAAACAGCAGTAACTGCTCACTTTCAAAGACACTTGCATTTTTAAAGACAAACAGCAGTAACAGCTTACTTTTCAAGTAAATTATAGTTAGAGCTGTTTGATTTGACATTACAGAACACTGCAAGATAAACTATATAGACATGATTACCCAGTCAACACTAAACATGGTGATTTTTGGTTTGGTGGACCAACATTGAATCAACAATGGCTCAATGTCTGGTGTTTGCTGGGTACTGAAGGCACTATGCTACCGGGTATTGATTCATAATGCCCATTGTGAGCTACCAGTAGCACAACAACGGTGAACAATTTTAACAAATTTCCCAAACAATATGAACATTAACACTTGTCCTGCTACGCCCGGATATATACGGTTTCAAGCAGCTTTTGAGCCAAATAATATGCCACCGAAAATAGATAATATAGTTTGTGGTGCACGCTCAATTAGTCAAATAAGTCAAATTACAAAATGTCTATTTTAAAAAAAATAGACATTTTTTGTCATTTGAAGCTGGAAATTGAGTTAGCAATTCCAGCAAACGCAATTTCCAGCTTCAAATGACGAAAAATACAATACATCCAATTCAGCAGGACAAGGGTTAACACTAAATTTATAAAACAGAAGAAGTTATGTCTCTCGAGTAGTTTAAATCAATTATTATTGCATGAGTGTTACATCACTACAAACATATGTTAACCTTATGGAACTAACTAAGCCACATAACACACTATTAACATTGTTAATCAATTATTTATACTCCCTGTAAAAACTAGATAAACATATATAGTTGTAAAATACAATGTACAACACTGTACAGTAATTATGTTAATTAACAATGCCAATTAATATCAAGGTAGTTGCAGAATACAGTTGCATATAAATGTGTAATATGACACTTTATTACTCGGAATACAAACTACATTAAAAGACAAAAATTTCTTTTTTTCTGTATCATTGTGTCATAATCATATCCTTCTTACAATCATAGTCTATCAAAGTCATGGTGATTTAAATCTATCTATAACATAGTATTCAATGATTTTAAAGTGAATTATTAATATTATTTGATCTCATAATTTTCATGATGATCAGCTTTCTTGTGCTGAGAATGGATTTTAAATCTATCACAGGGTATAACTCAATAATTCTTTTATCTGCCACATTTCTCCTTCATGCTTCCCTCAATCATTTTATTTATTTATTTGGAACTGGCATTGCCAATGAAATCGACAGCGAGAAATGAGTCAAACAAAGCTTGTAGTAAAGTTTGTATAAATTGACGTATCTTGCACTGGATTATTCTGCAGGTAAGGGATATTAAATCAAAATCAATTTAAGATTAGGTTGAAGTCTGATATACCTTATTTATTCTAATGAAAGCCCTGGGTATTATAATTAGAATACCATCTGAAGCTAAAGGGTGAGTTGGCGCTTATTAGAGTACCATAGTTTTTAAATGGCTTTATAAATACAGTAATTTATATACTGCCGTATCCGAAGTAAGCAGGTACTGCCTTTCGGCTTTGCAGAGCAGTATACATGTACATGTACTACATATATCAGATATCTTTCTTGCTCTGGAGGCTGTGTCTTTGACCATGGCGAAAATAACCAAAATCATGTGTCAGCTAAAGTCACATAAGAGAATAATACACAATACCTTTTAATGCTATGCTTTCCAAGTGAGGAATTCTTTCTTTAAGCACATGGGCTGCTTTTCACATTTTTTATATATATATATTTTCTTTAATTTAGCAAATATGCAGGTGTAGAGTTTAAATAAAACAAATAGCAAGAGTCTAACAAGTGTTTAAAAATTTGGCTATTTTGTATTCATTTGAAGCCGGAAATGCTAGTTTCAAATGATTGAAAACAGAATTGTAAGAAATGTGCATACACAAAATTAAATATTCTCAGTTAAGTAACATGATTAAAATTCTGCATTTTACATTCACTAGAACAAACACATAATGCTAGCAGCTGTGAGGTAAGAAATGTCTCACAATGTTTAATTTATTATGATAATCAGATCACATGTCATGAGTATGTATGCTTTTATCCTGGCAGAAATATACATCTAATAAAATATAACATTATATATCTCTATAAATTTCTATTGATCTAATTTACATATCATGTATATCAGCACCATTATGGAATAAAAATAGAAATGTAAAACGAACATAGAAAGAGATGATAAGAAACCATTTAAAAATGTGAACGATTTGCAAAATAAAAACTTTCATATTAGTTCACGACACTTGTATGTTTTCTACAACCCTTACATTGGTGGTACATGACTGTAGAAAATACAGCACACAATGTTAGTAGTAAGGCTGGCACTGAATATATTAGTTTTCAAGCCAATAAAATGCAAAAATTCAGTTTGTGAGATGTCCATTTATAATGAAAATATTTTTGTCATAAAAAGCCGGAAAATATGTGCTAGCTTCTAATGAAAAATACAAATTCAGAAGGAAGCGATTAATTTAACCCTTAGAGCACTGATGTCAACTGAACTAGACATTCTGTGTTTTATTAGCACCTGTTTAACCTCTGATAATCAGTTACCAAAGTGAAATATGCCTTCAATCTTGAAACACTAATATATATTGGGACTTAAATTTCACAAATAACATAAATTTTCAGTCACTTGAAGTTGTGTATGACGGTAGCGAGACACAGCATCAAGTGACCGAAAATTTAAATTGAATAGCTCAATGTTCTAAAAGTTAGGATTAACCCTTACAACACTGAAATATTTGTGTATAAACCATGGAGACCAAAGGATTTTTCAATTTGAAATGATTATAAATGTTTGTCCGTTTCATTTAAATACGATACCGGGTACCTATGTTATGGGTCTACGTCTGTTAGAAATATTCCCATTCTTTCCATGACGGTCGTCTTTATACGTCAGAATGTGATGTTTCAAGACTGTCCACATGCTGAAAGGATTATTGATTTAAATTCACCCTTTTCCGGCTGAGTTATCTTATTTACCCACTTGAAGTTGTGTCTCACTATAAAGACCCACAACTTCAAGTGGTTGAAAAAAAGACAAATTAGTTTAACTGGTCTTGAGTTTGGCGCAATAAAATATATCTGTGACTCAGTAATTGTTAAATATTTGCCGTCATTATATTGAGACAATAAAGATCTATATTATTACACAATTGTATCAATGCATCGTTCAAAAGCTAACGGCAATACCAATGTTGATGAACATGTATGAAGTAACCTGCCCCAGCAAAAACAATACGCTGAACCAAGGATTGATTGATTATGCATTAAAACAACATTGGTTGAACACCTTGTGTTTACTGGGGTGTAGGTATCAGCCGGGAAAGGCCTCAAGTGATCAAGATGAGAGTAATTGTAGTGATCCGTGAAAGCTCTCATCCTCTGCGTTGTCCAGTAAAAAAGCTGTGGCACTGCAAAGCAAATAAAAAAGGTGAATATTTAACTCTTAAAGCGCTGAATTAATTTGTAAAAAACAAATCACAACCAAATGAAGGTTGTTTTCAATTTTAAATCATCATAAATATCTTACCTAGCTCTTACTGATTCAATTGAATACCTATGTTATGGGTCTACGGCAAGTAGAAATATTTTTACTCTTACAGTGCGGGGATCGACTTTAGTCGTCAGAATCCGTCGTCTTCAAACGTGAGATTCTGTCGACTAAAGTCAATTCACGCACTGGAACGGTTAATCACCAGTCTCATCTACAGCTGTTTCCAGCCTCTTCCTCAGACTTTCAAATAAGTTTAAAGGATAAATGAGTGGTACAATTGCTGGACTGTCATATCTTTTGATTCCAATTGAAGTTGTGGGTCAATGCAGTAAGGTACAACTTCAAGTGCGCAAAAATTTAACACATAGAACTTGGTGCTTTAAGTGTTCAACCCTTAAAGCACTGAATTATTTTTGAAAACCTTGGAGACAAAAGGGTTTTTCAATTTGAAATCAGCATGACTGTCTTAGTTGGCTCTTTCCGATTCATTTGAATACCTATGTTATGGGTATATGGTCATTAGAAATATGTTATACTCTTGCAGTGTGGGGATAGATTTTAGTCGTCAGAAAGCCTACTCTAGTCACTAAAGTCTATCCCTGGCTGTAAGGGTTAAAAATAGAATATTTTTTTTGTCCGTTGAAGCTGTGATTGCAGTTTCAGCTTCAGACGAATGAAAAATTAAACCTTTATACGCTGACAAATCAGCTGGACAAGGGTATAATCTCCCAAAGGAATGGTAACTTAGGACACTGTTGAAAATAATAATCCAAACTAAACTGCATACATGATATATAATGGTCAACTGTACATCTCAGACAATTCCAAATGAAGCAACACCATGTATACTTTTTAAACTTAATTTTAAACCTCATAACATCTAGTTATTTCTCCACATTCTCATGATTATGTGCACCTACAAGTACCTAACTCAACCGATTATCTGTGATCATCGGCTGGATGTACCAATCAATTCCAACTGATTATCAATTACAAAAGTCCAATATTTCCCAGCACTAGATTACACCACTTTTGTCAGTGAGATTATGTTATTCAAAATAATAGTAGATGGTCTATTAATGTGCAGCAGCAGCCTAACCCTTCTCCTGCTGATTTTTTTGCTTGTATTTTTCATTCATTCCAAGCTGGAATTTCCAACTTCAAATGATGAAAAATATTTATATTTATGAATAATAGACATCTTCAATATTGAATTATTGGATCGGCTAAGCATCTACCAACAATTATTTTATCAGATTTAGTGATATTTTTATTGATCAAAAACATCATATCCCAAACACAAAACATTTGTATAAATTTAAAAATTTTTGGACCCACGTCGAAGATGTTGGTTCAACATTGTATAAATGTATAAATACAAATGTTTTGCATTTGCTGGGATATAGAGGCCAAGAAGGACAAGGGATAAATAATATGTATCAAGACCAGCGTTCCAAACAGGTACAATGTTATTTAGATTCAGGACATTATATATATTCTCAAAGTGTCAGATATGACCCTTCCCAGTAAACACAAAACATTAGTATAACATTTGTACAATGTTGGACCAGCGTCGAAGACATTGGGCCGACGTTGTACGAATGTTATACAAATGCTTTGTGTTTGCTGGGTTGATTACCGTGTAATTACCTGTCATCCAGAGCTTGAGTATTAAGGGTCGCGTCACATTGTGGCCTTCTGGATACACCAGACATCATAACATTGTTGGTTGGTGGCGCGTCGTGCTGGGACGACGCTAAACTGATCAACATAACATCTTGTTGGACAGGCATCTCTACAATGCTCTCCTCATATGAAGGACAACAGGCGTCACTCGAGGGCTGTTGACAGTTAGAGGTGGCTAGTCGTGAGGAATGGTGAGTGGAGTTGATTGGATGAGTACAAGACGAGCTAGGTAATGTGGTATTGGTCATGACAGTATAAGCAGGTGGGTCTTTTGGCTCTTGTTGAACTGTCTCCTCGTAGGTTGGTAAGTAGCACAACTTGCCTAGGGACAAAGGAAAATAATCATACTGAAAATTATACTGGTAGATTAACCCTTACAACATGTACAACACTGAACTATTTTTGTTTAAATCATAGAGACTAGAGGTTTTTTAAATTTGTAATCATCATAAATGTCTTGGTCCGCTCTTTCCGCTTCATTTGAATACTGGTACCTGGTGTCCTGGGTCTACGACCATTATCATTTTTTTAATTCTTTCAGAGTGGGGATCAACTTTATACACCAGGAGGAGGGATAGCGCTAATTGGAATATGGGCGTTTATTAAAATAAATACGGAAGCTAAGATTAAAGGCCCTGTAAAGTGATTTTAATTCATCAATATAAACTAAGTATATATCACAATGAACCTCCTAACTTAGCAGATTATTTTAGTCCACTAATTATCGGTTATTTTCAAAAATAAAAACTGAAAATGTGCACATTTCTTGGGCTGGGCAGATCTCACAACTCATGACATCACGCACAAAAACCGCCCATCATTAAATCTGAATTACCATTGAAAGTGTATAGGGTAAATGTTTCATGGTTCTTGTATTTGTACATAAGCTGAACTAGATTTTTATTCACTTCAATATGCCCGCATCCACAGGGCGAACAAGGGGTGAGTGAATGCTAGATGCTGGCCAGAAGCGGCGCGGTGATGGCCATCAGTTCTAGTGCTGCAACTGCAGTGTTGGACCGGCGTCCCGTGTTGACCTTGGTCAGTTTTATAAAATCATACATTACATCATCAGCTACATGTACATGTATTATAACCAGCCAAGCATGTATTCATCTTGGGACGTCACGAATTAGCTCTTCCCCCTACTTTTTCCTTTGGGAAAATCGTTCCCAGTGGTTTAAAAATGGGAGCTGAGCACTCTAATATTTAAAAAGTCATCTAAAATAGTATGAGATTTGACATTGTGCAGAGTAGGTCCGGGGACTACATGGGGCCTCAACTTTGTGACGTTCCGTAAAGTAAATTGAAAATGTTCATTTGAATATCATATTACAATAATTGGCAAACAAGTTGAATATATATGTAGAGCGACTTAACCCTTAATCTCATGAATATATGTTAACCCTTTCAGCACTGATCACAAATCCAATCGTTTTTAATATTTTTTTACCTGTTAAAGCACTAAATTTAATAATTTAAATTACTTGTCTATTTTGGGACAAACTGTTTGCAAATATTCATGTTCAAAGACACATTCAGTTCCCATTAAATGTGATTTAAACGGCTTATAAAATAAATAAAAAGGTTTTAAGGGTGAATAATACTTGAAGTGAAACATTTCGAAATTTGAATAAAACTTTCATGTATTTTTATTCTGAATAATTTCCACCCACTTGAAATTGTGGATCGCGTCAGCGAGACACAATTTCAAGTGGGTGGAAATTACAAATAGATAACTTGGTGCTCAAAGGATGAGAAAAAGATCTATACTAGATGAAATAAATGAAAATACGTTACCAGTATCAAAAACTGGGGCAAGACATGTGGGCTCAACCAGACACGGGGGAGCGCCTCCATCTGGTGGGGGTAACCTTTGAGTATTTGCTCTGTTTCTCCGTCTACCCCGCATTGACCCGCAGTGCCAGCTTCTCCTCTGAAGACTTCTGCACCTATGCCGGTGTATTTTTTTACGTCGGTGGTGATAATAGCAGCAAAGGCCAATGGTAGCGAGGACTAGCCATATCAACCAGAACCCTGTAATTTAGGCACATTATAGGAGTTAGTTGCAGAATGTACTTCTTCAGCCCTATATGTGGTCCTGGGGCGACAATAGCATAATAGTGTGTTCATGTGCTGAATTTACCTGTGCAACAGTCCTTTCATGGCTTTTCACCAACAGCGCTAGAGACGGAATTTCTGTCAAGTGCTGAATGAGCCGAGTGATAAGTGCCACAGATGTTACAAAGATAACAGAAATGATCTTTTACAATGTGACATGCACAACGTTTTTTTCACAGTGGAAAAATAAAGTAAAATTCCTTCAACACAACATGCACAAGAGCATCTGATTAATATATAGCTTTGATATATGAACTTATACCTCTCTATTAAACCCCACACGAAAATAAATAAGCTCAATTTTTACCCACTTAAAGTTGTGTTTTTCTACCACGACCCTCAGCTTCAAGAGGGTGAAAATTACGCCCTACTCTTAATTTGAGACTCAGCATTTGCAAATCTTGATGTTTAAACACGCATCTCTTTCTCAATAACAGAACTGTGACCTGGTAATATAGCATTTTGAGGTTTAACCCTTTACTGCTAGTGTCACATATTAATTTATAGGCATTATCATGATTATGGGAAACATTTTCAAAGAGAGAAATTTCATAGAAAATGATGCAGCTCATCAAAATGAGAAAGCACTTAGAAATGTTTTAAATCAGGTAGTTTTGATTAACTATTCTCTGTAAGTCAGAGGGTTACAACATATAAGTACAAGCAGAAAGTATTATTTTGACTATTCTATGAACCTTTGGACGCTTAAATATATTTATAGAAGCCAAGAGACCAAAAGGGTTTTAATCAATTCGAAATCATCTTGAATGTCTTAGTTAGGCTACCTCTTTCTGCTTCATTTGAATGCCTATAATATGGGTCAATGGCCATTATAAATGTTTTACTCATTCAGTGTGGGGATGGTCTATAGAAGTCATAATTAGTTGTTGTTTTTTTCAATGTCTCTGACATCTAAAGTTGGTCCTCGCACTGAAAGGGTTAATACTAGTACACATGAGTCATTGATACATACACCACAGTTCATAGTAGTACGTGCAGCATTTGTTGTTGCCACAACAGTGTCCTTTTTCACAGAAATATCCACCATCACACTGTTCTACATCCTAAAACATAAAAAAAAACATATTTCCCATGTAGACAAAGTTCAGACATATTAATTTTATAAGTACAGGCATGGATAACATCAATCAATCAAAAAACTTGTTCCAGTTTGATTTATTATTAGGCACTGGCTCCGAGACTGATAGATTTATTGAATAACAACAGAGCCGACAACTACCTGGCTCCTGGCGATTGAAATTCAGTCCATCACATCTTAGCCATCTAGATTACTAAGACTTACCATGCTTACTGCACATAAATTATTAGCCTAATTTTACAATTTTTTTACTGATGTTCTTCTTCTTCTTTGTTTACTGAGCCAAAGGTCCTAGATCGGACGGCTAACGGCTCAGGAAGATTGTGTACATGTATGCGCTGCTCTCAGTCCAGAATCCACAAATCAGATTGTTGTCTTTGACTTTGACGTCTTAATTACAGTTTCAAAACAAGTGCAAGTGCAAGGGGTAGGAGATAAAATGTCTCTCCTACCAACAAAAATGTGCAAAGATAGAAAAAAGAGAGATGATATGGACTGCTAGGTATTAGAAAGATGGGAGACTGCAGTTCTCATGGGAGATTGCTGTCTTGAAGGTGAGGAGGGATGGTGCACATAGTATTAATGTTCTGGCAGCGCATCCCACTGACTGACTGTTTTCGGAAAGAAACTATTTTGGAAAGCATTTGTATTACAACGGAAGGGTAAATAGGCCAATGAGTTAGATCTTGTGCTTGTCTGATGGCAGCGTTCGAAATAAGGGCTTTCCGGTTGTCCGAGACAACCAAAATTTGTGGCGGACAATCAATAGTTACCACTGGTTACCTGGTTACCATGAGGTTGTCCGAGCGGACAACCAACTTTTGGGAAGGATATTTTAACATCATTATTTAAAGGCATTTATAAGTGAAGTGATGTCAGACCTGTTTAATTTTTTTATTAGTGGTCAGCTTCCACTTGTTGGTTAACTAATGTTTTCAGAAAATTGTGGGAACAGACTGGGTCTTAGCTATATATCACTTGCGGACAATCTGAAATTTCAGCGGACAACCTGAAAATCTGACCTGATTGTCCAATGGACAACCTTATTTTTAGCCCTTACTTCGAACGCTGGATGGGGGTAATATATTGGCTGGATGGTACTGCCACCAGGTTATGGGTAATCTTGTATAGTAGGGTGAGGCGGTAGCAACATCGTCGTTGGGCTAGAGTGGGCCGTTGGAGATGGTCTAGCATGCCTGAGACACTTCTAGTGTTATGATACCGTCTCAGAACATACCTAGCAGCTCTTCTCTGGACCATCTCCAAACACTGAGTAGCACATTTGGAATGTGGGTCCCACACTGCGGAGCAGTTACTTGTCACTGTAAGGACATGACTCATGAGTCCGTCCTGACTTGGAAATGGCCTGTATATTAATTAATGAAAATTGGTTCAGAATTGACGGATAAATCAAAGAAAAACATGCGCTACAGATTTACCAAAATAATTGTGTCATGTGTTGCCCTATAGCCTAGGCTAGGGTTGCTAAAGCGGTGTACCTGCTGACTTGACAGGCACAAAAAAAAGCAAAAAACACTGCATAAAGGGTCCATATTATATATATACAAACAGCTCTACTCCCCTCTAGCATTATAATTTCAACATATTTTTTCTGGCAGCGCTGCAGATATATAAAAGAAAGTTTATTTTTGAAAATGGCACATAGGCCAATAGATATTATTTGTAAATATTTATTTGTATAAACTATATCTAGTCTATAACTACTAGGCCTACGTCTATATTACTATAGACTAGACTCTATAACCGTAACTATAGAGTGTAGACTATAGACATAGTAACGTTTATAGAGTCTAGAGACTAGACTTAGTTCAACTTGAAGTGACTATAGTAGCAGTCAACTTCCACCAGCATTGGGTGTTCTTCGCCGATTTCTCCATCAACTCTTGATCAATTTACATGAAATTTTGCAAGCACTCTTTCCAACTATTTCGGCGCCTACCCAAAAAATGTCCTGAAATTTCAGTCAGTATTTCAAAAGTTAGACCATTTTTAACATGGTAGAATTTCGAGATTAAAACTGAATGAAATCAATGGGTTTATAGAGGAGCGTCATAATTCAAAATTACTATATATGTCAAATGGGCTAACTTTCAAACTACAGTCTGTCTCACCAGAACCTGGGAGTAGCCTTTTTCTAATTTGCTCGGTCATTCTTTAAAATTTGTTAACAAAATTTTTCTCGGATTATTTGTTCATGTTCCCCTAACATCCCTGAAAATTTGGTGCAATTTTGTTGTGTATTTTGGAAGTTAGACCATTTGGCATGTAATAGGATTCTTGTTTCACGGCAATGGTGTTAAAGAGAGCTGTCATTTTGAAAAATTATTACATGCCAAATGGTCTAACTT
Source organism: Flabesymbios commensalis (assembly GCA_964017125.1). Classification (NCBI taxonomy): domain Eukaryota; kingdom Metazoa; phylum Annelida; class Polychaeta; order Terebellida; family Flabelligeridae; genus Flabesymbios; species Flabesymbios commensalis. The sequence continues at coordinate 43,932,024 of OZ024912.1, read as the reverse complement.
CGCTAATACACAAAAAAATCTACCAAATTTTCAGGGATGTTGGGGGAAGGTGAAAAAATAATCTGAGAAAAATTTTGTAAAATTTTTTTTAAAGAGCGACCGAGCAAATTGGAAAAAGGCTACTCCCAGGTCCTGGTGAAACAGACTGTAGACTAGTCTAGATACATAATATTTTTTCTTGAAATTTTCAGGGAAGTTGCAGAAGCTTAAGACTAGAAAATAATGCTTGCCAAATTTCATGACAATCGGATGAAAATTGCGTGAATAGATCTAATTAGCGAAAAGCATGCAACGCAAAAGTGACAGATTTAATAAAGTGACTTTTACTTTAACAAGTAGGCCTAGTCTAGCGAGTAACGTTAACGTTAGTCGTTACTCGTACGTTACGCCTAACTTACTCAGTCAGAGTCAGTAACTCAGACTCAGTTAGGCCTACTGTCACTGAGACTGAGTGACACTGTCACAGACACACACAGTGTCACTGTCACTGTCAGCACACTCTGACTGTTCAACTTCAAGTTCAAGTCAATCAAGACATCAAGTCAACCTCAAGAAGGTGATTAGTCTAGGCTAGTCTATTGTGTATGTTGTTAAAATCTTAAAAAGGTTTGTTATCAGCACATTGAGTGATGGGCCTATACACTGACACTGTTCAAGCTAAGGTGTTTATTTCGTATGTTGAACTTGTTAAGTTGAGTGCCAAGTTTCCTGATTTGATTTGGGCGTCAGATTTCCCGTCTTCCGCGTCGTCGTCGACTTCGTCGGCGACGTCCTTGTCGTTCTTAAGTTGGTACATTTATATGACTTAGCTCGATTAACAGATTAGAATGTCTATATCAGTTTAGGAAAATGTACAAACCTGACAGGAAACTAATTGCCATGTCAAACTAAGAGAGAGAAAACATATTTTTTCAAACTGGCTAGCCATTTTTCAGATTTTAATGTTTTGATACATATCAATCTTGTCCTGAATGATAATGCTCGTGTGGTGAAATGTTTTGTTAATAATTGTTCAGGTCGAGCACACCAAACTCAGTATGAAAACGAATTCGCATGGCTGAGCAAATGAATTCATCCTTTTACGATTTTGTGTACAAAATAATTTAAATCCAGGACATTATTTTGATTCAAGTAGGTGTGTTTGTCGTCATGATCTGCTGAGTAAACATTGGGGGTGCCCACGCATGCGCTTGACGACAGGACTAATCAGGAGATCCTACAAGTTTCTAACAGTAAAAACGTTCAGACCAGGGTATATTTTGACCATGTAACATCGGTTCGGAGCCCACAATGAGAATAGAGCTACAAATTACCTGCCATGCAGGGATGAAAGACAGACTGAGAATATAGTAGATCTACCGACATTAGCATACAGACGTGAATTAAGCCCGGAAATTGTTGAACAATAGCTAAGCTACACATCAAGAGGGGGAAATACCTATTCCGTTCTCCGTTATTGGGCCTTTTTTAAACCGTGATTCGTTATTAATTGGGGCTTTAGTGAGTAGCTGTGATTTGGCAATTACCTGTTAACTTTGGGCCTTCTGTGATTTGATCTCTAAATATACCAGAGATGATTTTTTTCGATAACTGTGATTTCATGAATTATCCGTTATAAAAAATGTTTTTCTTATTCATAAAAAATGCACACATGTGCAGTATGGCCCAGCATGGTCAACGTCCACAGGAGTGGGGTCTGCCGTAACGTAAATAGTTTGATTCAGTGAAGCATAAGGGGCCAACCATTTAATACCAGGGGGGGGGGGGAGGGGTATAATTTGTTCATAAAATAGGCAAAAAAAATAGTTTGCTTTATAGAGTACGTGTGAGAAAAAAATAATTTGTTCATTTATGTGTAAGAGAAAAATAGATTGTTGACAGCCAGCAGTTTTTTCCAAATCTGCCGGGAACCGCCAAAGAAAGGCAAAAATTCCCTCGCTCCGCTCGATCACACGTCTAATATGCCTACACGTGTATTTGTTTTATACCGACACACTGGTATGAGCATGAGAAATAACACCTGCCTTTTAATTTATGTGATTAAAGGTCTAGTCAACGGCTAAAACTTGCAGGACAAGGGTTCCCCAGAATGCAATATTGCCCACTGGTAGGCCTGGGCTCTATATCATAATAATACTAAAATATGCTTTCATACCCACCGCCGCGTTAAGAGCAAGTTCCCAAATCATAGCAAGTCGATATACTTGAGCGACATATATGAGTTAATAATTCCACCAAAGCTCAATGTTGGGTTTGCAAGCTAAATAATTTTATTACTGTGGGGATTGCGAAACAGCTGACCCCTCGAATGTGTATTGACAGGACTGCTTTTTCTCCAACATTGTACACTCCGCCAATGTTCGTCCAGCATCGTGGAATTTGGTCTAACATTAAAACAGCATTGGATCAATGTCTCGTTTGAGTAGTATCTTGTAATCAGTTTAGTTGCTGATATTAATTACTGATATTAATTAACAACTGATCAATCATGATCTCACTAACTGGTCGAGTGATTTATGATTAATTTTGCTGACTGATGATTGGCAGACGGTGATATAACTGACGACAGATACCCCTGCTGTTGATTATTAGACAGTAAATGCCACAAGTATATCAGTGGGTGTATGCATAAGCCATTTACGAGTGGGTATGGTAGAAACATAGGCTACAAATTATCTTTTAACTTTAATATTAACTTTATGATCCAGAAATAGACTTATTGAAGAAAAGGGGACACAGGAGGCTAAGAGGCCATGATTTTAAATTATTCAAACCTAGAACAAAAAAGAACATAAAAATTAAAACTTTTCTAAGTAGAATAGTACAATCCTGCAATTCCCTACCAAGGGATGTAACTATAAGTGGTAGACCACAATGTATTGTTTGTTCTATGAATAGGCCTGATGGTTGGCAGGCGGTGATGTAACAGACGACATAGGATCCTGTTATTGATTAATAGACAGTAAATGCCACAAAAATATCAGTGGGTGTATACGTAGGCCATACTGTGACACTCACTGATCAATCAGTGTGGAATTTACCATAAAGAATAACATTTTACTGATAATAAAGACCTAAATGTTTTATACACATTATCAACACGTTGTATATTGTGTAGTCGTTCAGGAGACTGGAAATTACACACATCTTCACATAGCCTACATTTTGTGTGCGAAATTTTACATGTGTATTTCTAAACAGTGGGCACTGCTGATTCTTTGCTTGTTTGTTAATGATTGTCTATATTTCTACACATTTTTTGGCAAGTTCAATATTCATTCGCTATTCAGCGCTTAGCAAGCTTTCCTGTGAAAATTTATGTTATCTGGATTCATATTTTACAATGTTTATGACTAGGCTACATCTATATAGATGATGGAAAACAAAGAACATACTTTCCAAAATAGTTTACTGGCCTACTTTCTCAAATTTTAAAGAGTTAGCAGCTTTGGACAAATTAGGATTACGAAAAGCTCCCAGCATTCAAAACCATAAGTACCAGTAGTTATTTTTAATTTTTAAGCAAATTCATTGCGTCTCCTGGCATAAAATGTGGAAGGTAACCTGTAAGTTGAATATGTGTAACTACAAACATATTCTATTAAATCATTTTTATTCATAAAAATTGAATGTGACATTCTACTTTCTTTTTTAAATAAAAAAACAGATACCTTTTGACTTTGAAACATTCACATTTAGCTGCCACTGATTACAATATTCATGAAGTTTCTCTTAAAAGTTTGCAAGCCTGCTTGAGATTTAGAAATAAACATTATGTCATCAATCAGATCCAATTTAAGAAAATATAAAGAAAAGCCAACATTAATTGTCTTAACACAACACTGGACTTCTTTATACATAGCTTCTATAATACTGTAAAAAATGCAACTAATTTCGTACCTTAATAATTGAACTAAAACTAAAAGGCCTGTTTTCCAAATGGTGTCAAATTCCTTTGATAAGTCAGTAAACAAGCACACATAATTTTATGGTAATATTATGGTTATCAATGCATTTAATATATTTAACATTACATCAGATAAACATAATTATGCTATCATTAGAGACCATTCATAATTTACGACATGGGGCGGGGGGGGGGGGCGGCCAAATAATAAGAAGGGGATCATCAGTTTTCACAGCATGGTAATATAATAGGAGAGAGTCATAGTTTTTTGCCTTTAGTGAAGGGGGGGTCATGTATTTTTTACGAGTACATTTAAGCGCACTGCGGTATAAAGAACCTTACCACAGTACATGTACCGGCGCTGGGCCGGTATATCTGCGCATAACACATGTCAGTGGAAATCTAATTTTCAGAGTCAAAGTTCTGACAATAAAATTATAACAATGGGTCGCCTCTCAGAATCTGTCAATGTAAAAAAAATATAATATTTGGCTGATTTGTTTTTAAATGACCCTGAATTGACTCTCACATGGCCTTAGGATTGTACCCCAAGAAAAGACAATTCCAATCCATGTCAACCCTTGCACCAAGTTTAATGTCCCTCTCCTGCAATAGAAGGCTAAGGCTATGTACCAAATTGCTTCACTTTACCTGTTTCCTGGACAAATTGGGCCAGTAGGCCTACTAGAGTATATTTACTGCCAGTAGTGAAAGGATTATACCAAAATAACAAAAATGACCTTCAATTATTTCCTTGTGCATAAGAAAAGGTCATGCAGGTACGTGAGTTTGGCTCCAGTTTGATGGCGGCAAAACATATCTGGGATTAACGTGGACATAAATCTGATGTGAGTTGTTATTTGGAATGCCATATGGTTCCCAGAAGTTGTGAGTATTAGGCCTATGTTATGCAAAATGAAATGACTTTATATTTTGCGACATGGTATTAGATAATTTTTTCCAACTAACATATTTGTTAGAGACAGGACATTATGTTTTTTTAAACCTAAGTTGTGTTCTGTGATTTGCAATATCTTTTTGCATTAATGCCTTTACTGTTACATAGGTATGAGTAAAGCATTTGATTGCATCTATAGAGATTTCTTATTTTTGAGATTGTAAAAATATGGTGTCGATGGAAAATTGTATAGAACAATCAACAAAATACTAGTATACCAAAAACAATGTAGACTATATCATGTGTAGGCCTAACATAATTATAGGTACCTTGTTTTATGCAGATGATAGAAAAACGAAGAAGATGCGCAACGATTAAAATATAATATGTTTATCGATAATTTCTAAATTCTGATAAAACCAATAAAGTTGTAGCCTACATTTCCGAAACTCAAAAAAGCCTGTTAGAGTTTTTAAATTTTCATATAGTGAAATGGATCTTTAAATAGTAAATATGACTAGGGGAAGGTGAGGCTAAAAGTCACAGGGGCTTAAAGTCACTTGACTTTTACTTTTTCGCTATAGATAAATATCACTATAATGACGTCACCGACAAGTTTACAAATCATTTTCCCATCTATACTTAGCATTCCCGGTGTTCCCCAAGAACACAAAGACAGAAATGTATCGAAGTGTGATTTTGCCATCTGTTGAGAGTTGGTAAAACATACTTTGTTAACATTTTAGGTTTGTATCTCAAGGTCGTGTTGGAGCTTAACCTTTATTCACATACTGTATTTATTGGCACGCATAATGATCTATATGCAAGCCCAATGGTATTCTGAGATTTTAAGCATGAACTACGCTGCACACCATGGGGTTAAAAGTCCCAGCCACAGGGCTAAAAGTCACAGGCTGTGATTTTTAACTCCAAGGGTAGACATCTTTGTCTTTATTTTCATCGAGGCGAAATATATGTACAGATACCCATCAGAAGATGTCATCTGCAAGCTGCTAAGGCGATTCCAGGTCAGCATGAAGATAACAGAAAAACAGTATGATGTGAATGCATATAATTATGAAAAATATGTTTCCGTTCAATACTCGACAATAAAATAGGATGTATTTCACATAAATGGTTGTAAAGGACAAAACAACAAGGACGCTGACCTGTAATTTGACAAAAAAAAATTGTTGATGTCAATAATGTGACTTTTTCCCCAGTTGCTTTATTCTTTGTGACATCTAGCCCCACTGTACCTTCATACCCTGTGACTTTTTGCCCCGGTGATGTGACATTAAACCCCATTGATACTGGGGTTAAATGTCACAAGCTCACCAACAAGGACAAGCAACATTTTTTTTAGCATTTGTGCTTATAATGTTCGTTTCAAGGGAATTTACGATGCGTAGCTGAGATATGTGCCTATGCCTTGCCATAGCCAAACTGCCCTGGGCCTAGGCCTAACAGTTATTCTGGTGTGGGATATAATACATACTGTCATTTGTTTGATTCTTTTGTAGTAGGCTGTTCAAGATCAGGCTTGTGAAATTTGGTGGGAATTCAAATCTAAATTTGTGTGATAAAATAACATGACGAGCCATGAGCTATTAGCTATGTAGCATAGGCCTACATATCTTACTACACTATCCGCATTATATGGTTAAATGGGCTAAAATCTAAAGCCTAAATATTGTCATTACATAAATGTTATTAGATTTTTGAATCGCTTAGTAAATATGAAAACTCATGGATCAACAAAGCATTTCTTAGCCTGACGCATTAGTATAATGTCAATAAAATTAGTCAACACCTATAGCCTAAGGCTACCCGAAACTGCATTTACAAGTCGTTGTTTCGTGTGATATTTCCAATGTAAAACGTTAAACTATTATATAAACATGATAAATGTCTCTGATGTATCAGCTGATCATTCACCAGGTGTCTCTGATGTATGCATTCAATCATCGCGTAAATTTCAACAGAAATTCAGAACACCATAGTAAGTAAGTAATATATCTTTTTTACGTCATTTTTCGGCCAGTTTGGCCATTTAAATGACAATTCAGACTAAAATAATAATATGATATCTTGAACAGTAAAAGTGATAAAGTAAACAGTCCAAACTGATAATAGTATGTCCGCACTAAGGCATTGAGATAAAAACGATTGATGATAGCATTATAGTGCCTATATGGCTCCTATACGTAGCGAGTTTTGTAGATACATTCTAAGAACCTGACACAGCGCCAGCGCCGATACACAATATAAATTGACACTAAAAAATGAAAAAAATAATTATACTTGAAAGTCACAAAACAGTGTCTTTGTCAAAACAAATATATAATGAGAGAAATAAGTCATGCTTAATATATTTTATGTAAATATATATAACCTAATATAAATATATAATAAAATTACTTAAGACAGTCCCTTATACTAATAGAACGTTAGACACACATCCACATACCGATTCAGATAATATTGAACATCACAAACCAATGACTATGCTCTGTATTTACCGCCAAACCGATTTTATATAGATTGAAAAGTAATGCAAAATATTCTAGACCCATATGTAATAACGTGAGAAAAACACAATATTAATAAAACGTTTGGGTGTGCTTGGCCTTCTATGAAGTTGCCCAGGGGGGACCACGCGGAGGTGACACCCATCCCCCCCAGAACACCATAATTGTGCTACCCGATATGCTAGGCCTAAATGTAAAGTTAGGCCTATTTTACAAATACTTCTTCATATTCCATTATATGTTAAAAGTTAATAGGGCCTGCAGGCTAAATAAATCATTAAAAAAATCTTCAATATTATAAATACATTAGGCTTTTAATCATTTAAATTAGGGGATAAAGTATAGGCCATACGTATGCACTAATGAATGAGTAATAGCAGTTAAACAAATAAAATGATACATTATATTGTAAGCATATTTTTTTTAATAAATACAATATCGTTAATGGTCTTCTCTTCGAGATGAAATAAAATGAATCGGGCCTTAGGCCACCTTTGCACACATGTAGGATAAACTGGGCCAGGAGAACGTCCTGAGGATGTCTTCCAGACGCAGGATTCGAAATTCGAGCCCTGGCTGTCTGAGGTCGAGCACGCTACCTCTCGGTCACGGAGGCTCCCCATAATACTGACTTTCACACGTGGATGGGGAAGAAACATTTTTTGTTTTTTTCAAACCGCAGAGACCGGGAACCGAACCCCGAACTCTTGCGTGAAAGTCAGCGGGGCTAAATCACTACCCTAGGGCCCCCACCCTCTCCTCCTCGAGGTCACGTTTACTTTGTCTCAACAGCCCTGAAGATTGTGTTTGTCAAGTATATAATGTGTCAGTTGTATATGTGTGGGCAGTTATGTTCCTAATCGATTTTTCTGTTGAATAAACTCTTTAAAATTTTACCGCTGAAGCCCGGCGATACTGATCGACCAGCCCTGGCTCGAAGCTGAACCAGCGTCCAAGATGCTGGCCCAACTTTGAGCATCGTGTTTGGCGGCATCCCATGTGTAATCGTGTTTGTTCCATTAATCTATAGGAAACCGTTGCTTCAATCTCCCCTGAACCGTTTAAGAACCAGTTATGCTCCACATGGCATATCTGGAATAAAACTGACTGACTAATAACATTATATTCCCTGATAATGCGGACGTTTCGAGCTTTAACTTGAGATACTTGGGTATTTTATGAAATGACGTCATTTTATTTACTTCGAGGTGGGAATTGCGGTTTTATTCAAAGTGAATAAAAATGACAGTGAATATTGCCGGGCGCTAGGAATTACAGCCACATTACCCCTTTAACCGCTGAATTAAATAATTAAAATTTTCACACACTTGAAGTTGTGTCTCGCTATCGCGACCCACAACTACAAGTGAGTTAAAATTACTGATATTTGTTAAATTTGAGACCACATATTTGCAAATCTTGCTGTTTAAACGCTCATTTCATTCTCGATAACACCGATTTAGTCGCCTCATAAAACGGATTAAAAACGACTATTGTCGCAATTAGAGGGTTAAAACAGGATACCACAGAAAAAACAAGCCCTCTCATCCAGCATTAAGCCAATGTCAGGGCTCATTCCACTAAAATATTAAAATCTCAACTCTCTCTACTTTCCACCAGAAAAGTTAGGATGCTCCTATAATGGAAACGAGAGAAAGTTAAAATCTTAATGTTAAGATTTTTAGCGGGACGGCCTTATTCAGTTGCTATGGCGTAACTGATAGTATTCGCCACATCTTGGTTAGTTATCGTGACATGTATTTTACTATTTTCCAATAGACCTATGCTGGTTTAAAACAGACATCTTAGACATATTGAAGTAGAATGGGTGAGTTTGACAAAAAATAATTTTACTCAGCATTTTTCAGACTGAAACGTAACGCATTTTTGTAGTTTTCGCCATGTATTTATGTATATGTTCATTACCTCCAATTCTGAAGAGCATACAATTCATTTTACATTTCACTCAATATGATTCTATTTAACAATAACATGCAACATATTTACAATCATTTACGTCTTATCTCGCAGTTATTAGCTATTCAGTGATGTCCGAACTTTATACATTTTATAGGTGAAGGATAATATTGCGCAGTATATGGTTTGCCATTCTTGTGTGAAATTACATTTCATTCCGGACAGTAGAAAACAAGCCTTCTCCTTGCTGGTTAAGTTTGTAAGGTAGGCCTATATCTGCATTGGAGTAGGCATGACATCATATATAGTTTTCGACATTTCCTCTCGTACCACACCAAGGTTAACATTTATACAGTCAAAGAGAAAATGCCATACTGATTCAGGCGTATATACATCACATAATTTACATATTGGTGTTTCTTTTGTTCATCTCGCAGTATTACAGGCTAGAATTATGCTCCCCTGATATTAACCTTAAGACTAAGCGAACCATGTATCCTAACGATGAATCTACACTACTTACTTTCCACCAACACCACATCTCAATATTTGTTATACAATAATTAAAAATAAGCGTTTTTATACATGCCTTTCCTTGCGATCCACATATCTCTTTCTCTTTGATACACAATTTCTTTGACTTGTTTACACCACTGATCGTGGCTGATCGAGCAAGGACTATACATCATTTATTTTACAAAATGATCTTCTTTATACATTTTGCATGTTTTTAGAGATTCACATAGTGGCCCACTGTGTTTTCCAGTGTTGTCGTAAAAGTGGTACATCAGTCTTGCGATAACTAGTCGCTTCATAAAAGGCAATAGCAGGTAAGGGCGATGGATTAGTAGTAGTTGTGCTATATGAAGCATACTTCTAATTGATATCCAACCTAAGGTAGCCATGCATCTGAAATCATAGATTGCAACAGTGACCAAATCTATACAGGTTATTATCAATATTGAAAGGGTGGATTTTGGTTAGCTTGTTATGTTGACTGCGGTTTCAAAAACAAAAAAAACAGTAACTACTCATTTTTCATCTAAACTGTAACCAGGTAACTGTTGTTTGCCTTTGCAGACTGGTGCACGTATCATCATTACACACATACCCAGCAAACACAAAACATTTGTATAACATTTGTACAACGTCGACCCAACGTCTTCGACGCTGGTCCAACATTTTACAAATGTTATACAAATGTTTTGTGTTTACTGGGTACAGTTTTGTATTCCATGCATCTTATTTGATGTGGGACATGCCCTTGAGGCGTGCCTAGACTGGAACAGATTGTGGGCGAACCCTGGTAAAAGCATATAGAATTATTCAAATTAGCCCCCAGACAACTCCCCCTATTGTACACAAGACTGAAGCCTGACTACAAAAGACTAGAACCAAACTCAAGAGAGCATAAGAAAACGATATCTGTCTTCTTAACGCTGGATTTAATATAGTCAAAGGTGAGTTGTTTTTCCACAGGATTAGCTTTACTGAAAATTTTCAGATGCGTGTTAGGTTATTGTAGGTTTGATTGTGCATCATAGTTGAAAAGGCGCAGGATATCCCATACATGTGTGAACTTTTGATGGTGAAGAATTGAAATAATTAGATGATGTAGATTCGAATATTTTTATAAACATATAGAGGCCTACATGGGTATATATGACATGTATCTGATTACCTCAGTCTTAGTCTGTTTACCTCAATAAACCTATTATTGTATTGTATATTCCTGACGGTAAGTAGAACGTGTGTCTTTACATAACTTCTAATTTTGTCATAAAATAGATATCTCCAAGCATTTTTCATTCACATTTAACTTATTTTTTAATAATTAAATATCACACGAGGAATGTATTTAAATTAAGGCTCTGAACTGAACTCAAGAGCTTATAGTTGCTATATATAAAAACAGTTTTACTTTCCCTAAAACAACATTATTCAAGGCTATTTTCACACACAAAATCGATTCAATGTCTCCCTTTTAAATATTAAGAGAATTTTTTTGCCAATAAAGGCATTTTAAAACTTAGTTTTCATTTGTCCACCTTCTTCTCCCGATTTGTCAGCTTGCTTTGCACACAAAGCTATAGATGGATTAATGTTGGGCCAACATTAATCCCGCCATGGCTCATGCGTTCGTTTGTGTTGAGTTAATACGGTGTAGTCCATATGCAGCTAACCCTTTGGGCGCGAAGCTAAGTTTTTAATGTGTTTTATTAGCAGGTTAAATCACAGTTATTGGCAAAGAATTGAGTGTTTAAACAATAAGATGTACGGTCTTAAATTAAACAAACGTTATTTTATTCGTAATTTTCGCCCATTTGAAGTTGTGGGTCGAAGTAGCGAGACACACCTTTAAGTGGGTGAAAAATTTAATTAAATATTTTTTTTTATTTTTTCAGAAAGTTTGCTGCACCATATTACGATGCTGATTGTTGTGTTGACAACCCTGCTGGTGCTGAGCATACAGTGCTCTGCTGGGCCGATGGAAACTGAAGACATCAGGGAACTATTACGTGCTCTGAAAAAAGAGATGACTTACGACGAGCCAGAACCTCCCGTGCCATCTGAAAGCCAATCTGAAGAGATGGATAAAAAAGGTAGAGTAAATATAGCAGGAACGAGGCGTTATCGCAATGTTGGGCCCGCGTGATCAATGGTGCAATATTAGAAAAACATTGGCAGAACGCCATGTGTTTGCTTCAAAAAGATGTTTAGGTTCTACTTTATCGATGTTTAGGCCCACTCTTCTTCTGTACATAGATACATATCTGGGCCAAGATGGTGGTGATTCATGAATCAGATGACACAGTCATCCAGCTAGAATCTAAACTGGAAAATGTAATGCTCATTTTCGTTCAAAATTTCGTGTTTGTAAAAGAAATAAAAAACTGAAAAGGGCTTAGACGTGATTATCACTTTGAGATCTTAGAATTGCCATAATATCGCATATCACAGTGGGCCACATGTGCTATTTTGGCTAGCATTCATTGCAATAATTGTAATTTTCGAAATAAAAACCCTTTAACTCATCACGTCTATAGCCGTTTATGATATTTATATTTGTCTTAAAAAGAATAACATTCAAAGGAGAAATTAACAAATCAGCATATAATGTAAAACATGACATGGGTAAACCAATTTATACAAGAATCACATCTTCAGCTAGTCAAGTGAAATGATTATTTAAAATAAATGTTATTTATGTCCGCTGCACATACGCTAAAAATGAAATGTTACAAGATACTGTGTTTTGAGAAGGGTTAATTCCAGCGCACATAGAAAACAATAAATTATAAATAATTATATATAATGATAGTAATAATATAATTGGCGCACACAATTGTTATCGTGGATTGATCTTGGGGTTCATTGGAGTTACCATTACCCTGAAATTTATTGTCATGGTAATAGAAACTTCAATGAACACTCGATCATAAAAATATAAGATAAATAATATTCCTTAACTTTCTAAAATAATGTAATCACATTTAAAATCATAAAATGTACGTTTTTGCAAAAGGGGGGGGGGTGGGTAGTACAGTAGTGCAAAACTGAAAGGCAGTGGCTGCTTAATTTTCAGGTAAACAATTACTGCCGTTTGGCTTTGGAGAGCAGTAGGCCTACACATAGCTAACATTGAGTCGGGAATGCTGGCTAAATAAATATTATAAGAAATGAATGTCAACAAACTTCATAAGTACCACTCTACCATTCAACTTACGATAGAAAGCTGTTTGACTGCCCCTAGAGTAAATTTAGTGTGCCGGTATAAGCTGTATTTGATGCTGCTCATATATACACTATTCATTTCTACGGCCAGTACGTAATTATTGTAGCAATAAAGTAAAATTGCTTTGTTTTGAAAATTTTCCAATTAGTGACCGATCTACACGAAATAATCGCTTGTCGGCTTCCGTATAAGTTGAGAAAATGGTCAATATAGGCGAATTTTTTTTTGTGTGAAATATTGATACTTTAAAGCCTGGAAATGTAATTTTAAGGCCAGATATAGGTTATACGACCCAAAATTGGTCAGAAATGACATAATCACATTCAATAATCAGATTTTTTTTAATTAGCCCATTTTTTAAAAACGCTCAAGGGTGACCAAATTCAACCCCGTAGATTCTGAAAGTAGATATCCAGTGGAGGGGTATTTATACTGAGTCAAACTTTGGGTGAACATGCTCAGACTGGGTGCTGAAACTCTCGAATAATACCAGCATTGGATAGGGCCTATATAGAATTGGTGAAAATGACACTTTAATACTGAGAAATGGACAAAAACATCCTTTGTGTAGAATTATTTGTGAATGAAAGAATTCAGAATACCGGCCCAGACGGAGGAAGCTTCCACACAAAGTCAAACGACAATAATTGATAATTTTAAAAGTGAAAGTTACTGCCATTTGGCTTTGCACTGAAGCACACCTACGGTGGAAGTATAACCAATAACCAATAACCAATAACTTATATATTTGCCGTTTATTATGTTTGGATGTTTTAAATTCGGAAAAAAGTAAAAAATGGTGCATTGACGAGAAGTGGAGAAATAGAAGCATAAAGATTTAAATGCACAGAATTGTGTCCAAATGCACAAAATACGAACTGACTGCCGCACAACGACTACTTTGCAATCGCAACCATGCATATTTTGTGATATAGTTGTGATACAGTTTCAGGGCAATGTTGCAGCAGTTTGACTGCTTAAGCCTTACAACGTCGAAATATGTTTGTACAAACTTCATTTTCAAGTCATCATAAATGTCTAAGTTAGCTCTTTCCGCTTCATTTGAATACCTATGTTATGGGTCTACAGCGGCTCTGAAAGGAGCCGTTTTGTGAGACACATAAGGCAGTGGGCTTTCAATCATAGCACTGAAGGAGACGGATTCTGGTCTTAAGCAATGAGCTCTCTATCATTACATTGCTAGCTTGGGTGATGGCACGGCGGACACGGATGGTTGGCTAACGATGACGGTTCATGATGGTGGTTTCAAACACACTGCACAGAAAGCAGAGCACATTTCAAAGGGTCAGTCCTTGCCCTTACTCTGGTGGCTGGTCGCCTCTTCCCTGGTTCCTTGTCTCCTGGACTTCTTCTTGCCATTGCTTGTACAATCACCTACCTCACCAGGTGAAAAGAGAGAGGCACTATAAGGTTTATACCAGAACTAGTGCATAATCTCGCGTCAGCCCTCGCGCTGCGCGCTCCTCTAGGGTCTAGAGCCATCATACATTTTTTTATTATGGGGACCGTCTTTCGTCAATCCCCGCGCAGAACACTTTATTCAGAAGAATTGCAATAAAGTGTGACAAAAACGCAATATGTCTACTATTACGAATTTTAATCGCGAACTATCAAAATATAATTTTATTTATAATTATTATAATTTTATTATAATTTTTATTATAATATAGCCTGTTCGCACGTAAATTGTTAGCTGTAACGTTACCCCTGTGTACAGCTATATTTTATTAGCCATGCCACTATATGGGATACAACTTATTGTTGCTGCGTTGCAACAAGCGTTATAACTGGATAGTACTCGATTTTAATATTGTGACTGTATTAGTGTACCTTTGTAAAAATGTAAGTCAATCGCACCTGCTAGCTCACGAGCCATAGCTCTATTTACTATGACTGAGCTTACACAATAAAATGTGAGCCACACCCCATCATACGAAGGACATGGTGCATTGATGGAGTGTCACGCCATAGCTGCCGCCCATTGTGCGGGTACATCCCCTCTTGTTGCAGATAAGCATGCATAGATATATTTATTTGACCAATTTCACATTGAAGTTGTATAAAGCTATTTTATCGATATTTGACCTTAATAGGGGCCTACTATTTTTTAGGTAGACTAGAATTTCTACAAAACACTTAAATCCGAAAAGAAATGTAAACATATGTACGCATAAAAAAAGAAATAAAACAATTAAATCCTTATTATATACCTGTGTTTGAAATACAAAGACTATACATACTTAATTAATTTGTTAATATTTTATTTCAGAGACAAAAACATTTTTCTCCTCTTTCAACGTTCTTTTCTCTCAGCGTTGCCACAGCAGCTGTGTCGTTGGGTAAGGCACTACACACTCGTAAGCTTCACTTCACTCAGGTGTAAATGCGTATCTCATTCTGGTAGGACGGATATGTCAAACGCGATAAGTTCCAGGCATTAAAATGTCAGATGTCGAAAAAGATGCGAGATAAACCTTCTGATTTCAAGACCCCTCACGTTTTTCTCATTGACTCTTCCCCCCCCCCCCCACGTTATCTTATTTATATTTTCAGCCACTTAAAGTTGTGTCTCGCTACCGCGACCCACAACTTCAAGTGGCTGAAAATTACCCATGTTTATTTGATTTCAGAACAAGTATTTTTTGCAAATCTTGATGTTTAAGCAGTCGTCTCATTCTCAATAACTATTATTTAACGTGCTAGTAAAACGGACCTAAACGACCATATTGGTCAACCTTTACCCCTTTAACCGCCAAATTATTCAATCTGAATTTTCACGCACTTGAAGTTGTGTTTTGCTGACGCGATCCACAACTTCAAGTGAGTGAAAATTATTCAGATTTGACAAAATGGAGGTCAACTCTTTTCCAATCTTGCTGATTCATGTCACATTTTATCTTTACCATATTTAAAATGTGATATTAAATGTGCTAATAAAAAATGAAAACCCGAATATATGCGGCACCGGCGGTTAAAGGGGTTAAACGACTATGGTGGGTAGCCTTTAAATTGTTAATCTCTTTTCAGGTCTTGCTGACATTTATTCCATGATCCAATCCCGCAGTGAGAGTGCCGGTGTCCCCATGGACGACGTGATCGGCCAGCTGCTGGACCAAAGGAGCCTGGACGAGTACAAGACATCCGCCCAATACAAAAGAGGCGACCCCAGTGGTAATTAAGTTAATTTGTACTGCATGGCTTGATCATCGGTCAGAAATGTAGAATTTGTGCGACATTTATGTGACATTATTTCAAAGAACGAAACTTGTTTTTTTTTAAACCTATTACACAACCATGTACTTCCAGTTAGATTTCACGAATTTTACAGCATGGTTTAGTTGATAATCGGCCTCTTCTGAAATTCATTTTATACACCCTTTTCAATAACAACACGCCACACAGTGACCAGAGCTGAACTGTTTTGTTCAGACTAATGTTACACACTTTTTAATAACAGCACGCCACACAGTGACCAAACTGAATTGTTTTGTTCAGACTAATGTTCACGCGAAAACTCGTGCAAACAGTGTATTCAAAATGTAAAAATAAGTGTTACCAAATCGTAGCATAACTTTTATAATAAACTGCCTGCCCTGATTTTCCACCGCTCACAGATTGCGACCCCAACCCCTGCGCCCACAAAGAGAGATGCAGTTACACGGATCACGGAAAGGAGCTACCCTTTCAGTGCTACGGCTGTCAGAAAGGATACAAGGGAATCAAGTGTAACGTTCGTGAGTGACTTAACCCTTTAAGCCCCTTGTCATTTTCATATATTTTGATTTTATTCAATAAAATATTATATAATCCACACACGATTGAAATATTCTCAGCATTTGATCAAAATCTGTATAATATTATAATATAAATAATTTATAAAACCAAGCAGCAGACTATGATACATTCCCAGCAAACACAAAACATTTGCATAGCATCTGTACAACGTCGGCCCAACGTCTTCGACATTGGTCCGACATTGTACAAATGTTATACAAATGTTTGTGTTCGCTGCAGGGTTACAGTCACATCTGTGTGTGTTTGTGTTGCAGAATTTCCTTGTGGCTCAAAGAAATCACCCAGTTCCAATCCCTGTCTGGGAAAGAGTGCAAAGAGTTGGTGCATCCCGTCTGGAGCCCGTACTGACGGATACTACTGCGTGTAGAAAACTACCAAAGCTAACCCTCTCCCCACTAGTGACGCATATGAAGGCTCAAAAATATTTAGAATTGGAAAATATGTCATAATATTTTCTAATATTAATTTTCGAGTTAAAAATTTCAAATGCAACGAGTACAAAACGGTATCTGTGACATCAATACGACCCAATGTTGTATTAATGTCAGGCCAGCGTCGTAGACGCTGGTCCAACATTAATACAACATTGGTCAACATTGCCAAAGCTGATCTGAACAGAGGGCGTCGGAACAGGCCCCGTATTCTCATACAAGGTACGATATATCGTGGGTTTCGGATTGGTCGAGATGCCATTGCACCTTGCATACAAGACACTTTGTATGTGAGGTTAGATACTATGCAATAACAGGACCAATATGTATCTTAATTAAATTTAAAAATATAAAGTAACCTACTTTCGACGATTCTCTCGTATTGCAAAAAATTATTTTACTTAGGCCTGGATACTTTATTTTTTGTATCGTGTCCGCTTGTACCATGTATACAAGACACTTTATATGTCAGGGTAGATACTATTATAAAATAATAGTCAACGTAGAAGGGCTTATTTGAAAAAAAAAAGTTCCATAGGTTAAATATTCAAACGTTTTCACTACGCTAAATGAATACAGCGACAATGTTACTGTCTTTAATATATGCTTGTAGAATTTCATTTCTTATTCTGGCAATATAGCTATAAGCCTAATATACATCTATAATGAATATATGTCATACATGTAGATCACCAGAAACTCTATACTAGTAGTAGAATTATATGTCGGCCCTATTTAGATGTAAAATGGGAAGGTATGTAAATTAAACAGTTCGTGTACATTTATGTGCGCGACATTGCAATACATACGTGGACGATAAGATGTTAGTATACAGTTTAACACTATTAATAATAAACATATTTTTTCAATTACATTGTTGGACTTGTTCGTTATGGATTGGGTAAAATAAGTTTGGACGCAGTCATCCAACATTGGGTCAACGTACGCGAATAAAACCACAGAAACACCAGTATTTTTAAATAATCCGACTTAAAAAATTGTGTGGTCTTGAGCATTTCAATCAAATCATATTGCTTTTATGACAAAACACAGGCCGCGACCGAAGAGGTCGCGTCCGTGTAGCATCTGTACATGTATGTCCTTACACGTTCGTGACATGAACGGATGATATCTAATACGGACGAATGACCTACAGGTGAGAGGGAGAGAGAGAGAGGGAGAGAGAGAGAGAGAGAGAGAGAGAGAGAGAGAGAGAGAGAGAGAGAGATAGATGTGACTGACGCAGTGGCTGGAACGTGGCGATGTGCAATTTCATGCCGCTGCCTGTCGGGCGGGGGCTCTAGGGTAGTGGTCACCACCACTGCCTTTCACGCCAGAGTCCGGGGTTCGGTTCCCGGTTCCGGCGGTTTGAAAGAAACAAAACATGTTTCTTCCCCATCCACGTGTGAAAGTCAGTATTGTGGGGAGCCTCCGTGACCGAGAGGTAGCGTGCTCGGCCTCAGACCGCCAGGGTTCGAATTTCGAATCCTGTGTCTGGAGGACAGTGTCATCTCAATCATCTCACCATCCTCAGGAGGTTCTCCTGGCCCAGTTCAGCCTATAAGTGCACAAAGGTGGCCTAAAGCCCGATTCATTTCATTTCATTTGCCGCTGCCTGTCGTGCAGTTTCAAGGCCCGCTTGCTACAGGATTTACAGATAAATATGATGTATCTCCATCTCTCAACGCTGGTACTTTGTTTCGATGTTGTGTCCCTGGGCAAGATACTTTATCCGTACATGCTTCATTTGACTGAATTGTGAATGATAGGACATAATAGATGGCAATGTGTACAATAATTTCAATGCGCCGAAATGGCTGTAGACTGTATGAATGCATGAATTGAGGTTTAGACCACTTTTGTGCACATATGGACTAAACTGGGCCAGGAGAACCTCCTGAGCATGGTGAGATGACACTACGCTCCAGATACATGATTCGAAATTCGACACTCTGCGGTCTGAAGCTGAGCA
Organism: Flabesymbios commensalis; assembly: GCA_964017125.1. Classification (NCBI taxonomy): domain Eukaryota; kingdom Metazoa; phylum Annelida; class Polychaeta; order Terebellida; family Flabelligeridae; genus Flabesymbios; species Flabesymbios commensalis. The sequence continues at coordinate 43,912,816 of OZ024912.1, read as the reverse complement.
CGCTAGCTTTTGGTCACGGATTCTCCTCACAATGGCTGCAGACTGTATACTCTTCGGGGAATGGCACACGAATAAACATGTCCAGGGAGCAGTGGTAAAATATAAAGTCGGCAGATGGGTCTTCAGACTTTTGATCATACTATAAACCTGCATAGCTAACTTTTTCACATTATATAGGGCCTACTTGCACATTCCGACCACAGCTTTTCATATATCACGGACGTGTAGGCCTATACGCACCACATGGTAAACAAATCTATAGGGCGTAAGGGGTGAAACTCATTCAGATATGATCGAGAATTCCCAGCCTCTCCACCATCGTGTTAAATTGGGCACTCGGAGAAGTAAACGCCAATCATGGCCGCTTACTGGCGCGGGAAGGATCCGTCAAGTATTACGTAGCCTTGGCAGGTGAATGCTCTATTGAGACACTTGTACGAGTTCATGAAGCGAACAATTCAGTAGCAAAGCCTTGGAATGAACTGAATGACTCTCCTTTCATTCGGTACATTGAGGCAAAATCGAGCCAGTGAAATAACACAGTGTAATCCCAGCAGACACAAGACGTTGCATCAATGTTGGTTTAACGTTTGTCCAACGTCGTAGACGGTGGACGAACGTTAAACCAGCATTGATTCAACGTCTTGTGTCTGCTGGGATAGAACTAAGCTTTATTTGATATGTCAGTGCATGTTTCATTAGTAGAATCTGAAAACAACATCAAAGAAAGTTGTTCGGGCGTTTGTTTAACATTGGACCATCGTCTCCGACGTTTGCCTGACATTAAACCAATGCAAAGTGAACACTTCACGTAATTTGAGAATAATTTTGAGAAAAATGTTCCATCCAAAAATGGACGCAGATCGGAATTCTCAACGTTTGTGTTGCAAAGTGTGTCCACATTACAGCAATTTTCTAATTCCATACAGAGGCAAGCAGCAGTAACTGTTTACTTTTCAAGTAAGCAGTTACTGTTGTTTGTATTTTGCACTTCAATGTACTAAGATGACACGCCAAGTATCACTGGCCAGACTATATACCAGCGACTTACTGAATTCAGTGCATGAATTCAAGTAGGAAAACGTCTATGCCATTACGCCTCAGTTGCTTCTTCCACAAATGTACACCCATCAAAGAATAGGACCACACCTTTGCCGTGCAAAGCAAAGCCAAAAGGCAGTATCTGCTCACTTTACAATTAAGCAAATAATGCCTTTTGAATTTTCAGATCACAACTGTCAAGACGTTCACGCGAAACCGGCTCCATGGCAATTCCACTTCTCTTCATAACATAGGCGAGATGCCTTTGTTTAATTTAGAAATATTTGGTAGTCAATTTTGTTATTATTGCAATTAGACTGTTTGAAAAATACTAGTGTAGGCCTACACTTGGTGTGGTTGACTTACATTTCAATAATTTATTACATAGATTTTAAAGATATTTATACTCAATATTGAGGTAGGTCAACTGTGTGCACGGTTGTTTTACAATTTCGAATTTGGTGTCAAATATTGGATTTTGGAAGTTAAATGTATTATAGAGCAGATATGATAGTCTGCACCGTCGGCCTCTTATTTACATATAATAGAGACAAAACCTAATGGTTGAAAATTGTATATGCCTGGCCGTGCTGACCAAACTGTGCTATCACTTAAACAGTCATTGCAGTAACACCGAGCCAGTATCACATACAAGTGGCAAATTGCAATAATCATTTTTTATTACACAATTGATCATGTAGCGTATAAACACCAGCCAATAGGAGATGGTGAGTATATATTGGTTTAAGCTAAAGTAAATTATGTTCAATGTCACAAGTTTGGCGAGTCTTGGCTATCAATCATTTTTATATTTATTATGTACTATTATTTTTAACAAAAACAATTTATTTGTTGTCGAAATCTTCAATACTGAGCACATAATATGAAAAGCAGAGCAATTTTTCATACATACTTACTGTCGCATTACTTAGGCCTATTGGGTATGAAGGGAGGGAAACATAAATGTTTTGTAAATCTACTTACTTAACAAGTAAGCAGATACTGCCTTTTTATTTAGAGCAGTTGCAGCATAGCCATTTTTTACGCAATTAGATTCACTAAACATGAAGGGTAGAATCATAATCATCCGATCATTGAAAAATTAATGTTTTTTTAATGATTTTAAACCCCAAATGCCCTAAATGCACCAAATGTGAAATTCAAAAATGTAATAGATTATTCAGAATTTTTTCTGCGACATTTTTTACGCAGTCTAAAATGTAGGGATATTAGTTACGATAATATCGCAAGCTTCGGATTGGTCTAGATGGCCATCTCTACCAATCCGAAGCTTACGATATATCGTAACTTGTACGATAATTCGGCCCCTGAAATGTAATATTTTGCACTCAATTATTTATTATCCAGTACAGTCATGTAGAGCGGGTCTTTCAGTGGTTTTTGTAAGCCAGTGACTAGGCGCCCCCGGGTCTTGGCTTTTGTTTGATATTCTTACACAAAAACTTTCAGTTTTTTTGTGTTAGTATTACACTATTTCACAAAAACCACACCCCCACCATCCCACCCAATCCGCTCCCAGTTCTACATATTTAACGAGGATTATTAGTAAAACAGTCATGCAAAGACAAACAACACTAAGATCGCTAAGCATGGCCATAGTCGTCTTCAATCTGTTGTATAAACCGATCAAATCACTGTTATTGGGAACGAAATGTGTTCAAACATCAAGATTTTCAAATATTTTGTCTCCAATTAAACAAATATGAGTAATTTTCACCCATTTGAAGTTGTGGGTCGCGGTAGCGAGACACAACTTCAAATGAGTGAAAATTAAAATAAAATAATTTTGCGGGTAGAGGGTTGATATCAACTCGAAATGTAAGCAGTTACCGCTGTTTGCCTTCTACTTGTTTACAAGACAAAACTGCGGCCATTTTTGCACTTGCGCATTTTTTTTAAAATTTGAACGCTTTTATCAGATGCTATCAGATTTTTCTACCTTCACGTCCGTATTAACCCCTATCCTGCTAAGGAAATATGCTTAAATTTTCAACCACTTGAGGTTGTGTCTCGCTACCGCGATCCACAACCTTAAGTGGTTGTAAATTACTCATAATTGTTTCATTTGAGACCTAACATTAACAAATCTTGATGTTTAAACAAGCATTTCATTTCCAATAACAATGGTTTAATCGTTTAATAAAACGGATTAAAAACGACTATTGTCATGATTGGTGGGCAAAGCGTTAAGGGGGGGGGGGTAGTATTTGATATTATGTGACGTGACAGATATAATACAAAGGTGACGTACTGTGAAGTCATGTGCAACTGACAGTTGGTATACAATTATAAATAATATATTAAAACCATTGAACAACCCAGCTGACTCATCCAAAACTAAGCCGCTTTGATTTTTGTCTGGCTAACGCCACCCACCAAATGGTTGATCAATAATTAGATTTGTCACATAGGAGATATACACGCATTAAAACACTTTCAAGCCTGAATAATTTGGCATTGTCATCTTCATCCACTATAAGCCGCGAATTGCTGTCACAATTCTCGACTTGTAGTGGATGAAGGTGATTTGGTGTGGTTTAAAAATTAAAGAAAATTGCCATGTATTGGTAAACCAGTTTCATGGAAATTTTCGTTTTAAAACCTTTTGTTGTAGGAAAATTCTGTTTTCAAGGCTGTAAAATGATGCTTTAATGCATCGTGAGGGCTTAAAGGGTATATTTGAAAAGGTGTTCTTCAAAGTGCAATCGAATAGATATAAAGTATTAAGTGTCGTTTTTAATCCTCATTATTTCCACTTTCAATAACAAATATTAACAGTGAAATTTGTCTCCGATGAGCAGCATTTTAGACGAATTCCCAGCTTTGACACGTCCTCATAATTTTCACACACTTGAAGTCGGGGGGGGGGATACAGTTGAGGGGTTCAGGGGACACTCTCCTTCGGGGCTCAAATATTTGTTTATAACATCTTAAATTATTAAAAACAATCGCTGGGGGATGAGCCCCTCGAACCCATGAAACATTCCGACCCCTCCTTTCATGAATCTTAGATTGGCCCCTGAAAGTTGTGGAGCGCGTCAGCGAGAGACACAAACTCCAGGTGTGTAAAAGTTAGAGATCTTGGTGGTTAATGGGTTGAAACGATTATAGTCGTGATTTAGGTTTTAACTTTTGAAGCGCTGATTTTTTAAATATAAACCATGGAGACCAAAGGATTTTTTTCAATATGAAATCATCATAAATGTCTTAGTTACATGTAGCTCGTTCCGCTTCATTTGAATACATAACAGAATATGACTACAGACGTCAGATTCTGAAGTATAAAGACGGTCCCCCCCGCTGAAAGGGTTATTATTAAGTAGATCGATAGTAACTGCATAAGGGGCGGACCAGGGGGGGGGGGGGTTTTCTTTGGAGAAAAGCTCATTTTTTTTTAGTTGAGCTTGAAAACATTTTACTGAGATGAGCGAGGATTTTTTTCTCCTTCTTTGGCAGTTTCCGGCAGATTTGGAACGATCTGCTGGCTGTCCACAATTTTTTTTTTTCTGACACATGAATGAAAAAAAAAATTCCCACACTTTATAGAGCAAACTATTTTTTCGTTCAAATTTTGTGAACAATTCATTTTTTTTACATAAAAACCATCCCCCCCCCCTGGTATTAAATGGTTGGTCCCTAGATCTTATGATCAGCAAAAATCTCTGGCATGAATTAATTTCTAAATATGTCTGAAAAGAAAAAAAATATTGCACTCACACAGCTATTGACACTTACATCGCTACTTCCTCCGCTCTTTTGTCGTAGTTCGGTAACCAGTTTATTGGATATTTAGCCTATGGCACATATTCGGATGGCATTGTGATTGTGCGACGAAGACGAACGCAAAGGTGTCGTGCTCAGGCAGAAGCAGTAAGTGCTTACTTCTCAAGTAAACACTTACTGTGTCATCTTTGCACCACAGTGCAGGTCAAAAAGATTGAAATGGGTATAGAAAATAGAGATCTGGGGTGTGTTCGCTCAGTTGCTGGACGAGAAGACGCTGTAAACAGATCGAACTTATAGGTGAGTTTATGGAAGAGGTCCGGAAATAGTACAGAGGCGAACCAACAACGTAGCTTTAGTCAAAGTTTGCATAGAGTCAAAAAATTTGTGCAGTGTAGTAAGGTTCATGACTTTAATTACATTTTGTATACAAATTGAGAACAAAATGTAAAACCTACCAACTGCTGGTGGTACCAGGAAAGTATAGAATGTCTACAGCCATGAGTAAAACTAGCATAGGTGATTGGCTTGCTTTTTAAAATCTTTGTTCTACGAAACATTCCCAAACTGGTACTTATAAACTTCTTATTATTTTTAAGTATGCAGTCAGGCCTACTGTTGTTTCCCTCTGTACAGACGGCAGACTCAGTACAGAGCGAAGTAACATTGCGCTTCGAGCTACGTGTAAAAAGAAATGAAATGAATCGGGCATAAGGCCACCTTTGTGCACATATAGGCTAAACTGGGCTAGGAGAACCTCCTGAGGATGGTGAGATGATTGAGATGACACTGTCCTACAGACACAGGATTCGAAATTCGAGCCCTGGCGGTCTGAGGCCGAGCACGCTACCTCTCGGTCACGGAGGCTCCCCACAATACTGACTTTCACACGTGGATGGGGAAGAGACATTTTTTGTTTCTTTTAAACCGCCGAGCCCGGGAACCGAGACCCGAACTCTGGCGTGAAAGGCAGCGGTGCTAACCACTACCCTAGGGCCCCCGCCCTCGAGCTACGTGTAGGACATATAATGATAAATACCTCGTTATTAAATACATTTTTCAATTTGAAAACAAAAGTAGAAAACATATATTATTTTATCACAAAGACGAACAATATCTGACATTAATTGACTTAACTTTTGGCGATAATGTAATATAGGCTTAAACACCTACCAACAAACACCCGTCGGCGTTCTTTGGCCATCCCACTAAATCTATTATGATTGAAATTATCTGAACTATTTCTAATATCTATTAGAAAAATAAAATGTTTCTAGCTGAAAAGTTAAGATGCGTTTAGCTATTAGAGAAATTACGATAAGCGTACTATTTTTAATGTGATAGGCCTGATCTATGATCTTCACGAATTTGTTGTCCACTGTAAAAATGGCATGCGCTGAGAGTCTGTCATTCGAAAATAAAAATTAAATATCCGAGTCCAGTTTATAATAATATCTATGGCGCGATGCTTTGTTGGGCACCCTTGTCCCGCCTATTTTGAGCAGTGGTCTATCCCGTAACCCTCACAGCGCTGATTTTTTTATGAAAACCTCGGAGACCAAAGGGGTTTTTTCAATTTGAAATCATTATGACTGTCTTAGTTGGCTCTTTCCGATTCATTTGAATACCTATGATATGGGTCTACGGCCATTAGAAATATGTTGATTATTACAGTGCGGGGATCGACTTTAGTCGTCAGAATCTGACGTCTACATACGTCAGATTCTGCCGACTAAAGTCGATCCCCGCACTGTAAGGGTTAATATTCTATTTGGACGTGAAGTCCGATCATTGCACTGTCTACCCTATAGCAAACGTGTGTAGTTAATTAATTGTTTAATCAAATCACCCTAATTCCCCCAAGTTTACAATAATGCGATTTTCATACATTACAAAATCAGCTCATTTGATCTTGAAATGACCCTTAAATGACATTAATCATCTTACAACTATGCCACACCCTCAGGGTTATATGGCTATGTGCCTCCTGTTATTCCATGAAGGACGGGAGCTCTAAGCGTATTTTCAACATTTGAATGGCCCGCGTTGGCTGCCTTCTATGTATATGTTTTCAGTGCAGAGCTCTGTCTGTGTTGTGTTGTCGCGATGCCTGATAGATCATTTCATTTACTTAGTATTATTAATATAGTATATAATATATTTTTATGTTCAGAACCATCCACGTGTGAAAGTCAGTATTGTGGGGAGCCTCCGTGACCGAGAGGTAGTGTGCTCGGCCTCGGACCGCCAGGGCTCGAATTTCGAATCCTGTGTCTGGAGGATAGTGTCAACTCAATCATCTCACCATCCTCAGGAGCTTCTCCTGGCCCAGTTTAGCCTATATGTGCACAAATGTGACCTGAAGCCCGATTCATTTTATTTTTATGTTCTGAAATGCCAAAAATGATAGAAGATACCAAAACATTTCAATTGTATTTGTATTTAACAAATACAAATAAATATGTTTTATACACGTAAAATGCAACATTTCGATGAAATCACCCTTTACCCAGTAAAAAAACAACATTTGACGTTGGTCAAGCATTGTACAAGTGTTTTGTGTTTACTGGGTAGAGTGGATTTTTTAACCTTTTTCAGATAGGATCATTAATGAATGAATGAATGAATGAATGAATGAATGAATGAATGAATGGATGAATGAATGAATGGATGAATGAATGAATGAATGAATGTATGAATGAATGAATTAATGAATGAATGAATGAATGAATGAATGAATGAATGAATGAATGAATGAATGAATGGATGGATGGATGGATGAATGAATGAATGAATGAATGAATGAATGAATGAATGAATGAATGAATGAATGAATGAATGAATGAATGAATGAATGAATGAATGAATGAATGAATGAATCAATCAATGAATCAAGGAATGAATGAATGAATGAATGAATGAATGAATGAATGAATGAATGAATGAATCAATCAATCAATCAATCAATCAATCAATCAATCAATCAATCAATCAATCAATCAATCAATCAATCAATCAATCAATCAATCAATCAATCAATCAATCAATCAATCAATCAATCAATCAATCAATCAATCAATCAATCAATCAATCAATCAATCAATCAATCAATCAATCAATCAATCAATCAATCAATCAATCAATCAATCAATCAATCAACGAATAAATGAATGGGGCGTTAGCCAGGTCACCTTTCTGCACATAATTTTATAGGCATGTTGCTCTTTCGGTCACAGAGGATCTACACAATACTGAATCAAAACGAGTGGGCCGGGAAGAAACATTTATTTTGTTTGAAATTTGAACACGAGTGGGGACGAACTTTCGAAATCTGGCTTGTACAGAGACGGCAGTGTTTAACCGCTAGGTATAATAGACCTGCATCACAACCTCTCCCTTATTGGTAAAATACGGTTACAGCTTACACGACTGCCGCGATTCGAGGTTTGGGATTTAAAATATTAGCAGAGCATGACATGATAGTGCACGTCTGATCACAGCGCGCCGACCCCGTCCGTTTGCAGACGCTTTGAAACAGAATGTATTAGCCCGACGCCAAATCAATGTTGGGCCAGCATCTCAGACGCTGGCCCAACATTGATTCGACGTTGATCGTGTGTTTGTACAGTTATGTCCACACGGAGAACTGAGAGGGTAAACATTACCCGCAAATAAATCCTCTGAATAGCACTTGCTTTCTCGAAATACACTCCCACATGACAGGCGCGGACAGGATTGTCAATTCATATACTCAATATCATTCAACTTCACTATAGGGCCAACTGTCTTCTTACATTTGATGCAATACACTTATTCACTATTACTGGGTGCTGAAAGGGACTGGCCCAGGCTAAAATCATAAAAAAATCGACCATTAAATTATGATGTAAACATGTCCATAGACTAGAGCTGCAAAAGTTTTTTTAATTTTTGTGCTGCGCATTCACCAGTTAGGCTAGATATAGAGACGAAATTCTTGATTTCTAATTTTGGACAAACATGTCAAAAATAAGAAATACGGGAATTTCGTATTTCATAAACAAATCAATCAGAATTTCATTTATAAAATTATACAATAACATTATTTTTTAAGGCGATAGGCATTTTTATTAGCCCGACACAGATGCCGGCATCCTAAGGCGGAGACGCGGGCTGCTTGCATCTGCGGAGGGCAATATTACTATCACGGATCCACTGAGTCCTAAAATCATATTTATTAAATGTGTCTAAAATTACAGAATAGGCCTACATTTCTACTTAGAAACTAACTACCTTGGTCAGTAACACAACTCACTCTTCTTCAGCCAGGTGTCAGCCGCATAGTAGCCGACCCCCTCCCCTTAAAATCGACCAGCACTACCCACATAGAACAGGCTGCACCTGTACTTCCATGGCAGCTCGGGTAGAAAAGGCTAGCAGAGGACTAGGCAGGCAACAGTGTGTACACACAAAAAGTCTATCAGCGCTAACCTAGGGCTGATAGCCAAATCTTACACCTGCATATAGTAGCAATATTCTACTACAGAATTGCGATGTGAGTAGCCTGGCTTAGCCGGATACAGAAAGGCCACTTTCCAGATAACATGATACATTGGCCCAATGGTGATGTAATGCTGAGCTGTAATGATTCTTAGCATTTTTTAAGTACTAAACCTGGCGACTTCAAACATTATATTTGTTATGTTCATCAGGATTGTTTTTTGGAAATGAAAACCATTTCCCACACACGGTACCCCTCTTTCCCCAAAACAGGACACAAACCCACAATAAACTTCATGGACTCCTGCACCTTTTGCACCCATACAAAACTTCCCACATGATTTTGATTATTGACGTAACAAAGTTTAAATAAAAACTAAATGTGTAATTTTGGCAATCGATTTTAACATTAAAGCCTGCTACGGAGAAATGAATGCATGTGGACTTGGATCACTTTACTTCTAAGCCATTCAAATAGAGTAGACGGCATGATGGCATACCGTAAACTATTTTGTCAAAGGGGCTGATAGAAATCTTCAAAGCAAAGACAAAAAAAGTAAAGTTCTGCTTACTTTTTATGTAAGTGGGTAATAGTCTGCTGGTTTTTTTTTATTTCAGAACAAATTTTGTGCAGACATAACATTAACGACAAACAAAGACAAAAGACAGCCAAAGATATATTGAGCAGCTCCTTACGTGTGGTCAAAATCGATTTTGGTACAAATCAGTGACTAGCTCCTCCTTATTTCTAAACTTATGTGCTCACAGATCCGCGTTATTTTTTTCTCCTGAGAATGGCTGGGAATTTGCATTAATTGCGATGGAGTTGTAAAATATGTCTTGGGAGATGTTCACCACAGAGACAAATAATACTTGGGTTCATATTGTTTGTTCTCTTGTAATTAATAGGTGTTAATTAACACTCGACAAAGTGGCAATTAATAGCACCTTTGATTTACAAAGGGTCAATTAATAATTCTAAACTTGTGTCCTTCTTAAACAGCCGTGCAAAGGCAGTATCTGCTTACACTACAAGAACTAGTAAACATATACTGCCTGTTGCCTTTGCAGCGAAGACCCAGCAAATATTCACCCAATGCTGTTTCAATGTTCGAACGGTGTGTATATTGCTTAACCAATAATTATTGTATTCACAGTATAATGTAAAATCGTGGTGCATATGCAAGTAGATTTGATGATTTTAGAGATTCTGAACCCACAATCTACTCATCCAGAGTTAAAGCGGCTCCTTGGGTCGGGTAGACATCAATTTTCGTGTTTTTTTTGTAATGAAGTAGTGTATCCCCCAGATCATGATTATTTTTTTTAATGTTTTTGATCAACATTTCTATGAATCCGCTTAAAACCCAAACAAACTTTTTGTATACCTAAACACTTGCTAAAGGACGGTTGAATGTTCCTACAGATCTGGGCCACATGTTGATGCCGTACGTCGGCCCAGCGTTGGGCAGACAATAAGTGCTGCAGGTGTATCCCCCCATGTCCTGACTATAAGACACCAATTAGCGGCGATTCCTCTGAACTCACCGTCCAAGACGTGGGAATATGTGGTGTAAAGTGCTGTATATTGCTGACTTGTTTTGTTTACATGGCGATATACGACATGGAATATAACTATTTCACTCTTTTTCGGTGCTTCAAAATTATTTTTTTTTACTTTTTCGTATGTTTAGTTAAGATCAGTAGGCTATATATAGCTTCAATAAATTAAATTGACAGAATTGACAAAACAAAACAGTCAATTCAGAAGTAAATCAATGTTATATCGGCAGGCCCAAAGTGAGCATGAACTAATAGACTTGCATGAAGCCTTTCGAGTGAACAAAGAGGATGCCTACATCATAAAACTACTTAAATATATTTTTTTTAATTACAGATTATCTTGAACGATGAAGGTGTTATTTATCTTACTGGCTCTGGTGGGGTGGATCTCGACGCAGTCAGCCGAAACTCTAGAGCTTCGTGAACTTCTGACGGAGCTTAAAAAGGAACTTGCCGACGAAGAGAAGATAGAAGCCAAAAGTGGTAAGAAACATGTGGAGTATTCTGCTCTGCACAGCCGAAAGGCAGTATCTGCTTACTTGTAAAGTAAGCAGATACTGCCTTCTGGCTCTAAACGGCAGTATTCAATAATTTTTATTAAAACAATACAATTTTTGAAGCCATTGAAGCACCAGGGGTTGGCAAATATGTTCCTTGAGATACCAAACTATAGAGCATGACCAGTGTATAGGCCTATCTAACTTACAGAATCCCTGCTATTGTGCTGAGCCAATATCATTCTACGATATAACAAGGTTTTTTTCTAAACGTATATGCTAGAGTGTGAGGTGAAATCACGCTATGATAATTATATTGCTAAAAATCTATACCGAGGTGAAATCTATACCGAAGTGAAATTACAATCTATCAACTTCTTTCATATATTATGTCGCCACACACTAAGAATAATCACACAGGGAATAAACATTTTGACACTGAGAAAATATCAGTAGAAGTTGATTCCTTAACCCTTCAAGTCCTCACGATGCATTAAAGCATCATTTTAAATCCCTGAAAACAGACTTTATTTTCCTACAACTAAGGGTTTCAGAATGAAAATTCCCATGAAACTACTTAACAAATACATGGCAATTTTTTTTCAATTTCCACCCATATCAAGTCATCTTCATCCACTGCAAGTCGAGAATTGCGACAGCAATTCGCGGCTTGTAGTGGACGAAGATGACAATGTAAAGTCAGGCTTGAAATGGCTAACCAGTTAGCTTATCTGACATAACTTCGCACCAATATAATAGATGGCCAAGGTAGTATACCGTTGAATACACATTGAACTATTACAGAGCTGAAATATGTTCATATTATACTTTATAGACCAAAGGAAAACATCGTAAAGATAAAATAGCTTTTTCCGCTTAATTTGAATAACAGTTACCTATTTTATAAGTCTATGACTATTATACATATTTTTCAGTGCAGGGATCGAATTTTAACGTCAGATCCTGATGTCAAATGTCGATCCTCGGGCTGAAAGGGTTACCGGTAACACACAATCACACAGCCACCCAGCAAACACGGCAGACTGACCCAATGTTGGATTAATAATGGCCCACCGTCTACGACGATGGGCTAACATTAAAACAACATTGGATCAGCGTCTCGTGTCTGCTGTGAGAACATGTTAAAGTACAGTTATTCACCAGGTGGTGTTCATCCTTTAGAAGCGTCTCCCATCTCGTGTGTTGATTCAATTAGTCCAAGAGCTAAGAGCTTGAAGAGGGGTTTCATTTGTGTTGAAAGGTTCATACGATCCAAGAGTTCCACCTATAGTGAAATTTTCTCAGAAATCCGAATCTGCGCGTCTTACAAAAATCATCCTGTACAAAAGTACCATAAAAAACATTTAGACACTAGTATCGTCAAAATTGCAAACCGCAATTTGAAATAATGCGTATGAAGTGATTGTTTACCAAAACTGTGGTAATTTTCCATGTAAATAATTTTTAAATTATTTATTATCACTCACATTATGACACAGGCTTTCACATGGATGTAAAATATTTTGTGTCTGATCAATGACAAATGCACAAGATAGATTTAGGTTGGTATTTTGACACGTAATTTTACCCATTTTCATACTTTTTCAGTAAATAGCCAAAATACTTTTCTCTCAGCCAATTTTTGTATGGTATAAATGTTTGGTTTTGATTCAAACATGTTCTAGAACTATTGTTGATTTAAAATTAACTCATTTGGAATAATAATAATGAGTTATGTGAACAAATTACTCGCTTTTTTGGTTAGACGTAAAATCAGCTTGCTTTTCTTCAGGCTCGGGAAAATTGACCATATCTCACAGGGTTTTTACGGTACGTTAGGACAGGATGATTTTTGTTAGACGCGCTCTGAGACTAAATGTTGTGGATAGCCTTCTTGGCCGAGAGGTCACGAGCTCGGACTCAGACCGCCAGGGCTCGAATTCCGAATCCTTTGTCTGGAGGGAAGTGTCATCTCATTCATCTCATCATCTTCAGGAGGTTCTCCAGACCCAGTTTAGCCAATATGGGCACAGAGGTGGTCTAAAACCCTATTCATTTTTTTCTCATGTGTTAAATATTAATTTGGGATCATAACTTGCCAAATAAACAAATATTTAATCTCCAAAAAAAGTTCGGCCCATTTTGTTTGCCAATAATACAAAACTGCATGCTAACCTTTAAAATTCCAAGCTCTTAAATTACATTTTACTAACTTGAAGATGTGTCTCGGTGACGCAACCCACAGCTTCCAGCAATAGTGGAAATATTATTCTGATTTGTCAAAATGGAGGTCAAATATTTTAAAATCTGGCTGGTTCAAGACATGTAGCCTTAAAAAAGCTTTAAAACTAATGTGAAAAAGCCTTTGCCGCTGGGCGTGACGTGAGCTACAACTTCAATAAGGGATGGAGTGAAAATTATTCGCACTTGTGAAAATAAAGGTAAATTCTTTTCAAATCTACAGATTGACGACATTTTCAAAAAACATCATCGAGAAAGGTTAAAAGCAGGTTTCGTCGTGACTGGCGTATAACCCTTTAACTACAGTGACTTGTGTTAAATATTGCTGAATAGTAATTTCGACATCTTGTTCAGCTCAGCTCTGGCTACGAGGTAGCCAGAGCTGAGCTGGACAGAGCTGAGCTGAGCCGATGGCAAAACAACTAGTGACGTCACTGGTTGTTTTGAAATCTGCCAAGCTCAGCTCTGGCTACGTCGTAGTTTTGACATCTGCTCAGCTCAGCTCTGGCTACGACGTAGCCAGAGCTGAGCTGGACAGAGCTGAGCTGAGCCGATCTCAAAACAACTAGTGACGTCACTGTTTTTTTTTACATCTACCCAGCTCAGCTCTGGCTACGTCGTAGTTTTGACATTTGCTCAGCTCAGCTCTGGCTACGACGTGTCAAAAAAACTATTAGGTTGATGTCACAGATTCTCCGTTTGCAATCTTTGAATCCGAAATTTTCAGGACCAAAATAATCTGGTGTAAAATTAGAACTTGAAACAGCAGAATGTAAAGGGTTATTGCTTTGCGTGTTACGGTGTGTTTCAGGACCCACGGTGGCCGTGGAGGATATTTACTCCATGTTGAGTAAGAGGAGTCAGGTGGAAGACGTGGCCATGGAGGAGGTGCTGGGAGAACTCATGGACCACCACATCGTAGAATCCAACAAAAAGTCTGCCACCTATAAACGTGGACAGCCATCTGGTGAGGGTGCATTAATGAATGCTGCTGTGACATGTCGTGATGAATGAATTAATGAATGAATGACTCAATGAATGAATGAATTAATTAATGAATGAATGGACGAATAAACGAATAAATGAATGATTGAATGAATGAATAAATAAGTGATTGATTGAATGAATGAATGAATGAGTGAATGAATGAATGAATGAATGAATGAATGAATGAATGAATGAATGAATGAATGAATGAATGAATGAATGAATGAATGAATCAGTCAATCAAGCGATCATGCGATCAATCAATCAATGAATGAATCAATAAATAAATTAATAAATGAATAAATAAACGAATGAATAAATGAATGAATGAATGAATGAATGAATAAATCAATGAATGAATGAATGAATAAATGAATTATTTATAATAAATAAATCCGTGTCACTGCGATGGTTTGATGTTGTGACAGTAGACCAACATTAAACCAAAACGGACTCGTTTATTTATCACTTGTTATTAGGGAGGCATATTTTGTTCTATTGAAAACAGTCTAATTACTCTTATATTTAAAGCAGCCCCTTGGGATGACATCAATTTTTGTTTTTACTTCCGCACTGAAGTAGTGTATCCCACGGATCATGTTTTTATTTTTTTCAGAATTTTCATATTTTTACAAATATTTTTAATCAACATTTCCATGAAACCAGAAGTAACCCAAACAAACTATTTGTATACCTGAAGGACGATTGAATGTTTTCACAGCATTGGGCCTCGTACTGATGGCATCGGCCCAGCGTTGGGTAGACAATCAGTGCTGCAGGTGTGTCCTCCCGTGTCCTGACTATGAGACACCAATTAGCGGCGACTTCTCTGATCTTACCGTCTGATACGTGGGAATATGTCATGGAAAGTGCTTAATATTGCTGACTTGTTTCGTTTACATTGCAATATACGACCTGGAAATACAACTATTTCGCTCTTTTTCGGTGCTTCAAAATTGTTTTTTGACTTCTTCGTATTTTTAGCTAAGATCAGTAGGCTATATAGCTTCATATCAATTAAATTTTCAAAATTGACAACATTGAAAATGTCTCATCCCAAGGGGCCCCTTTAACCCGTATAATAACCCGGCTAATAAAACGGATTAGAAACGACTATAGCGGTGCATTGCGCTTTAAGCGTTAATCTGGACTATCTGTTTTTTTCATCAGATTGCGACCCCAACCCGTGCGCACAGGGCGGAAGATGTAGCTACACGGATCACGGCCCTGACGCAGAATACCAATGCTACGGCTGCCAGAAAAACTTCAAGGGTGTCTCCTGTAATATCTGTAAGTATGACTCACACCCGCTTCACTTCTATGCAGTGACTCTCAGGTCAGAGAGACACACAGTTACACTCTACTCGCTTTAGAGTCACTGGCTGTGAGTGGAGTGTAACTGTGTGTCTCTCCATCCCAATCCCCAAATCAGAAATTTGCGAAAATTTAAACACGCGAAAATTACCAGATCTACAGCATAACCCCGCGCCGTGTTCAAAAGGTCCTAACACCCACATTCATTTTATCACATAAACATTAATTTATTCCAACAACAAATATTCTATATAATTATAATACCGTAGGCTAGATATTAAAATAAACGATGCAGCCCTATTCTGCTCTCCAAAGCCAGAGCGGCAGTACCTGTAACTGTTTACTTGTAAAGTTAGCAGCTACTGCCTTTTGTCTTTGCACTGTTTGTTGTATGGTTTGTCTAATGCGTAATTATAATTGTGTTCTGTTTGATTTGTTATTATAGTTGTACCATGCGGTATAAAGGATCAACCTTCTTCCAACCCATGTCGCCTGTCACCCAGTGGAATACGATGCATACCAACCACGTCCAACTTTGCCGGCTACTACTGCATCAATTGAGGCTCATGTTAAGCCCCAGCAAACATGAGACGTTGGCCCAACGTTGTTTAACTACTGGGCTAATGTCGTAGACGGTGGGCCAACAGTAAACCAACGGTGGACCAACGTCTTATGTTTGCTGTGGCGTTCTGTCAAACAAATGACTTTTTTCAACGACACAAAACTTCTCTATCCACTTTTTCATCCAGTAAAAATTGAATCGATTTGCTACTATTTTTCGCATTTTAAATCAACCGCCTGATCTAGAACGATTCGCGGCGATAATACAAATGTTTTGAGAGCAAATTTTATCCAGGTAAGCAGAGCTGTAAATAGACGTTGACTTGTGTTGTTTTTAGAAATTGCTTGCGTAAACAGGCAAATCAAGGTATGAGTTAACCAACCCTTTAAGCGCCAGGTTATTCAATTGGAATTTTCGCCCACTGACGCGAGCCACAACTTCAAGTGCGTGATAATTATTCAGATTTGCCAAAATGGAGGTTAACGATTTCGAAATATCGATGTTTGATGTCACTTTTTATCTTTAACATGTTCAAAAGCGTTATTTAATGTGCTAATAAAAAAAAATATAATCGGGACCGGCGGTTAAAGGGTTTAATGTCAAAATGGTTTAATTTCATCCATTTGAATGTCTTGTGTCATAAGAACATCACGCAATGCAGTAATCAGTGACTTAAGAAGAAAATCATTATATTAAATTGCCCAGCTTTGCACACACGTAGCTATAGGCCTATACTGCTGTGCAAAGCTAGAAAGCAGTATCTGCTTACTTTACAAGTAAGCAGATACTGCCTAATGGCTTTGCACACACGTATACGTATGGGGATGTTTTTATCGTTTGATTGCTTGCCATTTATTAAAATCAATTTATTGACTTAGCAGATGTAGCCTGTGTAATCATACTACGCAATTTAACAGTGTTTATATAAATAGATAATCCATTATGTTAAGGGACGCACTATTTCATTTGTGCGGGGGTGGGGGGGGGGGGGGTCGATTTTTTAAGGTACGTTTTCAGTTACTAATAATGAGAAAAAAATGTTGAACATAAAAGAAAAAATAATTTGTTGCGGAATCTTGCAATAATAGATCACGTTAAATGCGTTACTATTAAATTTAGGCATGGTTAATACAGTTCCAAGTTATGTTGTAACCCGACTTTGAGGAAATATTAGTTGACATATGCGAAACGAATACTAGTAGTATAATTTGGGCTTGACTGTTAATAGTATATTCTTAACATAGTAGTGCTCTTGATCTAATACTTATTGTACGGATACGAAAACTATACATGTATTAATATCTTTATAATAAAGTATAATTGTCTTTAGTTTGCCTTAGAAATGTATATTCCGAAGCCAAATCATTGCCTTAACCTACTCTACTATAACGTTACGTTTTTTCAAAGTTAAAAGATATCTGAGATGATAGTTACAAGTCTACATCGGTAATTGCAACGTTCTATGTGGCCCATGTTGAGTTTATAAATTATCTTTATATTGTTTTCTTCGTGATACCGCACACCATATCAATGGCTGACAGGCCTCGTAAAGGTCGCGTCAGCTAATTTTGATTACATGTTGGAATACTTCAGTCAATAATTAAAAATGATATCCCAGTAAACACAAACTACTTGTATAAAATTCGTACAATGTTGGACCAACGTCGAATACGTTAGGCCGACGTTGCATAAATGTTAAAACAAATGTTTTGTGTTCACTGTGGCTGTATCTTTTTACATGTTTTTCTTTGGAAAGTTAAATAAAATAAGATATCTGATAACCATGCAGCAACGACTTAGCAAGCTCATGTGAATTGAACTAAATGTCATAAATCATCGTAATGGTATTTTATAACATAATTTATGGTATATTTCATATTTTCGCACCAAGTGATGACCGTACTCAGTGCACCCTATCCATTTCCTCTCTGAAGGGTCATCAGTTTCAGGAGATGACGACGGAGCTAGAGTAAAATAAGACACATATGGCAGCATTATTATGGCGAACTTAAAAAAAAACAAGATAGCCACCGACAAAAGTTTATCATTTGACAATGTCTATATTGAAAAAAAAATTGACGTTGTCATTAGAATATATATATACTCGTCATTGTACTGAAGACGTTTACATGCTTACATAAGATTCCTTCGTGGCTTTGACCTTTTATAATGTTGCACTGACCAGCCTGTCATACCGATGTGTGTCGTGATATCCAACGTGGGACAATATCCCTAGATTTAATTGACATAGAATCTTTCTAGTTATCTACACCTTTGTGTCCGGGATCACCAGAAAAAATGAAACTGCTTATTAACATAATGGAACAATCCTCTAAGACTAGGTTCAAAAATCTAAAATCATCATATTAAAATACATTTAACAAAAAGGGTTATATCTAGTCATTGCTGTAAATCGCCTTTATTGATGTTATGTGGTGATAAAGTGTGGTAATGAACATATTGATGTGGTGATGAATTTTTATGTGGTCTATTTTTTTCTAAATTAATTATCCTCTTCACTGTTAAAAGTGAAACTCGTGTCTTGTCGTGGATATTAATTTTCGTTATCACATTTATCATTCTATGAATTCTTCGATATATCTGTCTTCCTCAAAAATATAGAGCAAACTATCTGTAAACTGAAGGTGTTCTAGATAACCATACTCAAATTACCAGCCGTTCATCTATGTTAGAGAAGGAACCACGAATCAATATGACATACATGCTTGACTACGGGGATATATGTACACCTTCATATAACCAGCTGATAGTTAGCAGCTGATAGACAAGTGTGCATAGTTTGACAGAGAACTCAAATCCACATCTGTGGTACTCTTCTCGTCAATAATTGTGATAGCCAAACTTTACATTTTTCACAAAGTTGCACAAGTATTTGATTCCACCTCGATGATGTTTTCTCAGTAGTGCGTATTGAGTAATGTGCTTCGCCCAGTTCACTCATACTGATACATCCCTTTTCTGTTTGCTGCTATTGTAATAACAAAAACCAAATGAATTTACGATGATGTAAAACTTAAGTGAATGATCCTCATATCTTGTAAATATACAGATATTTTATAAAGCTAAAAAGGCGCCAACCAGTTATATGTAGTTCATGACAGTCAAGTTGAACGGAACAAAATATTGCCATTATTAGCCCCATTAGTATTGCTATATAGATAAATACTTCACAACACAACACTATCCAGCACTTCCAGATCTCCATGATTTTGTTTACACACTGTAACACCACTGGTACATTGAAAGGTCGAACTGCTTCAGCACATTTATCGCACTATTTATCAAATGGCTATATGATTGTATGTAGAAGGGTGTGCATATCCATGTATTAATACTATATTTATTTCGTACTCAGGGTACATGTACGTGCAATAGAACAATAACATTAAAAGTGTAATTATGTGAATATATATAAAAATCACTCGGTGCACAGAAGATCGATTCCAGATATTATGTCCTCTCGTGGTATGCTACCTAAATGTACATTGTTTCTTAGTGTCAATAATTGATTAATACAAGCTGATACAGCGACAACATCGTCAGCAGGCGTGTCAAATTGTAATGAATGTTTGGACGTAGGTACATTATGGCGTAATATATTATACAGAAAAGATATATGGCTAATAAACACACCACTACATTATTTTCTTTGTCTGACCACTACATTCTAAGCGGGGAATGGAGAGTTATTGTTGACCAAGTACAGACCAATTATCATGGTAGGCCTGGGGGACTATAATCAATCAGGTGTGACCGAGTATTGATTATGAGGGATCCTCATTATCAGGTGATTATGGTCGGATGTGTTTTAAGTCAGTTAAAACCCTCGGAGCTCTACATTCTTAGCTGTGAAAAAAGCCATGGCCTTCGCCTCGACCATTTTCACAGCTAAGAATGTAGAGCTCCTCGGGCTTTATCATATACGTCAAGCATTTATTTCTATTTCATTATTGCTGTAATTAAATTGAAGTCTCCTCTCCAACAGACTCTGTTCATTGGATACCTGTTATGTTTGCCCAACATGTTGTAGTTGCGGAAGTAAAATGCATTATGCTGTAAATAACAACCGGAGTGAATATCCCCAAAATTCATACGGTGACATGCTTTACGAATCTGACAGTGAATAGGATAACTGAATGGCTAAAAGTTAAAGTGATTCGGGTCCATTCTTTTCTGAGTACGCCTTTTTTGGAACGTCAATTATATATCAAATAACATATTAACATATCTAAGGCATTCGTTAAACATTTTTAGACTTAATAATCAATATTTTTTTTCTCACTTTCAAAATTGCTACTTTTCTTGCATAATAAAGTGATCAAAGTCAGTGAGTTTATATAGGAACATTTTGACTTGGATGACTTTACCTCTATGACATACGGAAAATGGCAACTGAAATATTATACAACATCCCTTACATAGATAAATTTATGCCATACCGATCACTACAAAAATATTATAGGAGCAAAATGATGAAACACTTGAAAGTTTTTACACTTGAGATGTGACTTTGTAGAATAAATTAATATTTCTACATTTCAAACGTTTATTTATAAAATAAAGTGAGTAAAATATTACCAGAAATGGATTTTACGACATCAATAACTATATACCGCTTTAGCAGAAATAAATAATAAATGCCAGTGAATAGCTCCCCATATGATTATAATTATGAATGTAGCAAAGATTACTTGAAAAAAATATAATTTGGCAATTGATTTAAAGCACTGTAAAGTAACATGAAAAAATGCGGATTTGGATCACTTTAACTTTATTCAACTAGAGACATGGATCAATTTGATTAACATAGTATTAATCAGTAATGGAATTTTGAAGATGATTTCAGAAATATAGATGTAGACACCTAGATTGTGAGTACAAAATCGATATTTTTCACATTATATTTTCACTGTTGGATATCAAAATTTCCTTCTAGTAATTATAATAATAATAATAATAATAATAGCTTTATTTCACGAGGGTAAATCCAATGAGCAATAGCTCATCTGCCTTGGGGCCCTCAACATATATACAAAACACACATAAATATACAATATTTCAAAATTAGAAACAAAATCGCATTTCTGCACATGTGATGACATATAGATATTTCCGTACATATGACATGTGACAATCCATAAAAAAAATAATAATAACAATAATAAATTTTTACACATTAGCTACATACTGAAAGAAAGAGTATTAAAATAATATTCTGGTGAAGTTTAAAATAAAATTACAATGTGTTGGAAATATAATGACATACGACACAACATTAAATAAATACACAGCATTAATTACACAACAATAAAATTTGCATTGACCGTTTAAGTATTTAGTACATAGAATACATAACATTGCAGAATGTAACATAACATGAAATATAAAACTAACTATTTTGTATATGCTCTAAGAGTAACTTATGATACCCTACTTTAAATTAGGACAAAGATTCTGCATTTCTAATATCATTGAGAATTGAGTTCGATATACTAACACCTAGGTATGACAGGGATTTACAATGTGCTCTTGGAGGTACAAATTATTTTGAGCTGGTGATCTGAGGCTATAACTTACACAATCTGATACATTTGTAAACAAATCTTGAATATAAAAAGGCGTTTGGTCTGTTGTACTTTTAAAAATCAGACAAGCTTGTTTATACTTGACTAATTCTTTAAATGGGAGCCAATTTAACTTTTTAAACATTTCTTTACTTGGTGATAATGGATCAGCATCCAACATTAGTCGGGCCGCTTTCTTCTGCAATTTAGTTATGACATTTTCATTTTCTCTACACCCAGTTCTTCAAACTATACAGCAATATTCTATGATAGGTTTTATAAAAAAAATTGTAAAATAAAATTCGAGTTTCAAATGGGAGATATTTGCGTATTCTACGGAGAAGTGAAAGTTTAAAAGACAGTTTAAAACACATTGTTTTACATGAGCAATTTGTTTTTTTCAAGAAAGTGTACTGTCAAAAAAAACGCCCAACAATTTAGCATTTTCTACCTCTTCCAATTTATTTTGGTCAATCATTACTGAACTAGTGAGGATGCAGGTGACTAGGGATTTGTGTTTACTGGATATGAATAAGGTGTTTGTCTTTTCGATACTAAGAACCATTTGATTTTGGCGACACCATGTATCTATACTGTTGTCACAATGTTGTAATTTATCTTTAATTTCATTTTTGTACCGTCCAGATTTACCTATAACCGCATCATCTGCAAATAGACATATATCGCTCAAGTGCTCTTCCAGAGAAATATCATTAATAAAGATAAGAAACAGTAAAGGGCCAAGAATGGAGCCCTGTGGCACACCGCAGATTACTGGCATTGGCTCAGATATTGTATTTTCAATTTTTACTGATTGTTTCCTGTCGGTGAGATATGATAAAAAACAATGCTGCGTTTTTTCACTGCATTTATATAGCTTCAATTTCTCTAAAAGGATATCATGATTTACCAAATCGATTGCTTTGCAAAGATCTACTAATAGTAGGCCCACTTGATTCCCGGTGTATAATGCAGAAAGCCATTCTTCAGTCATCAAAGTTAATGCACTTTCGCATGAGTGATTAGTTCTAAATCCGGATTGTCTTTTACTTAATAAATTGTGTGAGGAAAGGTATTTGTACAAATGAACAGGAACATGTTTTTCTAATATTTCGGAAGCAATCGGAAAAATAGAAATTGGTCTGTAATTATTAACATCATCTTGGGACTTTTTCTTGTGGAGTGGAACTACTTTGGCATGTTTCCACATATGTGGGAAAACACCTGATCACATGCTAAAGTTACATATTTTCACTATAGAATCTGATAATGGAGTTGCAGCACTTTTACGAAAGAGCCTGAATGTCATCCAATCCGGTACCTTTTTTAACTGGCATAGTATTTAGATATTTTATGACAAATTCACGACTGATTTGAGGAATTTCAAAGTATGTGTTAATTGGTACTTTACTATCGACATATTGTTTAACTTTTGTTGGAATAAACGGGTATTGTTTCAAATCACTGTCAGTGACATATTTCTCCATAATAGAAGAGAAATGATCCGTTGACCCAGAAAACAGAGGTGTAGACATCAGAATTGTGATTACATGAGTCTATGTCATGGTTGGTAGTGGGGGGAGGGGGGCGGGGGTAGTCTATTTAGTGAACAGTGCCAAGGCTCCGAAAAAAATTAATAAATTCATGACCTTTCAATGATTAATCATATTTTTTAATTAAATTACGTGTAATACATCTATTCTGCTCTGCAAAGCCGGAGGCGGTATTTGCTGTTTGATTGTAAAGTAAGCAGATGCTGCCTCTTGGCTTTGCACCGCAGCATTGACATATTGACATTTGGTATATTATTTGCTTGTGGAGTGATGAAATAGTGCATAATCTGGTAATATAAGCTTGAATATATCATATCGCAGTAACTGCTCACTTTTCAAATGAGCAGTTACTGCTGTTTGCCTTTGCAAGTCATGTTTTACTGTATACTCTTAGAGCTCTCCCAGCAGTCCCAAGACGTTGAATCAATGTTGGTTTAACGTTGGTCCGTTGGACCAGCGTTAAGCCTTGTGACTACTGGTTTGCATGTACCTGACATTTGCCATATCCATCTTGTCAGAAAGTATTATATATAATTATACACACACAGTATACATTAGACGTGGAACTAAGGTTGGGTTATTGCTGGGCCAGCGTCGTATACGCTGGCCCAACGTAATATCAACATTGCGGCAACATCCCATATTTACTGGGCGGCGGCTCTGTCGGCATTATAGGACCAGCCTGTGGGAGGGGGGGGGGGACCAGCCTGTGGGAGAGGGGGGGGGGTAACATTCATCGGGTACCATCTCACAAGTATCTGCCAGGTACGATCCTCTATGATTTCTCCTAAATATAGATACAGCATATGCTTCGACGTCTGTGGCTCAACGACTAGTGTCATATTTCTGATGCTAGCAGAAGCGAGACACACAACACTAAGCCGACCTTTTTCACTTTGAGGTCTAGTAGCTAGATGAAGTTTTATATGTGCACAGGAAAAGGTGGAAATGGTATTTTTAGATTAGCAATTTGTTGTAACGCTTTAACCCTTTCAGCGCGAGGATCGAGTTTAGACGTCAAAATCTGACATCTATGTAGACGTTCGATTCTGACATCCCCGTAAACCGTAAACCCATAGCATATGTAATAAAAAAACAGAAAGAGCTAAATGAGACATTTAAGGTGTTTTCTAAAAAAAAACCTTGAACGCCATGGCTTGTACACAATTGTTGGTGATAGTGGCTGATTATAGCCTACTGTGTTGATTGTGACTATTTGATTTATAGGCCTATGTGTTTTCTTATTAACTATAGTAAACTATTATCAATAGTGTGTGATCACTACTGCCCTGTTATCAAAAGCGAAGCGGTGAATATTAAACCATACCAGGAAATATAATATATATGATACTTCCATAAATCATGACAATATCGCGACACAAGGAAGCTCAAATTCCGGACTATACTCAGCGAAGTCAGCACGGCACACTCCAGACCATCGAACAGTCTGGATCACTACATATGCGCGACAGCGATGAT